>JAOWBL010000015.1:3503122-3524417 GCA_028564865.1 Zenarchopterus dispar
AGGATGTGATATAACAGGATAAACAACAACAACAATTTTGCATGCACAATAATTATACCGAAGTATTATACATACACTGCACCAATTAAGCTAACACAATTAACTCCAGGGCCATGAAGAATATTAGAGGCTCAGTGAACCTTGTGAGGATTTGTTGCAGGTATCACTGCCAGTCAATCCCAATTTCACATCTTTTTTTTATTTTTTTTTTTATTTTGTAGTATCAGTGAACTGTGTGTATTGTGGGCCTGTGGATTATTACAAGAGCTATTTGGCTCTGATTACATCCCCTGCCTTATGTGAACCCTGTGTTGCTGTGTCACATTTTCTCTGTCAACCTGTTTTCTAGGACTTCACAACAACCATCTCAATAGCATTTTCTCTACAAACCATTTTCTCTTTTTTTTTTTTTTTTGCATCACCTCCTCCTCACTTTGCTTCCTCTTCACGTTCAAACTTCACTCTTTTTATGTGCATGGCTGGAAGGAAGGCCACTGTAGGCGATCAATACCTGACAATATGGCAAAATCATATATTTTTCCTCTTCTTTAGCAAATTCAATTTGGTCCTTAACATTTCACTGGCTTTAATTAGATGCCCACGGTAGCAAATTGCAATTTACATTTTTATAGTTTTTTGAGTTAATTAGCTTGCTCAGTCAGCCAGACCCGACTTGTTTATGCTTTCCCTGCTTCCTTTTGTCATTCTTCCCTCTTGCCTGCTGTCTGAAGCCTCAGTTTATTTGGTGTTCTCAAGAAAAAAAAAACTAATGTCTCACAATTTCTTCTCATTAAACTAAATAAAACATTAAGTCCACAAACACAACTTTTATCAGCCATTTGGAAGACAGGTTGCAAAACTACGGTGTGTTATTTTGACTTTAACAACTAATGTTACATCCCATTACACAATAACAGTCTAATTTTCTCTTTTATGAGGACAGACCTTTTAAAGATCAACTTGTCTTGTGCGTTTTTCTTTTAAACAAATTTCTTAAACTCCCTCTGGAAGATGCTGAATTAAGTTATTTCTGTGTGATGTACAAAGAACTGTACTGTCTTAACAGCTCTGGAAGGGACAAATCTACCAGTCACTGTGGTTTATTCACTTTATGTGTCTGGCTGTATTGTTTTTTGTTTTGTTTTTTTTTTCTGTGAATGTGTCATTAAGGCTAAATGTTATGGAGATATTTGCAGCAGTGGAACCATCATGTGTCTTTTGCATTCTGTGAGGATGCAAATTGCTCCCTTCCTCCATCCAAAAAAGACAAGTACTTTATCAATAGTCTGTGCTACACAATGGCATAACACTGGATAGAGATACTGGGGATATGACTATACCAACATCCAGCCACTGCTAAATTGCCCCTACCTCTAATTGTGGTCACCCAAAAAAAAAAAAAAAGAAAGTTAGATATAATGTATAAATTTGAGGTATACAAAGGGTTAAAAACTAGTTTTCTCTTTTTGATTCCCCCTTTAACAATGATTTCCCTAATGTGATTGGTTTTGGCTTTTCCTGGCACTGCTTGTAATTAGTTCTCATGCCAATCAAATGTCGCGACTGCCAGGGCGAAGCACGCTCCTCGGGATTTTGTTTGAGGAGAGGACTGCGAAGAAAGGAAATTCAACGTTAGGAACTATTTTAATCAAGAAAGTTTGAGTCACTTGTTGACAAATACTTTCTCAGTCTCTGACGAGTCTTCAGTATACATGGTAAGAAGCCGGTCAGTTGTTTTTCCCCCCCTTTCACCATGTATCAATCGTGTGGATACTGGTGACAAGACACAACAGCATTGTGCTGCTGTACAGACAGCAGGAGAGAGGCAGGGTCCCAGCAGGTGAAGTTTAATGATAATTAGGCTGTCAATCCGCACTGTTTCATCATCAGATTGATCCATGCGTGAGAGACCGCCTTGGTCTTTTGGACTTGACAGTACAAAGGCATGTGTTTGGCTCCCCCAGGATCTATGCAGTTGACATTTGCAAGACCATTTCCAGCTTTTTGTGGACCCCAGGAAGGATAGTTTTCATAAAAATTCATTATAATGGGGGAGTTCAAACCCTTTAAGAGGCGATTAATTATTCTGTTACATTGTAAGAAGATAGAGTTGTAAATCTAAAGTTCAAATTCAAGTTGATCCAATGTGTATAAACAATAGCAACACATTGTACAAAAGACATGATAGCTCATGTGAGGAAAAGAAGCATAGAAAAAGTACAATGGCTGGTAACATTTCTTTTTTTTTTTTTAAAGTCACTACAAATGAAGAAGAGTCCTTATAACTTCTAGTGTCTACCAGAGCCCCATACATGTGCATAGTCGCTGTTTAGCAAGGGATTATTTTAGATACACGTATTTTTGTAATGCACACATTCTTTTATTTTCAGGGTTGGATATATTGTTCTTTTTTTGATGTTCACAGCCACCCTGCAGGAGTAAAGCTCTAAAGTCTTTGAGAAAGTCCTTCTCGTCAGTCATTAAGCCAGAGCTTTCAACTTCTGATCCTCATCAAACAGTAAATAATGTGTTTTTAATAGTAGCTAAATCTGCCTCCAAAACTGCCATCTCTGACGAGTCCCACCTCACAAGTTAAGGGGATTGATTATTTTGCTTTGTGAAATGAAACTACAAATTGAATATCCTCAGCAATGACTTGAGCTGTTTGTTCCTCTTATTATATTATTTATTTTAAAAAAAAACATAAAAGCATGGTAGGACAAAACTTGACATTAAGGTGTAGCTGCATCACTGTTTGGTTTTGTTGTTTGTTATTTTCTGCACATAGTCATTGCTTACTGTGCTGCACAAAATGCTGAACTTTTTTCAGCGCAGTCATGCGGTTTGCTGTACATGCCAGCAGTGACGGAAGGACAATTGTATCCGACCCAATGAACCACTGTACATCCGAGTGGGTTGTTCCTTTCTATTTTTGTTACAGCATTTGATATACCAAGACATGACCTAAACAAAGCCAACTGCCACTTAAGCACTATGAAAAAACAAAACAAAGACATTTTTTCTTCTCATAATCCTTCAAATCAAATTTGCAGGATTCTACATAAATCAGTGACCCATTGAAAAGTAAAGTGATCTAGCTTTGCCATCTTTAACTCTACTCAGCACCACATCATTCAACATTCATTTTTTTTTCCTCTGAAGAAGGTTTCAGAAAGCTGTAAGATTGATTTCAACAGCTTTACACCCAGAGGAGGAGGCGGAGTTATGTCTAGAGGCAGACTCCACCCCTAAAACTAGCTGCTATGAACAGAGCTGTGTGAATATCTTGAAAAGGCAGCTGTTGTACTGCATCTCTTTAGTGTGTTGACCAAATTATGTCAAAGAGATTAAATGAAAACTAATAACTAAATCCTAGTGGCAAGTGGAACCCTAGTCTGCAGATGGATCACAGTAAAGGCTGCTGTTGGACTCCTGTCATATCTCTGATAGTTGGTGCTGCTGGATTTGGCACCAATAAAAATACAGAAAAAAAGACCATCTCTTGCTGCAAAGCCCTTTACAAATACATAAAACCTTAACCTCAGTGTTTAAAAGTTTAAACCTGTCTTTAAGTTCTTGGGTGCCCCAATGACTCAAAGTATATTTCCGAAGAGCTATAAAATACAGCTGGCCTAAAGTGTTTGTACCCGTCACTGCCAGGAACTGCCTCTCTTTCACGTTTGGCATTTTCTTATTTCTTCCTTTTAACCCATTATCATTTTTATAGCTCTGCTTTCCCTCACTTTTAGTTGGCAAATGTCCATGGAGACAAGAAAAAGAGTGAGTCTGTGGGAGTAAGACGTCAGCAGCGAGGGAGAGTCAGTCAGAGCTACAATCAGCTGAGCAGACAGGCAAGTCACCTTTACTGTCACTCACCACTCCCCCTGGAGACTAGAGGACTAAATGAAACAAGGCCCTAGTAGTCCTCCATGGTGTCTTCTGTTTCATTCGCTTCCACTATCACTCTTCATCCTTTCAACGAGACATCAGACATTTAGTCATGCAGGCCTGGTACTGTGTGGTTGGTTGGGGGTACTGAGGGTTTGCTGGTTGCCGAGAGACCATGTAAGCACTGACCTCCATTAAACACAATTAAATGAATCGTGTCCTCCTCTAATCTGTGAAGGCGCTTCCTCCCAGTCACTCTGTGTTTTCCTGCCTCCCTAGTCTCCTTACATTCAAAGCCACCCTTTTGATCCTCATTAAATCATCACATCCACTTAGCTTCTACTCATTCTTACCATACAGCATGTTGTTATTGTCTGAGCTTAGCTATTACTAACAGGGCCATCTCAACAAAGAGAAACCAGACATAAAGCTTCTGTTTATGTTTGCCACTAATTGGAGGTTTTCTGTGGATAAAAAATTAGGCTGGGCATTCAACAAGATATCCAGACCTTCTACAGGGTGGCAAAACATGAAAAGGCAATAAATTGTAGCCAGCTATGAATGCTGCAGTGATTATTGAAATGGGGCAAGAAGAAGCTTTCCATCACTTATTGGAGACAGGAGACGGGGGAGAGCAGCATTTAAACATCAGCTGTCACATCATTTCATGGACCAAGAACCAGCAACACATTTGTTCTTCTTGTGAACTTTTAAATACCACGGAGGAAATGAATGAATCAATCTTTCGTTTTCCCACCCAAGCAGTGCTTCCTAATTTAATTACACTAAGACAAATAACCATGATTGTGATCTTTAACAAAAAGGGATTGAGAAATTGTTGCAGTGCCAGCTATCCACAGGCCAAATTAAGAGGCATGTCACCTATTGTTTGTAAATTTATGTATATATATATATATATATATATATATATATATATATATATATATAAGTTGTTGTGTCTAATTCTAAACGTCTGCTGTAAAGCCTTCATCGTTAAATGTGAAATTTGATTTGAAAAAAACATACCCAAGCAATAGCTCTTGGTGCTGGAAGAACAGCATTTGCAATCAAAATGAATCTTTGAAAGGAAACTTTTATGTTTCTTTGGTGTTTGTGAAGCCCGTCTTTTCTTCATAACCCATCTTAACGGGTTACGCACTCACCTCGCTGAGACTTCAGCCGTCTCCTCTAATTATAGACCGCTTGTTTTTCAAATAAACCCGGCTGTGCCTTTGAATTCTGAGTGTTATTCATCTCGTTTTCCTGACAGCTCAGTCTTAGAATGGGTTTGAAGTGCTTTTCAATTGTCCTCCATGTACTTTTCAACACACAAACTGCTATTGCTTCCACTACTCTGTTTGGAAAAGAAAAGGAGAGCCATAAAAATGAACCGAGCAAAGACATCTTTCCAAAACGAAAGTGGAATAATCTCCGCCCCAAGGATAAATGAGAAAGGTTAGAAAGGACTGGTGAGGAGAGGAGAGCCTCTGACCTGATGTTCTAAAGTATATCTACTAATTAGGCCTATTCACAAACCAGATGCTTATAATTAAATTTACACGCAGTGGCGAATAGCCGGATAAAAAGAACAGATCCATCAGGAGGCCAAGAAGGAGGCACCGAGCGACCATCATATGGTGTGTAAAATACACAAGAACATAAAAAGCTCATTAAAGGAGACAATAAAGCGAAAAGACCCCCAGAGCAATTCAAACACCAATTTGATCTGTGCCCTGGAAGCATTCCCCCCTCCCCCAAAAAGTCTTTCTGTGCCACATTTTCTCTCCACCTCTCCCTCTGTTTGTTCATCTCTCTCTTCAGCCACATTTGCGTTTGACTCTCAATTCTCCCTCCCATTCTTTCGCTCCACACCTGTTCCACAGTGGATTGTTTGCCGCCACAAAGACTTTGACACGTCCCCTCTTCCTCCCTCTGGAGATGTTTGGAGGGGAGGAAGAAGAAAAGCGCAAACAAGCATGTTTTTTAATGCATTTTTTTTCTCTTTTTTTTTTGTTTCTGGCACAGTGCCGCGGCTGATGGAGCTAGCTGAAGAATGGAAACAACAGCAACTCTCCACAACAGAAAACCCTTACTCACCCACTTCCTCCCACTTTGATGCTCTGACTAGTTAATTATTGCTCAGAGCTATTTAAATGCACCTAATTAAAACAAATGTAAAGTAGATCGTTAGTTGAGAGATGTTTGCCCCCCCCCCCAAAAAAAAAAAAAACCCTGCAGGGGAACTGCTGGCGTGGGCACACAAACAAAAGGGCAAGAAGATTGTTCTGCGCTTCCTTACCGGTAAGTTATTTATCAGCCACAAGGCCAATAGAGGATAAACTAGCACGAAAATGCCATCACTGTTTTCCTGTCAATTTTCAAAAAAGCAAACAACCGTTTAATTTTCAGAGAAACACTGCAGATAGAAGGCTCTGAGCTGATCAAAGTACATATAAGGACCAGAGCATCAAAAGTAAATATCAAAGGATCTGACAGCCAGAGGTCTAATTGCTCTTATTTCCCATGAGGTCTCCTTGTTTTCTGTAGATAAATAAACTTGATCTGAGTTCAGAAGAACAAGAATTATGGAGGAATCACACAACACACTTAATAGAACAGTCTGATATGCCAGAAATGAGGGGAAAACATAGACGTAATTAACAACATTAATCACAGCTGAATTTGGTTTGGTTGTCAGACTATTACTTTAGGCCTGCTGGTTCCTTACTGTGGGTAACTGGGCCACATCCATTGTTAGTTTTATTGCTCACACCTGGACTCTTTCAGCCATGAAAAATCAAAGCCTCTTTTTTTTCTGTGTGGCGCCATATTTGCAGGAACTCACAATTAACCCTGGTTAATCCCAAAAATGTTGGCAAACGGGCGAATGAGCAGGTCTGACACTAGTGATCAGTCACAGTGATGGCCTGTTTCTCGTGATTCATCGAATTTTGATGATGGGGATTTATATGGCTGGGAGGGGGGTGATATTTACAGATGCTTCAAAATTCTCCTCAGATGATTATGATGATAAAAACCTCCGTCGCCCAGCTCACCACTGATGTCGGTCACATATTGCAGGTAACTTTAACACATTGATTACTACAAGATATAACTATGTTTAGTTTTAAGCAGCCTCAAGCCCATTTACTCTGCACCAGAAAGAGCTAAAACTGTTATAACAATAATAACTGTCAAAAGTTACCTGAAATTCACAGATCACACTAATCCCAGCTATGATTTGTAAAACACTAAATTGCTTTCCAAAATAATGTCTTTTGGATGGACATGTAAGTAAAAACACAACATTAGCTCAAGCTTTTAACGAGCATCCCCTGGAGAGCTGCATGGCCTGCTTCTACACCTTTCTAGAGTTGCACCTCCTCATACCTCGGTGGTCAGCAAGACTACAAAACTGTTATAAATACAGTTGCTTGACCATTTATTTAATTTACATTACATAGGACATCTCTTGAGAGCTGCATCCCCCAACAGCAGCACAGAGAAATTGTGTAGCTTATTCAGTAGATCATCATGAAAGCTGGCTTATGGATAATTTCGGTGCTGCAGTAGCGTCTTGCAATGCTTTCCAAGCAGATCTAAGAAGCATTTGGGTCAGCAGTGTTGCGTCACCTACTGCTCCTGAACCCCGTCGGCATATGATGTCAATTTAGATCAACCCAGTGACATTTTAAGAAACATAATCTGAAGCATAACTATGTGAAATTCCCATCAACTAAGATAAACATGTTAAATTTTTAATTTATTCTCATGTTTAAAGCATATGTTTAAAAAATAGACAAATTATGAAAGCAACAGCCTCTAAAGCATTACCATTGTAAAGTCTGATAACAGGCAAGAGTCGATTTTGTTTGTAATGATGAAAATTTCAGAACTGGTCATTTTTTCAAAAATTTCAAAAGGATGTGAAAATTTATCTCTGCTTAAAATTCATTTGGTCACATGTAGCTACAATCTGAAACAACATGAGACTGGCCTTTTCTTTTCTTTTTTGTAAACATAATTTGTGGTCTAATTCTTGACACTCATTACATAAAAGCAAGTGTGCGCCGCTAGATATTTATAGTGAATGTAAAGCATGATTTATCTGATAAGTTAAACGACGACCACATTGTTAATATTTCCTCCACGAATCGAGGCAGAAACCAGCTGTGATAGATTGCAATGAACCAGAAATATAATTTGATTTAAAAGTAAAAAAGAGAAAAAGACTGAAGAAGTGTGTTCATCAGAACAGTAAATGAGGAAAAGAAAAGGAAAGGAAAAAAAAAAAAAAAACAAACCCTGCCCCACACTCCGGGAGTATGAAAGCTCCTCTCCTCTGTCAGCCTTAAATTAACTATTGACCGTGCCACCAACAGAAATCAAGAAGCAGCAGACAAAAAAAAAAAAAACTAGAAGGCTAATGGCCTGAAAATGTGATACATCCTTTAAAGGCCTTTTCTCTGTTCTGCTCTTCTCATCATTTCTCTCCAGTTTAGGCAGTGTTTCAAGTCCACGCTCAGATGAGCCTGCTGAAGCCAGAGCACACAAGTTCAGTCTTCCCACAAATCTATGGATTTGTTTGATCCAAGTCTGATGGCAATTAAACACCCACACTGGTGCTGCCAGTAACGCTCATAAAAAGCATCTGCGGGGACCACATGTGAAAATAAACCTTCCCCAGTTCTGGTTTGTTTGTTTACGTGTCAGTGTGTTTGACTTTCTTGCGCACGTATACCTGTGTGATTGAATTGGCAGGCGAAGACAGGGAGAGTCAAACTGAGAAACCCTGAAAATGCGAGCATTTAGAATTTTGCAAAAGCATCCCTGCAGGTGGAATTAGAAATAGAGGATAGAAAAAAACACACTTGCATATATATCCGCGCACACCAAGCCACGGGGACCCGGTTTCCACTGCCCACAGTCTGACTGGGGCTCATATGCAAAACACATACACCCACATGCAAATTACACATGCACAAAGAGAGAAAAGCAAACAGCCTTGCAGTTATGCACTGCAGCATGCCGAGGTCTGGCCCCTACGGACTAAGACTCTCTATAAAAAAGTTTTCAACTGTAAATGAGCTCAGGTTCAAGTGTCTTTTAAAAGATGATTGATTTATCTTTTATTCATTCACGCAGCCTCTAAATCTTACTCCTCACTGGTTGACGTTTGCCAAGATGAGGGAAATAAAAAGTGAATATGGCACGAGAGGTGTTGTCAGGATCTGAGATCATTAACAAGAACAATCAGTCATTAAACTCCCCTATCAAATATAGCCGCCTGATGAAAAATACCAATAATTAATGTGGAGCTTCGGTATTTTGTGACCATCATTATCTGTCAATCATTCTCACCTACAGTTTGTGGAGAATAATTACCGCTTGCAGCGCTGCTTGTGTACAGATTCCCTCCATATCTGTAATTACAGAGAAATAATGCAAAGCTGAATTTATTACCACACATTGAAATGAAGTGCCTGCTGGTGTGAACAGTGTGAGCGAGCGCACGAATTGCATAACATATGTGTAGACCAGGCAAGAGGTGAAAGCAAGGCAGAAACATTTAAAGGCACTCAGAGAGGACATATTCTTGGTTCTCCGTTTCTCCTTGATATTGTAATGAGTCTCCGTGGTCTCCAAAACAGGCCCATAAATTTTCATAACTGGTGGGTGGACCAGAGTTGGCACAGAAAGTGAACAAATGTCTCAGTCTCAGGCATCAGGAATATCAATGAACGATGCGAAGCGACTGTCCTGACTGACGAAGCAGGCTGCAGGCAATAAAACCCTCGACACTTTCAAACCTTAAACCATGGAACAGAAAATTTCTCCAAGCTTGTGATGACTGTACTGTTTTATTCCTCGCTCTGCCTTGATTATAACATTCCCAACATTTACAATAGAGTCCTAATCAAACTTGTTTCCAGTAACACAGTTGAGAAGTAATCAACACCTTGCTGATTTTCTGTATGAACTGATGGAGTTCTAATGTGAGGCAGAAAAATATTTCACAAAGCTATACAGTGTTCAGCATAAACAGGAAATTAAATCAGTTGATTGGAGCATAATTATCTTCCATCATGTTACCCTTTCAAGATAAACAAATCATTAAAAAAAAATAAGTGTTGAAATGGTTTATACCAGCAAAATCAATGTGATGATCTTAACCACTGCCAAGGAGACAATGTGTTACGCCCTTCTATGAAGCAAAAATGAGGGGTTTTTTAACAAAAATTTCACCACAAAATCTATATAATCTAATTCAAAAATGCACAGCCGCCCCAAATACACATCTAGCCTTCTTTATTTGTTGGTTTAGTTCTTTTGAATCACTCAGACGCTACTGTTCCAACAGATGACTGCAAATAAAATAACGAGCTCGACCAAAGACTTACAGAAGTAACATCTTGTGAATATTAAAAGAGGACAGTCTACAAACATCTCTATGTGTTGCATTTCCACTCCACCCAGGGGTTGAAATTCCTTCACTCCCATCATTGTCATCTCCTAGGATAGAAGTGGATTTGACGTATTTCTACTCCACCCAAACTCCATCTCTTTTGTCTTGTTTATGTTCAAGATGAGGGGATTGTCCCAGCACCATGTTAACATAGAGATGTGGCACTTCTCTGAACTCAGTCTCCAGTCTACCAATGATGCAGAGTATTTCTGCAGACGATTGAGATCTGAGTTATACTGGAAGTCTGAAGGGTGCAGGGTGGGGAGAAACCCTGAGAGTACAGTGTCCTGCGGTGCTCGTGTGTTGCCGACCACTCTTGCAGACAAACAACCCTTCAGCAGTGAAATGCTATGATCTGTTTGTCAGGAAATCTTTATTCCAGGTTGTTGTGGGAGGCATCCAACATGCTTCTTGAGCTTCTCGCATAAAGGTGGAGGCTGCATTGTGTTAAAGGCATTGAAGGAATCGAAGAACATAATCTTCACACTGCTGCCTGCTTTGTTGAAGTGAGAGTAGACGATGACGGCATCTGCAATTTCAGCTCCAGGACAATAATAGAAAGGAGTGGGTCCTGAAAGGTGCTTGTGTTCCCACTCAGAAGATATAGAATAATCACAAATTACTACCTTCTTGTTACATGGAGTGGAAACTCTCGATTCAACTGTGATTCATGTGGTTGAAACGTATAGAGTCAAGGAAAGGAACGCCTAAAAGATTGAAGGTCCTGGAAAATGTACCTAAGAGCAAAATACGGCTTTGCTTATCAAGAAGGGCCAATTACATAATAATATGGGAACAATTAGTGTAGTTAGTGACAGTTGATGGATGAGATTATTATTTTTCTGTGAAGCTTATTGGCATCTATTGCCTGTAATGAGCTGGGATAGGCTCCAGCATGACCCCCATGACCCCGTAGATAGATTCAGCGGGTATTGAAAATGGATGGATGGCTTATTGGCACCATCCAGCTATTTACCCCTCTTCTTGAAGCCACAGATATTTTTCCGTCTCCGACTACAAATCCTCAATACTGTTCCACAGAAGCTTTGGTCTCCAGTTTTCTTTTCCTTCCTGAACTCTTACTGGTCAGGAGTCCCCCTCAAGTGTTGATCTTGGGGCTATTTCTGGGCAAGGAAATTCCTGATGTGGTAGTGATGATGCTCTGTCCACAGAAATCAACGTGAGCAGAAAGAAATCTAGCAGAATCCCTTCAGCTTCCTGTGATCAGTTACCAGTGAACTATGGGTGTGTAGGTCCATACGAGAACTACCAAATTATGATCTGATGTTCCTTATGAAAGATAGGATGAGGAGCTGTGTGTCTTTAACATTTACACGGAATAAATCAAATGTTTTATTTTTTCTGGTGGAGCAGTTGAGATACTGTTTACATGCTTTTGAAGAGTTGATGTGGAGCAAAAAGAGAAATGTGGCTGAAATCTCCAGATATCACCATGACTGCAGTTGTCTTTGTAACCTGGCAACAACTGAGCTGAAGTCATTGCATGCAATTTTGGTAGCGCTTGAAATACACGCCTTACCAAAATAAGACAAGTGGGCTTTTGTTCAACAATAGGGATTGAGACTCGGTATCAAAGCTCAACATCAAGATCAGGAGCTCTGCTGTTTTGCAGTAATGTTTCCAAGACCTAACCAGCTGTTGTTAACAAGGACTCCAATCCAACTTCTTTCTCTGTCTGGAGTTTCTGCCTGTCAATCTTGTCTGAAGCCTGGGTAGAGAGAGATGCTGGAGTCGGAAACATGCTCCTGCAGTCACTTTTTCCTGAAACATACCATACTATGTTGAAGATATTCCTGCTTCATCATCTTCAGCTCTGCAAGATGTTCATTTAATCTCCCACTGATCTTACATTCCCTGTAATGATCAAGGGAAGAGATAGTTCAAACTTCCTCCTTTCGCTCCGATTTTGCTCCTGCTTCATCTCTGAACCAGTTTCATCTGAGATTTGGAGCCACATTCCAGGTATTAATTTGAATTTGAGCTTGGAAAAAAAAATCCTAAAACACCAGGTTAAATTTAATTGAGCTTTAATTAAATTTATTTAATCTACTTAATCTGGATCTATTTTAAGATCTTGTTAAGCTCAAACAATTGCAATTCACTTCTCTTTAATTACGCTTTGTAACACAAGGAAAAGCTGATGTTATATAGGTGATGTCAAAGTGTAAAGGTACATTGAACTTATTTGAGGATGGCACAGAAGTCCATGCAACACAAAAGCAAACCATAAATACTTAAATAAAACATGGTTGAGGCTAAAGGTGCTCTGTGATGATACAAATATTTAGCCTAAGACCTCTTTAAAAGTCTTATGTTTTACCTATAACATCTGGCCCTCTGTCATATCTAATGATTTAATTTGCAGACTTGTTCTCTCTACTCCAACTCTTTGATTGGACTAAAATGAAAAATTATCTTTATATGTTGGCCATGGAACGCAGGAGAGCTGGTGGAGGAGTCGATGGACAGTCTGCGTCTCCACTATGACGGAGTTATGAGCAGAATAAATGGCTGAGCCCTCACATCAATATCTACTCATCCATGTGTCCATCTAGAGATCAGTGTAGAGGAATGTGATTAAAAGCCTGCGTGATTAAAAGCTTACGTGATTCATGCTTTCAATTGTATTGATCTCTTCATATGAACTATTATGAGGGCTTCAACTACACACACTCAAAAGGTGCACCGAAGATGAACACACTGGCTAATAGACATAAAAATGCACACACTGTTCATAAATATCAGCCAACGGTGGACTAACTGAGGACCTTATTTCCTCTCTGACACACAAGCGTACACACACTAGTTTTATACATACTTTCATCCTGCCAGGTCAAGACAGCTAGTTTGCAGTGAATTTAAAGCAATGAATCGGGATGTGGCAAGCAGTCGCTATTCCTGGACATTAGGTGCACTAAACTGGGCACTGGCAGGAGATTTATCTCCTCCTCAGAAAATTCATTTGCTAAAGGAATAATAGGGCATAGGAAATGGAAGTTAATCATGAATTTCCCCCCACCCCATCCCCCTTTTTCCCTTTCAGAGTGTATCGTGAAGAACTTGGCTGTGGCCTTGTTCTTCTTTAGTATTGGACCACTTTGCCACTACACCAAGCCCCTCACCCAGTGCTACCCTGCAACCTTTTAAATGCTTCATAAATCAACGGTAAGGTGCACAATTCTGACAGTTTGCTGTCCCAAGGAAATTAATTACAATGAGAAAAAGGCCCTCCACCAGTGAAACACGGATGAAATGGTTCACTATATTATACCCACTGCAAATGCAGGCAAGGGTGGGAATGGGAAATGGTAGCTGCGGCTCTAATATCTAAAATTTCCCCACTCAGGTGCACTTCCTTTTAATTACTTTTTATTCCCCCCCAAAAGTGCCCTTTTATTTCACCAGAAACAGAATTAAATAATGTATGAAGGTACAGCCATAGCAATGAGGTGATACCTTTATTTAAAGTGAAAAAAAAAATCCAACTTTATGAGCTTCACATCATTTAAAGCTGCAACTTTATCTAGGGTCATTTTCACATAGGCCTGTCTTGGTGTTTACCCATTTTGCACCCTCAGTTATTTTTCAGTTCATTCGGTTCATGTTCACAAATGCTATTTTCACTCCAGTTCAGACTTCGCACTGCAAGCTACATGACAACAGTCAGTGCTGTCCTTTGCTCAATATCAGGTTTGTTAGAGTGTCATGTTTCCATGACAACCAGACTGAAGCAAAGAGCTGAAAAGCAACATCTACACATTTTGGATTTTCTGTATTGTTTACACCCTATGCAAATGAAGTGCAACTGCAGCTGGAAGGCATTTCTCCATGAATACTAGTTTTACTTTTCTTATATACACTCCTTCACAACCCATAATGCAGTACCTAGGTGACTTCAGAGGCCTTTTTAGTTGAATCATGTGGAGTGCACCCTGTAGTTGACAGTAGAGTTCGTTTATGGCCAGCTGTTTTAGTGGAGTGTTACTGTGTTTAGACCAAGCACCAACCATCTAGCATCCAGATTGAGGCTCATGCAGAACTAAGATTTGTTGCAGTTCCTCAATTGGCCACTAGATGCTGGCTGTAAAAGTGAGTCAATCTCCAACGACTCCTATGTTAAAATATCCAACTTTAGAGCAGAAATACAGCCTGGTTCAAAAAACCTTTTTGGTCTCAATCATTTGATTTCACATCCATGATAACTCTGAAGAGGGTGAACTTTTTTGTACCATGCAAGGAAAATTTATTTCTAATATAATTAATAAATAGTTAGCTTAGCCAATGGCTAGCCATTATCACTTTCTCATCCGAAATTGTTATGCTACAACACTTAGCGAAGCAGCTAGCTACTTGTTTTAGCCCAGGTTTGGCTAAATCTGATGGTCATTTTTGGTTTCGCAGTCGAGTCAAATGGTATATTCATCTGGCAATGTCTTACATGAGTTCTACTGATATTGTGGTGGGGTTTGTCTGAAGGAGCTGGAAGCGGAAGTTAAAGTTGACTGACATAGGATGGGCATGTTCGCATTAGCATCTCGAGCAACATGGCTGTCTGCAAATCAAGATAGCCCCTTCAACCTTTTGCAAAGTTAGGTAGCTAAGGGAGAAAAGCTGGCACTGTTTCCAAAGAACACAAGTGAAATAGATGTATACAAGCCATTCAGATCCCACCTCATTATTCTTGAAGTTTTGAAGATATTATCCAAGCCATTGCTTTATGAAATATTCTTGGACAGCAAAAGGATTAGAAATATCTTGATGAGCCTGAACACTTGTTTTTACTTCACCCTCCACTTTTGCATTTTCAAGGACATCCATTACATTGTCCATTGATCATATCCAATCTGTGCTATATAAAAAGACCAACAGAACTGGGTCATTTGAACTTCACACCATAAATGCAGCCGAAGATGGGATTATGCTGGTGTCATCTTTGGTTCTTTTCTGACCATCTGAAGGGGGCACAACGCTGTGATTGACATTTTTTTCAAACATGGCCCCTCGCTGTGAATGGAGGAGCTGCAATGGGAGCAGTGGAAACTTGTACACTGCACTGTGAGCTGCAAGTGGTGCCAAAAGAGTTGATTTGTTTTTCCCAAATTACCTGGTTTATGTAATATTATCCAAAAAGAGTGATAATTTCAGCAAATATGACAAAAATAAACTTACCAACTGTAACTTTAAGTGTAAGGTCATTTTTAATGGGAGAGGCCCTGCTGTTGTTGTCTTTTTATTTATTTTTAATCTTTTTGGATTTTATATTTAATAGTCTGATATTGACCTGGACCTAACCTACTGCATTGACCATAGATCATTCTGAACAAGTGCCAAAATATACAGGCATTAAAGCCTGTTGAAATAGCCTTGAGATGTGATCACGTTCTTCAATAAAAACATTAAAATAAAATCCTTGATATGCGGATAGTCTATACAATATGGGGTTGTTTATTGCTGTGGTTTATGGTGGGTAAACTGGAGAGTGATTTTATAAGGCACAGGGACATAAAGGCTTTCAGTTTTTATGGTTGTTGAATGCTAATGGATAAAACCAATAGTTTATTCTCCCATCTTGTACTGAATCATAAGCTTTAGGCATTTATTTAGGCATGCATGTGGGCAAACATATACATAAAAGTAGAACAAATACTCAAATAATGTGTCAGATGGAGTGTAGTCAAAAGCTTGAAAGCTACCATTAAGTAGTGGTTGATGAATCCAATTTTCCTTGAATAAAGTAAAGCTGCTGTCTGTCATTCCTCTCAACAAGTCACTTAACCCGAATAGCTTGTGTAAACACCTTGTGGGATAAATGGGTATTATCTTAGAGGAGGCCAAAGCTCGCAAAATACAGAGGTGGTGGAAATAACTAGAAAGAAAGCTATGGCTTCCACTTCCTGAACAATGAGGATGGTTGTAATGAGCATTGGTGTGTGTTTGTGTGGGGATCAGGAGAAAGATGAAGAGGTGGTGATTAAGCAGAGAATAGACCGAATAAAAAGGGAGAGAGAAAAAGAGGGAAATCACAGAAATGTGGTGTCTAGGATTTAGATATGTTTTCAGAGGCAGCATAAAGCTAACAGAGCTCAGGGGTGGGTGTGTCAAGACATAAGCCCTCCATCTGAGTCATGCTGATCAGGACGGTTTTTTAGTAATGGGACTGTGGTGAGCAAGGTATTTATTGGCTGTTTATCTGCCAGAACTTGAAAACAGAAAGCTTGTGACACTTCAGTGGCTGCGTTTTCGCAGTAGTGCAGTGTGGGATTCAGTGGTCCTGCCCAAGGACTCTTCAGGTAGTGGTGCCAGGGATTGATTCATTGATTCGTTAACTTCAGTGCACCTTTTTACCCATAGTAAAGCAGGCACTAACAGTTTAATGGGTTTATGGCAGGTGTAAGCTGTAAACCTGACCCTAAAAAGGTGATTTATGCTTTTACGTGGCAATGCACATGCCTACGTTCAGGACCTATGTTCTTTTTGCTCTTCATATTTGTCCATTGTTGTTTGCGTTGCTCTGTAATCACACCACCATACACTAAGATGCAATCTTGGTTCTTTTCTGCAGCACAGCAGCTTTCAGTGCTGAGCTTCTTTATATTAGCTCAGACATAGCAACAGAGCAAATAAAGCTCATGTGGGTTGAAGCTAATAGTTGCAATACAAAGAAAAAGAACAATGCAATCAAACAGAGCGATAGCATTTCTAGCAGCCAACATCAACTGGAAGCATAGTTACATTTTTGGAAACGTGCAGTCTACTGTAGTTGAGTTATAGAGTTTTCCAACTATGTGTCGATGATTCAACATCGACGCATTTTGCACCCATTTTTTCCCTCAAACTTGTTTTACTTTAACAAAAAAATATTTCTAAAGCAAATTTTTCTTGACATGTACAGACCAAAGGTTCATCTAGAGGTTTAGACCTTCTGAAGTTTAGTTCTTTTTACTTTGGGTTTTTGGATTAAGTTCATTCAGATGTTTGTATGAAAACACAACTGAGTGTTAAATAATGTTATAATGCTGGTTATGATTAGTGCTTTTGCCTCACAAGAAAGCAGTTTCCTGTTCAAAAGCCAGCTGGGTCATTGCTATATAAAATTTGCACTCAATTTTTATGACTCCTCAATGTAGCACAGAATGTAGTTAAAGCAGCACAAAATGCTTTCTAGTATGTTAAAATAGCAATTTTGAATTCATGAAAAGGGATATTTGTTCACTTTCAGGAAGTGTCGTCCAGTTCTTGCAGTCTCTAATCATCTGCTATTAGCAAAAGTCAACCAAAGTAACTTTGGACTTTGATGTCACAAGATGAAACTAGCTCACAGAGCTACAGCGAACATTACGGATAAGGCAAGAAAAGAACAAGGGAAGAGAAAATGAGAGACTGACTGAGCAAACACCAAACAAAAATACTTCTGACAGCTCAATTAAAGCCTGCCTATAGAGGAACCAACTTGGTTGAAAATGACCAAAGTTTTTTTGGGTTGCATGATTAGAACCCCCACCCAAACTCTATAATATTCTAAATTATAGAGACATTAGTCTGGATTTCCCTTATTATGTCTTTTAGCTTGGGCATGACCCACGCGCAGGAGATGAGGACAGCAAGAGTACAAAACAAAAACTCTTTAATGAAATAAAAAGAGCTACACAAACAGAAAAAAAAACACTCAAAATAACTTCACAAGCAAAAACAACATTCCAGGAGAGAAACAGTACAGACCAGTAAGGAGGAATGGAAAGAGAAGGCAAGATATACAAACAGGACTGACAAGACACAGGTGCAAACAATCAGGGCAGACAAGCGCAAGGGAAGTCTAACTGAAACTAAACACAGGGACACAGACTTTCAAAATAAAACAGGAAATAATCAAAAAAGAAACTCATGACAACACATCATACAATTTGCAACCAAAACATTCTACCTATTTGTCACACAAATGTGTTTTCTTTTGATTCCAGGTATCAGATAAGGAAGCACTGGATTCATCTATTTAAATTCAGTTTAATTCATTTCAAAACACTTTGATTGAATTTGGTGCATTGAAAAGCCAAGTGGAGCAGCTTGTACTACATTTGTTAGTGGAGCTCTCGGATATATTTGGACAACCCTAGTTGGTGGAGATAAACTCAGTGCATTGACTGTTCGTAGCTACTCCGATAGAGAACGAAGGGTAACCATCAATACCTTTGCAGTGACCAATTTCAGCCAAGTAGTTTTACAGACTTTCATCACAGATAAGTGTGATGAACTAGAGACACTGCTATCAATCCAACATTTAGAAACATGCTTATTTTAAGATGACTTTTGTACATGCTTTGATATTGTTGGTCTCTTAGTCTAGAGCTTTGAAGCAACATACTTTGCATTAACAGTGTGGATTTATGTTTTAACAGCTAAGCAGATTGATTCAGTAACAACAAGCTCAAGCAAACATTCAAACTTCACACAGAACGCTTCGCCACACACCATGGCTAGTGGTCAGTTTTATTTAACAGATGAACTGTGCTCACACAACAACAACAGCAATGAGAAAACTTTCAAAAACATGATAAATGACAAAAGACTTCAGAGGATTGAAATGCAATATATAGCAGTTTAAAAGAAGGAGACCTAAAGTAAGCAAATCAAAATAAAACACAGATAAGGTCATGGCATTGTGGTCATGTGTTGTTGTTTGTACCTTTTATGTGATGCTATTGTTGCATAAAGGAGTACATTTTTCTGCCTTCACAGGAGATGTTAGTTATGTGTATTTCAGTGTGGCCCAGGATGCATTGCATTTACACTAGTTAAAGAATTCACTGGCATGAAAAAAACACCTCCAAAGGTGATTTGAGTTATCAGTTTTTAAAACATCCTGAAGTGCCGAGTGTGTTAACAGCTGTGATCAGATCACTCAGGACTGATTTTAATACCAGTTGTAAAATTTCTATAAGTTTAGCAAATTGGTATTTCTGCACAATTGGTATTTCCATTACATTTTTTTTCTTTCAGGTAGTCTATAGTCAATGCTGTTCCTATTTTCCCCTTATTCTTTCATATTTCATCCAGATTCCTCCTTCCTCCATCCCTCCATTGTTTGTTCTCCAACCAAAAAATATCCACATGTTTATATTCTTCTCTGTGGTGATACATATGTAACTGTGCAAGAGGTGGACAGTGTGCAAGTTTGGACTTGTTGAACAGAGAAGACTTTGAGGTATTTTCCTAGAAAATAAAATAAATAAGAAAGCAGATGACAGCTCTTGCATGTCACCCCCGTCATCATCCATCCATCAATCAATTTTGGACCATATGCATGCAGACAGAGATCGCATACACACACAAACTCACAGATCAAGGCAATGTGAAAGTTTGTTGAATGAATGACATGCTATTTATTATCCAATATATGGAGAAAAGAAATTGCGAGAAGCAGGTAGAACTGAACGTGACATCTCAAACTCTGTCTTATGGGAAGATGGCATTGAATTCCGACCCACAGTAAAAAACCATTTTGTACCTCATTTGTGTTCATTTTGTCATGACTGGATGTTTGTAGGATGTCAGAAGAAATTCCTCTCCGTTTTTGTGGATAGAAGGTGACAGGGGCTTCTATTGGGGAGGGGGGATGGTTGTGCCAGAACAAGTGCAGGTGGACGAGGAGCACAATAAACTGACAGATGAGGGATTTATACCTCTAAGGCTTGTCTGACCTTACTCTCATTTTTGATGGAGCTTTTATTTTAAAACAACTTCTTCCACCCAGTCTCCTTTAATCTCACCAAAAACACCATTAAAGTTTGGGCATTTTTAATTAGCAGCCATGAATACTACTGTCTTCCTCCTATAGTTGGCTTGAGGCTCTCCTCCCCTGTTCATTCCTTGTATCCTGAGTGTAAATCAGAGCCTTAAGCAGGCAATATATCCTCAGTCAGTCCCTGAGCTCTCTCTTATTCTTAATCCACATATTGCCTTTTCCATGCAGCAATTTCCCCAAACTTAGCCCGCCTCTCCCCTCCAGACTTAAGAAGATCAGGTTTTATTGGTTGGGGTCTCCTAGAAGTGGATTCAGAAAGGTATGAGAGAAGGAGGATGGAGAACATATTGAGTAGATTTATTTGAAGTAGAGCAGAAGAAATGGGCTTTCCATTCAACCGGTATTTTTGCGGTTGTACACTGTAGATGTCAAACTTGCGAGAGGCTGTACTGGAGCTGTTTGAGGAAAGGTCACGGTGCTGCCTCACTCACTGCACACAGTCAATTTGTTCTGATGAAGCCAAACCAGAATGAGAAGTGGAGCTTTGGAAATGTGTCATTATGCATCACTTACCACTTTAAAAACAGTCATCGCTATGACTAAATGGCATATAAAAGCAGAAAATGATGCATATTGATTGATATTACTGCACCATGTCCACTTGATTACATTTCTAGTTTGATATATTGGTGCAAAAGCAGCAAGGGTATTGTTTGACTGGCATTTGGCTTGTTCAGAACTGTGAGAGGAGAGGTTGTAATATGCAAGTGATGCTAACTCTGCTTTAAATATTAAATGTATTATGCATAGATGGATCTCATTCATTTTGTGTGTGTGTGTATGTGTGAGTGTATGTGAGCTTGATAAGTCCATGTAAATGAACAATATTTTCAGGCACGGTGGGAGTGCCAAACGAACATTGGCATCATTCAGGAAATAATGACAAAAGCAGTGGGAGAAATGACTGAGGCTAAACGTTATGGCTAATTTGCATAGATTTAATCTTGGCTTTAATGACTATTTGTAAAATATGAAGCTTTTGTTTCTCACAGTTATGGCTCTTTTGTTTTCTTTCTTTTTTTGGCCTGGAACTGAAGGAAACAAGAACTGTGGTTATGAAAGAAATTTGCCCAATAATTGATTGCAGTAAAGCCTGAAAAATGTCCTATTCTATTCTATTC
>JAOWBL010000015.1:3534799-3544799 GCA_028564865.1 Zenarchopterus dispar
AGGTGTGCGGAGCAGCAGCCACGCCCAGGTAGACCGTGTGCTGAAACATACAGGGGGGAAGGGGAAAAACAACGAGCAGTGTTTGCAGATCATGACAGTTTGTGGTGGTTGCACCACTTTGGTTGGTTACAATAATCCCATCCCCTGCCCATGACGTAGCAGTTCTCGCATTTTGTGGCTCTGAGTCAACAATTTGCTTATAGCTGGTTTGGGAAAGGCAAAAAATTGTTGCCAAGTCATGCAATAGGACCAAACTAGCACTGGAACCACTTTGGTTGAAAATCCCTAACAGTAACAAAGTAAGAGGCCAGCTTTTGGACGGTGTAGCAAAAATAGAAGGACTAAAAGGAAAACCCTCTGTGCTAAAAATGGGAAACGTTTCTTTGTGCTCCTTCAAGGCCAAAACTGGATTTTCTCTGTCTTCTTAAAGATGTTGTTCAAGTATAACTTTGGAATTTTGCACAAAGCATAACACCAGGTTGAAAAATATCTCTACGGTCACATAACCCACTGAAAACCAGTCGTTACTCAGTTCATTTCAATTCATTATCTTAATAACATTCATTTACTTTTCAAGCTTGCTGGTCCAGCGATTTCAACTCAGCTGTGTGAAGCTGAGGTACATGTAATTCATCCCTTTTGGTTGACCAAACGCTTCAGCTGAGGGAAAAAAGACAGAAGGGTAACAGATGGAGGTTTTATACTCTGATTTATGAATTAAGCACCGCAGACGACGAAGCGATTCAACGTTCACGACGCGAAGGCTTAGAAAAGGCCACCCACAGCTGCTAAAAACACTTTCCTGGTAATGGGTTGGAGGTGCAGTGAGCAAAAGAGCAGCGTGCTCAGTAATCGCAATGTCAGAAGGAACTGAGGGAATCCAGTAAACAGTGCAGGAAGTTTACTCGGACTCATTCATTATTCCACACATCCACTGAGATGTGCAGATACATGCCTCTACAGTTCCAAAAAAATGCAACAGACCGCAGAATAACTATAAATGGTACACATGCAAATTCCTCGAAACAGCAATTTGCAGCATTAAAGACTACTTGTAGATTCCCACTCAGCTGGAAACAGGACTAGTCTCTTCTGACACACACAGACGTGCTCGCACACAACGTAACTTCTGCACCACAGCGTCTTAATGAGCATAATCCCCCATGTTTGATTCTCACATCCAGTAAAAGGTTGGGCCACCCATTTCCTCTGCTTTCCAGCTGATTCCAATTAGGTGCTCCCATTAAATAATATTGTAATGCAGTGGTTTACTGCGATGAGAACAGGAGTGAGAGAAAGAGAGCACATTAAGAAATCTTCACATCTCCAGAGGTTAATCTTCCATTTTCAGCCTAATTTACAGAGCGCCAGGCAACATGCATGCAGAGAAGATGAGAAAGAGGGAGAGAAAATCCAGTGGTGGTATGATCTAAGCGGCGAAGGAAGCATTAGAGCTAAAGAGAGGATGAGGGACAAAGACAGAATAAAGAGATTTCTGTATATCCGAGGGGAAAACAGAGAAAGGGCCTCAGTACCTCGAGGATTCTGACCATGCAGCAGCACTGCATGTTACAGAGACATTTCATTTGTTCTCTATTTGAGTGGAAAATGATTGGTTGTGATCCAATCAGGCTGCCTGTCACCAAGATGTGTGAGGGAGCGAATATGAGGAAGCGTACACAGACCATCCACCCCGTGCTGCAAGCATCACTCTCCTGTATCAGATTATTCTCCCTGAAATTAATCTAGACCGACTGGCCGATATGCAGATCAGAGCTGCTGGATATAAAAGATGGAGCAGCTGTCTTCAGAGGTGGATGGAAACTCTGGCGTGCGCTCTTGAGCAAAAACGGGATTCATCAGGAATAGAAGGACTGTGGACGTTCAACCTTGACAGTAATGTCATAGGATCAAATGTTCATTCTTTGTGAGACAAGGTGTCGTATAAATGTCAGTCGAGGTAATAATAACGTTGTGAATTTGCTGAAATAGGTCAAGCTGAGTGCAGTTGATCTGAGGTCTTTATGCAACAGGGTGAGCTGCATCTATGAGGACGCTGCACGTCTGCTTTGAAGAAACACCAACTGGCGTGACGCTTCGTGTCTGGATACACAGCACCCCCTAGAGGGTAATCCAGAACAGGTGACCGGGAGCTCATCTTTTGTCTGAGCCCATGTGCTCGTGAGACAGATTGGAGGGGGGAAAAAAAGTGAAAGTGAGGCTTTGTGTGTGCATGTGAGGCACTAAGCATCGGGCTAGACACAGCTGAGTGAGACTCAGTGATTTATACTCCAGATAATCTGGATTAAATCCCTCTGGGGCAGTATTAAACACTGCTGGATGGGCATTAAAAACACACATGTACACAACGCAAACTGGCTTTGTGGATTTTTGAAGATTACAACTTTTTTTTTTTTTTTTTACTAAGACTGCCTCTGTGCATATTTGGGAAAAATGTAATAACTCCATCTTTTGATCTAGCAAAACCCTGAACAAAAACACATTTCTCAGAGCGATCAGTTCCTTCAAGAGCTTTTGGACTTCAGACTGATCGCGAAACACCCGAATCGTGTTTTATAGTTAAAAGGGACATCCCACTTGCAAAACTCTGATGGCATGTGTGGAGGGATGGAGAGTGCCCCCGCCCTGCTTGGCCCGGTGGGGGTATTTGGTTTGATTGGACTGGGGATGGGGATTTGTGTATTAAACTGAGAATAGCGTGTGATCCAGTGCTTTGGAGGAAAATCCACGCAGCAGTAGGAAGCAGATCTTGCAGTGGAGTCCGCTGACCTCCACGCTGCCTGAGTCCATTCGCTTCTGTCCTGTCCTGCTGGGCTGCGAGGCTCTTGACTTGTGTTTACAGTTTATTTATTCCATCCCGCTGTGCTCTGTTGCATTCTGTTGTCTTGCATGGCACTTTCTTCTTATACTACAAAGAAGATGTGCTGTGCTCAACAACAGCATGTTTTGCTCATTCTCGTTTTGGCTCTGTTTTTCCTGCCTCTATCCACTCCAGTCTGTTCCATTTCATTATGCTCAATTTTGCTCCGTTCTGGCCACTACTACTCTGTTTTTATTACATTTTGTCCCATTAATCAAGACCCAAATGCAGCTTAATGTGATCCAGTTGGTTCAAAATGATTACCAGTCAGCATTGCAGAAATGATGAAAAAATCACTATCTCTCTTTATTTTCTTACAAAATGATTTGATATGATACCGATCTCGCCCTTTTAAATCCTAAACAACCACCCAGATGCTGTTTCCAGCTACATTTTCATCATACAGACATGAAGGTGATATTGAACATCTCATCTGACTCTCCACAAGAAAAATGTTCAACTTTTCATTTCATTAGCCGGGCAAATGAGTGTTAAGATTACAAGAAACCAACGTTGGCTGTAGGGAATAAGAAAATAAAGCAAACAGCAATGGTCTGTTGTGCAGTCCAGCATTTACCCTTCTCTTACCCCTTCTTTGGTCATTCTTTATCCTGTTTCTTCTCAAAAATCCATGCCAATAAAGTAAAAACAAGTCCAAAAGTCATTTTCTTTTGCTCGGTCACTCTGCAGCTTACCAAAGAACAGGATGCAGAGTGACAACATCCTCGTCTCACCATCTTCTCATTCATCCTAATACGAGTCAATGAAATGTCAGAAATGCTTTGAAACTGTAATTTTAAGGTCAAAGGTTTAATGTCTTTGAGATCAGGGTTTCAGCTAAACATTTAAAGAAGTGAAAAATCAAAACCTGAGCAGTTTGATTTTGCCTTCTGGTGGAGAACATACATTACAAATGATGTGATTTTTTAATTTAGATTTTTTTTAAAAGCAAGACATGAGGGCTAATCTGTTCTGCTTCTTCTTTTTTTCTTCAATAAAAATCTTTCCAATAAAGTCGATTTTCCTTTTGAACCACATTACTTATTCCCTAGTGGATATCAACAAAATTACATTTAAGTCATAATAAGTTTGAGTGTTCACACCTTTGCTTGAAATTTTCACGAAACTCCTACATGACTTGTCTCAGATTCAGCCAGAACCAGTTTAAGCTGCCAGAACAAACAGAACCCTCTGCCCAGTCAGCTCTCGTGCTCTTTCATTTTCTGTTTCTCCGCTTTCCATTTTCCTCATGTTTTATTAATTGATGTATTTGTTTTTGTGCTGTTCTGTTCTCTGACTTTAGCATTAATGGCTTTCCCGTCTTATGAGTAATTTGATTAACCCCCTCTCGTTACGGAGAGTCTCTGGCCTAATGCCTTTCGGAGGCATGAATGCACATCTGTTGTACAAATCTGAGTCCCGTCTCAGTCTACATCGTTGCGAGCGAACGTTGGATCCCGGGAAGATTAGTGCACAGTGGAAATCAAGATTCAGTGAAGGAGATGTGTGACAACTCTGTATGTCTCTCCCGACACGAATCCATAGTATTTACACTGGGTCAACATTTCCCCCCACCTCCTATCTCTCTACGCAGAGGTAGATGTATTGGGTCTACAGAGTGGCTCATTGATTTTCTGTCATGAAATGCAAGGGCTGAGGGCCTATTAGGCCAGGACCAGACAGATGGACAGATATACCCACAAACAGGCATACTTTTCATGTGCCACCACATGCATCCAAATCATTCACTAGTTATGTTTAACATATCCCAGTATGAAGTTCAAGTGTTACATAAAGCTAAAATGCTGCAACACCAATTTACTGCATTGTCATATTGAAGTACACTCAAAGAGTAACTCGGTGTGTTTCACCTCTGATAACAGCGAAAGTCCGTGATTAAAAATGTCCTCTGTTATAAACATACCCGCTGTCACCGTCTAACATTTCTGAAATTGGATGTTGCTTGTGAGTGGTGACTGAGCGCCATGGAAACTAGACATATATACCAGCAATCTGTCAATTAGAGGGGAACCAACTCTAAAGGATACCCTGTTTTATTGTCTATTTAATTTAAATTAGACTATAACTTACAAACCAAATCCTGTGCAATATTAAAGAAGAAGCTGACACTATGGCTTATTTTCCCATGGATTTGTAAACAGTCTAATTTCTTTTGCACTCATCTTTTATACACAGTCTAAGGGTAAAATCACAAACGCAGGGTTTATGTCCAAATCTCGCCATTTTTAACTCACTGCTGAGACATCCAAGCTGAAAAAACTTCCTGAAAGAGCACACAAGACCTTAAACTATGGTTTTACCTGTCTTCTATAACTAGCTATTTTACTTTTGGTGTTAGAAATGGTGAAATACACTTTCATGTATAGGAAATGTGAAACAAAATTCTGGGGTTTTTTTTCTTCCTGAAGGGAAAATGTTTGAAGTTGTACACACGGTATAGCAAATGGATCTCAGTCAGCATTTCATTCCATCTTTCCTCCTCTCTAAGCTTCAAACGCTTTCTCTCTCGCAGTCTCTTTGAAGGACGTTTGCTTGATTGATGGTGGTCCAGGAATTTGTTGAGCGGCTCCAGGTGGAAAGCTGTTATCAGCTGTAGGCCGTAAGATTACCTCCAGCAGCTTTCTGCTGAAAACTTCTCTCTCCTAAAATCCTCCCATTCACAAGCAGCTTTCCAAGATGGCTCACAAACACATGCACTGCAGCACAGCTGAATGGACTTACAGGTACAGATAACCCCTGGGAACAAATTTAGACTGTTTTTTCTATATATTTAGCACTGTTAGCAGTCTTGTTGGGGAGCTTCCTTTATTTCTTTTTCTGTCTCTTAACTCAACAGCTATGAGTGTACATGGCAATGTTTAATGCTGACTCAAAAAACGTTGGCTTTTATGTACTAGAGTAAATCTGCTTTACCTTCTCTGCTTTTTGATAGCAAAGTTTTTTTGTTGTTTACTGGAGGTGCAGCAGTGAGCACTGCTTCATGAAGATGCTGTTCCCTTGGGAGTCTTTCTACATGCAGTCTGAATGATTGCACGTTTCCTCCAAATGCTCCAGCTTTCTCTGAAGGTCCAAGAACATGTGCAAGACATTTACAGATGTTTCTGATCCTGTTGTAACACCCTTTGATGAATTGGACCAGCCTCCAGTAACCTTCTACAAGATATAATGGATGTCAAATGCATTTCTTTGCCTTTTTACCCATCATGCCTACTTCATTTTAGCCAGCCTCATGGTATGTCTCCAGATGTGGAAGGGTTCTGTTCTACCGTTCATCCAGTTCTAGTTTTCTATCACAACAGACAGCTGTTCGAACCTGAACTAAAACCAAGCAAGGAAACAAAAACAGACCACCAAAATGGAAGACTGAGACTGCTGAAGAACATGAGAGAACGCAGTCCAGCAGATGGAAAGCTATGGGGATATTTAGAGGATACATGAGGCAGTTATCAGTCTATTTGCGTTCGTCTACGGGAGCATTCAAGTGTCACTAATGGCAAAGTAGGGGCTGGTAAACACATTTCTGTGACAGCATGACACTGCCGAAAACAAATCAAGCTCCCTTCTCTCATTTCACACTCTCTCAACCCTTTTCTCTTTATCTCCTCCAATTACTCATTTCTTGCATCTCTGGTTTTCTGTCTCCGTCTCTATCTCGTCCCTGCCTGGTCATCTCTCTTTCAGCCTGACCCTCCATATTACATGCCATTCTGTCACTTTCTCCTTTTCCATTCCCTGACTTTAGCCCTTTCTCTCACTCCCTCTTTCCTTTTTCTGCTGTGTACAGCCAAAAAAAAAAAGAAAAGAAAAACAAGGCCATATGTGTGGGGACAGCAAGAATTATTACACTCCTGATGCTCCTGCTGAGGCAGTTAAGAGTCTCTCTGCAGGCCGCGCCCACTGTAGCCCTGCCCAGGACATGTGGACAGTTGGCGAGCACTGTAGCGCCAAAGAACACGGTGGTTGGTTTTTTGGCTGCAACGTTCTGTGATGAGACTGGAAGTGTAATGAAGCTTCTGGGTCCTTGTGTCGACTCGCTGCTCCTTGTACAATGGCTGTCGGAGCTGCTGATGCAGAACGGGAACAGTGCAGGCCGTAGAAGAGAGGATGAGGGCAATTTGGACACCTAAAATGGAGAATAGTTATATCAGTATAAATGGACATGGCCTGACAGCTGATTGGTTCATTGATCTGAAAATGAGAGAAAAAAGGGGTAGACGCCCAATTTAAGCTTTAAGTTGTATCTCTTTTTATCCCATTGTGACATTTCTGCACCGGCTAAGCAAAATGGCTTTGAAGTAAAATTTTGGCATCATGTGCAAGTACGAAAGCTAGTGCCAGCTTCTCTTGCAACAACTATAAGACTCTTCCAAGAAACTCTGTTTTGATCCCAGTGGGGTACCACGACTCTTTTTCTTCACAATTATTCTTATTTCTTTCAAGCAAAGCTTGCAATACCTCTGGTGTCAGAACCTGTCACTTGAATAATTTAGCTAAGAATCAGCAGAATGTAACAGTTAGCAGAACCTGACAAAAGCAGACTGAAGTTAAAACTAAAGCTCCAAATTATTCCAGTAAATTCACACCAGGCCATAACAGACACTACACTCTGTCAAAGCGAACATCGGGGCGCTGAAGCCTCGCCGCTGTGGCAGGGATGGTGCAGCGTAGGTGGAGGACCTAAATGAACTCTCACAGGCAGATGCAGGCTGATGTTAAATTAACAACTTTAACATTTATACACAAAAAAACGTTACTTAGGAACTAGTCTGAGAAAGGTAGTCACTAAATCAATAAATATAAATAAAAGGGGGGTGAGGGAGGATAGAAAGAGAGAGAGGAAGTAGGCATGAGGAGCTCCTTAAGAAAAAAATCCAGAAAACATCATTTTAATTAAAATAATTAATTTTGTGTTTCAAATGGTGCATTCACCAAACCCAGGTGTGAGACACAGACAGGGATAAAGACTAAACAGAGTCCACAGGTAAGTACATTCTGCAAAATGAAATGGGAAAGAAAGAAAACTGAAGTTCAATTACAACATAAAACATAAAGGAAGCAGACCATAATACACAAGAAGGATGTAACAGTTTGCTCCAAATGGGGAACACGCTAACACAACACACTACATCTTCTTCCTAGATCATGTGTGCAAACGAGTGCTGTCCTAGTTTCAAGCTGTTCTTGTGCTCTTACTGAAGATAATGATGGTAATTTTCTTCTTTGGCTGCTTCAGCCTAAGTTCACACCAAGAGTTGACTTTTCATCTGTAGCAAATTTCAAACACAAGGAACCTAATTTCCCTTTTTTGGGGCGTGTATCTAATCTCTCTCCTTGTTTAAAGGAGATTAAAGCTGCATCATCTGGATTGCTGTCTTCTGTGACAATGGCTGTCTCACCACTTCTGCTGCGTTTAGAGGACGGTGTCCACTGAATACACAAAGTATCCAGGGATCTACATTCAATTTTGCGACAATTTTGAGTGCATCCAGATACAACGGGACAACAGACAAATACACAAAATAGAAAGCGGATGTGCATATTTTTCATACCTACTACCTGGCCAAAGTGGCCTATTTCCTTTGTTTGTTTGTTTTGTTAACGTGACTCATTTTTTTCCAAAGAAATCTGACAATCAAGTCCTTTTTTCAGATGTAAACTGTGTCACTTCAGCAGATATATTGGGTACATGGCCATGTGTGCAGACGACCACGCCAGACTTCATGGCAGTAAGTAAAAAGGGTTTCACAATAAAACACAACACAGAAAACATAAAAAGAAATAGAACTAAGGAAAAAAGCAAAGTTTAGATACATTTTTAGCTGCTTTTTGAAAGAGATCACAGAGTCAACAGATCTCAGGATGAGAGGAAGGGAGTTCCAGAGGGAGGGAACCACTGCAGCAAAGGATCTGTCACCTTTAGTTTTCAGCTGTGTTTGCTCCACAACAAGCAGGCCTTGATCATGTGATGTCAGGGACCCCATGGGGACATGAGGCTGCAAAAGGTCTCTAATACAAACTGATGCCTGATCATTTAGAGCTCTATATGTTGATACCAGAATTTTAACTTTACTTAAACATGAAAATAGAGTTACAATAATCAAGACATGATGAAATCAAGTCTTGAATGATCATATCCATTTAAAGTAAATGAGGTTTAAAGTAAATGTATAGCAGCAGCATAGCAATGACAAAATCATCAGCATAGCAATAACAAGAAATGTCTTTAAAGGAGCCTAAAATAAGCTGCAAAGGGAGCAGATATATAATGAACAATAAAGGGCCCCAAAATAGATCCTTGTGGAACACCTAAGGTGAGTAATGAAGAAAAGGACTTAAGTTTAGCAGCAGCCACAGAACATTACATTTCAAATATGTGGAAAACTTCAAAGTAGATCCTGATACCCCAACCCAGTTTTTCAACCAGTCAAGCAGGACATGAGGATTAACAGTGACAAAAGCTGAGGTTAAGTCCAACAACAATAACATGGAACTATGTCCTGCATCAGGATGTCATTGGTGACTCTAAGGGTTGTTTCACCAAACTGAAAGTGATCAAGGATGCCATGTCTATCTAAAGCAGATGTAAGTTGCTTAAAAACATCTTTTTCTGAGATCTTAGAAACAAATGGCAACCTCCACCACCTAAACTACAAAATGACTACCGGCATATATGACTTCATGTGACCTTTTGCTGATACACGTGCACTGAGATTTGTAGCCATTGACCTGCACCAGCAGTGCGACAAAAACCAATCAGCAGCAATGGAGGAAAGTGGCAGTAGTGTTTGACTTTTCTCATGCATAACTGAGTAAGTCTTTGCAGTCCTCTGGATCTAAATTGTACCAGTAACATTGCTGTGGTTCTCTCCATACTGACCTCTCTATGCAATCTCTTGCTTTAATATGGTTTCACAAATATAATAATTTCTGCTTTTACTGATAGAAATGACACATGCAAAAGCTATCTGGGACATATGCATACCATTCCCTTTGGCTGTCATGTTCATATAAAAGTCTGATCTAAGTTACTTGTAGTTGTGTGTGAACCGTAAAATGATATCTTTCCCAATAAGAACTGTGCCAGAATTGAACAATGTG
>JAOWBL010000015.1:3546121-3562813 GCA_028564865.1 Zenarchopterus dispar
AACATTCCTCAGTTAGTCGGTGAGATTTGTCTTGGTCGTGAAATGGAGGGCAGCTTATGTGAGATGTGGTTTGCTTCAAAGTAGAGTACTGGAGATGTGATGTTTTTGATTATGCTGCATGTATCAGCCTGCGTGGGCCTTGCTATGTGGACTTTGCATGTTGCCTCAACTGCCTGCATGGGTTTCCTCCGGAGGCTCTGGTTTCCTCCAACACTCCAGCTGAAATTGGCCATTATGGTGAATATTCGTGAGAGTAGTTATCTGTACAGGATGTACCTTGCCAGTCACCTACTGACATATAGTTCTTGTGAATCCCAGATCTTATTATATATCTGCAACAGAATTTTTTTATATTATTATTATTACTGTGATTTTGCAGCCATGTGAAAAAGTCTAAGCTCTGAGGTTTTCAATATCGATGTTTCACATCTTTTGGTTTTCGCTCATCTCTCCAAACAACATAGTTTCAAGCGTTTTGTGGTCTGCTCTCATGCAGCTTTTCGAAACTAATCCATGCTGCCATCTCTTTTCCGGTCAAGCTGTACTTTTGCAATCCTATCTAAATTCCACTGTCTTGAGTTTTAATATTTAACATGCGTGCTCAGACCTGAAGAGTCTGAGATGTAGCACTTTTTTTCTTTTTTCTTTTTTTTAGTGTCTGTGTTGTATGGTTTGAAATTGGAGATAACTTGCTGGCATGCCCACTTCTGGGCCAATAGTCTTGAGTCCACATGTGAATACATTTTCCTTCTGAAGGATAATGGACCTCAAATGGGTTGGAAATGGCCTTTTAACCCCTCACAGATTCATGGACAGTAATAATTGCTTCTCTAAGATCATTGCTCTTGTCCTTTCTCTTTGGCTTTGCATCAGATAAAATGCTCCTATTTGAATCCTATAAAAATTGAAGGATTTTGCCAAAATGCAGATATTTTGCATTTTGGCTCTGTAATAGTTGAATGAAATATGTTATATTATGTTTTTTTTTCATCTCTGGCTTTTTTTACCTACTTTGTTTTCAGACCCAGTAAGGTCCAGATAATCTAGATTTTTTTTTTAATCATCATGAGTATTGAGATTTTTTTTATAAAACCAGGAAAATCGGGGTCATGTGAAGACATGCTGCTTGTTCTAATGTTGATTAAGCTCAAAAAGTGTACATGAAAGTATTATTTTGTACACAAATTTTCCCTTAATTGAAATCGTGTGACATGAAAAGAGTTGATCAAATGCATTGCTGTGTGTTAAATGTTAAAACTTAAATTATTCTGGAAATAAGAATTACTTGGATCTTTCTGCTACATGCAGGCTGTCCATTTAACTCAGTTATCCCAAACTCTCCAAGTTAGATTCAAGATCAAGATTATTATCCCTCAGAGGCAGATTTGTGTTACAGCCGGCAGTGCAAAACACAGTATGATCATAACAACATACATCATACATACAGGACAGATTAGTACCAAAAAAAAAGATTTTTAAAAATCAAATAAAAAATATATCTTCACATTACATCTGCGGCCAGAAGTAAGCAGCATAAACTGTTTAAAAAGGCTATTTATGTTTCTTAATCTTACTAAACCAAACCAGCAGATAAATTCAAAGGTGAGCACAAATCTGATGAAACAAGAGCAAAACATTTTCATAAAATGGTTGTTGTTCATCATAAAATTACAACACTAAAAATACAGACACTGATGTCTTTTTTTGCAGACGCCATCAGTCTCCAGTTCAAAGGTCAGCTTGTTGTCAATCAAAATTCCTAAGTATGTATAGTGACTGACAGCTTCAACTGGCTGGTCATCCATAACCGCCGGAGAGATGACTGCAGGATTCTTTACAAAATCTATAATCATCTTTACTTTTAGGCACACTGATTTTTAAAAACGAGTACTTGCACCAGTCTAAAATTTCTGTCACCATAGTGAGGACTGTCCTACTTCACTTGTGACAGAATAAGAGTGTCATCAGCCATCTTGATAATGTGATCATCTGAATGATGATTCTGGCAAGTATTTGTATATAAAACAAATAATAGTGGTGATAAAATGCAACGCTGGGGTGCTCCACTGGATAATTAAAGAAAATTTGATAAAACACCATCGACTTTCATAACCTCTGATCTTCCAGTTTAAAAAATCCAGCAGCCAACACAGAAGACCATGATTAATGTTGTGGTTGGTTTTCAATCTTTGCGCTCAAATATGAAGCTGAACAATGAAACATATTCAACAATGATGATCTGCCAATTCTAAATGTGCAGTTGTAAATGGCAGATACATAACCTCACAGATATGTACCAAATCTGATATCAACTGGTTTATGAATAACCTCTCTTTCAAACAAGCATCTATTCAATCATAGTTCAAATTTTAAAAATAAGTGCTTCTCTTATCTCAAGTCTATCATTTTCAGCAATGTTTACAATATATTTAATACTAAATTAGTTAAGTCTACATTTAAATTCTGATCATTCTTGGGATTGTTGGGTGACACATTTCACAATTTGTTTTGTTTTTGCAGCTTCATCTTGCTTCTACTTGCAAATCTCTGCAATTTCTCAGTTGATCTGCAGGGCATTTATATAGCTCAGGAAGAAGAAAAGAAAAACATATAATCAGATACCGGTCCATGCAGGTGATTTTTGATGTTCTGCATTGTTGCACAGGTCAGTTGTTGTACTTTGAGCCCAGGTGTGCAGAGACAAAGAGAGAATGCCGCCAGGAGCTTCTTCTTCTCCTCTCTTCTTCACCCTGGTTTGAATGACAGAGGAAAGTGAGCGAGCTGCTTGAGTGAAGGTCTCCTTGTCCCATTAACACCTTTTAACAGTTGCACTTTCACCTCAGCTTGACCTCGTAACTGGTGCTCTGTCTCAGCCAGACGTGTAACACTCAAACAGCAGTGAAGGACGTATCTACGCTCGGACCTGCTCAGGAAGGCAGAAAGAAAATAAGATGTTGAGATTTAAGAAATGGGCTGCATGTCCTGCCTGGCAGAGGGTTCTTGGCAGCTATTAGAGTGTAGGTTTCTCTCAGGCAGATTTACTGCATGCCAGAGGCTGAGGATTGAGGAATGTCCCCCTGCAGTGAGAACTAGAGGGCGATGGGAGGGTGAACCAGACAGGCCAAGCCATCTGTACTTCAAGATGATATAGGACCTGACAGTAAGTCAGGATGTTCAAAGGATTTGGAGCTCTCGCTCTCTGTCTCATGGGACATTCTGTGTATTTCCAAATTAAGACCCAACATCTTCAAACATCAGAATTTCATAAGCTGCTAGAAGTCAGCTATTGTTGATTATCTCAAAGAGACTCAACAGAGATTCACATGACGATGCTGCACAAGGAAGGTCGCACATTAAAAACGGCTCCTGCAAACATAGCGTGCGCATGATGGAGTTGGCTAAGCACGTTTCCTGACATGACAAGCTGCCCCAGATTTTGATCCACTAGAGTTACATCTGTTTAAATACTGGCCATAACCCGCTTGGAGAGGACAGTGAATTATGCACATTAATCCTTAATCCACCGTGGAAAGGACAGAGTGTAGGAAAGCTCCAGCCATGAGCCATATTGTGGCATAAAATCCCTCCACTTTGGTCTCATTTTATATTTTACATGTTCATTATGTAGTCAGAGAAAAATATCAGGTGACTGTTAACCTATGCCCTGCACTCTGTACTATTGGCAGTTTGCAATTTTGATGATGTATCTGCTGTTGCAGCTGCTGCAAGTCCCTTCAGGATAAGATAAAATACCAAAAAAAAAGAAGAAGTGAAATGTAGATAGTTAAGCCAGGGGATTCCACTTGAATGAAAATCTTTTAGTTCATTTAATCACGAGCTGTGCTTTTCATCCGCAGCTTCTTACTGGAACAAACAAGTCCCTGGTTGGTGAAGGATGTTTGTGATTAGGAAGGATGTTGGCCAGAAACCTGCTCTTCCTGAATCAGCAGCACTGTACGTGCTGCAGTGTTGTCGAATATGCTCCCTGAAACCCATAACCTTTTTGTAGTCAGGGTTAGTCTGTGTAATGCATTTGCATTTGTACCATTTGATGAATTAAGACATATCCCCAAAATGACAGAAACTTGTCTGTGCACAAGCCAAACCTCTGGAGATGGATGAAACATGACTGCTACCCATCCTTATAAAATAGGTCTCTTTCCGTGCCTGCCTTTACGAATATGTCATCTCCCTGTTTCTATTGCCTTGATTGATTATTTTTACTTTGTGTCTTTTTAAATCACATGTTTTAATGTGTAAAGCAGAACAGATGCTCTGGAAATGGAGGAGAGTCTTTTTTCTTACATTGTCTCCTCAATTTTGAAGAATCATCGAATATAAAACACATGCATACACCAGACACGCATATAGTTTATTTAAGAATATATAACCTCTCATACATATTCCTGTACACCTGTGCTTGGCTTCGCTGCTGCATTTAAAATGTCTGGGCATGCCTTGTAATACTTTTGACTCGCAGCTGCCTTTGAGAGGATTTAATTTGTCTTACACCTCTTGGTATCTTTCCCCACCTGGAGAGAGAGGATGACAGCTTTAGTTATACCTCACTTACCACTTTATGTCAGGTGATACGAAGGGGATGGTATGGTCTCATGAGAGAGAGGTATGTTAAATGCGTGGGAAGCCAAAGGTTCGACTGAAGAGCTCTCAATGAGTGACTCATCTAACTGTCAAGTTGACTGAAATACAAACAAAAAAACCTTTATTAACCATTTTCATTCTCGAATCAATATATGGAGTAGTCGTCTGTTGATTTTTGTTTCTCCCCTTTAAAATGCATCCATGCCATGGATTATTTCAAAAATACAGTGGTCTTAAATTATGATAACATTTGAAAAAATTCAATTTTCTGCTAGAGTAATAAAAACAGTCACTTTGGAGTGTAGGCCGAGTGTTTGTCTGTGTGGGAAGGATTTTCCCTGATTGGCTGGCTGCTTATTACAGGTATTTTATTATCTAACTGAAATAATTTCCACTATTATGTAACCAAAAGATAATAAAAATACTGCAAGCAAATTTGACTGCCCTTCTATTATTTTATCGCAGTAATGTAGTTAATACAGCTCCATTTCATTTCCTCGCTAAATTACTAATGCGCTCTTCAAGAGGGCCTAAGCTTAGGAGCTAGAGGTGTAAGGTTTCGAGAACTACAGCACGACCAACGTACATTGGTCGAATACCCAAAATCCTTCCCTCTTCGTGGGGTGGGACTGACGCAGACGGACACCTAAGTGCTACCATAAATGAGCCCTAAAAGGTGAACACACCCAAACATACAGAGATAGCGGAGAGGTTACATGACTTGAAGGCACAAATTTACAGATGCGTCTATCTGGAGGGCGAGGCTGCCGAGCTGCTCGGGATTTGGATCCAGGAAAAGGAGATGATGGCTCATAAATGTGGCTGAAGCTGCTGAACGAGCCACTCCAACATCAACCACCATCACAGAGCAGTAATCTTGGTGTCACTGCAGCAGGATAAAATAGTTTCTTTGGTAGCAACGCACAAGTGGCTCTCAAACTGATAGTTTAAAACATGATGATGTTTTACTTTAACCCCTAACTGCATAAATATAGTTACAATTATATTTTTTTTAAATTGACTATTTGTCTTTTTGCTGTAAAGCAGATGCAACCTTGGCCCCACTCAGATCGGAAACATTTGAAGTGAATTTACAGCCATTGTCAACAAGGAGCTACAGACAAAACATAACATGAAAAAAAGAGGGAAAAAAGTGCAATGAACAAGTAAAGACAATAACATAGTCATCCTTTATGTTGATTAGAACTGTAAAAAGTTATGTTTCACAAAAAAAAGAACAACTCGATTTTAAATAAATGTCTCAATAACCCAAAGAAAATTTTGGTGGTGATTAATTCTTCTCATCAATAGTGTTTTAAACATTTCCAGCATTTAACTGCTGGAGGTCTGCGATGGACTGGTAACCTGTCCAGGGTGTACCGCTGCCTATCACCTGTAATGGGCTGGGATAGGCTCCAGCAGACCCCCGTCACCCTGTAGATGGATTCAGTGGGTGTAGAAAATGGGAGGTTTTTTAGTGTTGTTAATTTTTTTTTTTCATTCAACGGTTACCTCAAGCTTATTCAAAATAGGGGATTGTACTAAAGCAAAGATTTGATGCACTTTGTTAGATTCCTTTTTTTTAAAAAAATAAAAGGGAATTATATACATTTTGAATCTGGACTCTGTTCACATAAATCTGGTTAACCTGAACTTTGATCATTAAATGCAATGAGCTAGATTTTATTCGAACATTACTGGGCTCAATGGGATGGGTTAAACTTGTTTTCTGTGAAAAGTGCCTTGAGATGACTTTTGTTGCAAATTGGGCCTTTACAAATACAGTAAACTAAATTGAAAGTAATTTTTTAATTGTTTTTGAAGAGAGTGGGGGAGCATGTAAAGAGGGAAACCTGATCAGGACACTTGAGACCCCCTTGAGCCCTCAAGTGAACTCGTCCTTGTTTCACAAGTGAGATCACTTTGGCACCAGCAGTGGTTTCACTTTGAACTTGAACAGTTAGTCCACATCACACCATTTTCACCAAATATGGAAATATTTCCATCATTCTGTGTTGCATGTTACAGACGTTTGGATGTTTCTCTTCCAGACAAACTTTTAAGACACTTAATGTTGCATAACTAATTACAGCATCAGTATGTTTTAAGAAACCAGTGGTCAGAAGATTTTGGTGGTGATTAGAGGAGTGTGTCGTTTTTGAATTTTCATGACATTGAAATGTGACCTGGAGGCTATAAACCGATGACTGCATGAATCTATGGAACCATTAATTTATTTTAAACAACCATGTTTTGTTCAGAGAGAAAGCGTTTTTGGGTTTTTTTTTTTTTTTTTTTAAGGGAAAAAAAGAAGTCTGGTGTGTCTGGACTCTTCTTGGATCTCTTCCTGCTCCCCGGTTGCTGCAAGAAGCTCAGTGGGAGCTGGGGGCGGGACCAAGCAGCCGGGAAGGGCGTTCTCTTTGCGGTCAGACCGGGCAGAGTCATCCCGAGGGGTGGGTCCTCCGGCAGCAGAAAAGGAAAGCCCACCTTTTTTCATTGTTAAGGACGCGCTGGAATGTGATGGTTTGATCTAAAGCGGACCAGGGAGGGGGAAATATCCGAAAGGAAAAAGGACCAACGAAAGGGGATTCAAGAAAAGAGGGAAACAAAAAAAAAAAAAAAAAAAATTCAACCAGCACGCCTCCCCGTCAAACTCTCTGGTCTTGTCGGAGAATATGAAGACGAACTTGTCCGCGTGAGCGCGACCCCAGTCAAGTTTGTGGATTAAACAGCGGCCGCTGACCCGCCGGTGGACCCGTTCAGGTAAATTTCTCTCAACTCGGGTGCGTTTGGGGGTCGGCGGGGCGGAAATGTGTTCCGGGGAGTCAGACAGCGGCTTCCTGAGTTGGACCCAGCCAGCTGGGACTGCAGGAGTCTGAACTGCGGCAAGTTTTTTCCAGCCCTCCTCGTCTACTCGCCTTCGCCCTTCTCCCTCCTCCTCGGCTCGGCGAAAGGAAGCATCCAGGTCTGCGGCGACAACCTCAGGTGGTTAAAATGTAGCGTTTATCTCCGGCGTCTGAGCTCAGACGTGGCAGTTTCGTCAGGTTTCGCGCGTGTGACGGCGCATTCGCTGCGTTCAGGTTCACTCTAACGTCATACTGTTGCATTTGATGTTTTTAAACGGCTGCTGACGTTTTATTGACATCCATGTAGCGTCTGGCTTGTTATGGTTTGCTTCGGAAAATACCTCGCCTATGCCGGTTTTCCCCCCATGTTTTCAAAAAGAAACTCAAATATTTTGACTTAACTTGTCTAAGAAACAAAACAATATCTAAAACACCCAGACGTGAAATATTTGCGACACTAGATGTAGTTACTACAGAGGCACAGTTTTTCAGCTCAAATATCCCTCCTAACTGTGAGGAAGGGGGGAAAGGGGACATTTGGTCTTAACCTTCCTCACAAACGTAGTCCATGTAAGTTTAGAGAGAGATTACAAAACATGACATATGTTTGTTGATTCGGCTTGTGTGGTATGTAAACAGCATATCGACCCGCTCTGCTTATATTTTATCTCTGCTAAGTTTAAGGGTCACAAACAAAAAAAGTCACGATTGACCGGTAAAGTCCACCTGATCAATATTAAACACAGATGGAAAATCAAACCCTGGTTTTTATTTTGAATTTCTAACCTGTTAGTTCACAATGAGTAAAGTTATTTGTCAGCTGATGAAGGAGACTGATTTGTGCGCATGCTCCTTGTGAATGATGGCTCTCCTTCAAATGTCTAGAACATCTTAACCTTTGAATTTAAGTACTCAAAATTAATTTCTTGGGTACATATATTCAAGAAAACAAGCAACACATTCCTTAGCTTCAGAAAACAAATGCAAAAAAAAAAAAAGTTTTCTTGCTGTTTGCATTTCATTTATCTGAAACTCTCTTGTTACCCTAGATCTAAAAATGACTAGAAGTTGTAGTACTATTTGAGGTCTTTTGTTAAGTTGCCGCAAGACATCCGTGTTCTGTTTGAGTATCTGTGTTTGTTTTCTCTCTGCTGTGGTGGAATGTGTCATGCTGCATGGCCCCCATATGCACATATGAAAACAAGGCGGCAGAGTCTGAACAGTGTGTGCTCCGTCCTCCAGAACAGCAATACATGAGTGTTCGTTTGTAACCGGCAGAAAAAGGTAGATTGTAGTGGTGGAGCGCTAATCTGCCAGGTGGGGCTCGTAAAGAGAAGCACGGGGAGGGAAGGAGATGGAGGGGGACCTGTCTTGACCTGTTTCAGACTTGAAGACAGACAAAAAAGAAAAAATCCCTGATGACTTTCCAGTAAGGCTTGCCCGCCCAGCCAGCTGTAGGTTATGCCAGCCTGTGCTGCTGTGAACCCACTTTCCTCCTGGAATGGGCGCAGGCACTTGTGTGGACTCTTGTTGGTTGACATGTGAAAAAGCTTTGCTTTGGTATTTTTGGAGGGATTATTACACCACATGCGGAGGGAATGTCTGCACTTTGGGCTGTCAGTTTGGAAATTTGGGAGAAGTGCAAGTGTGTTTGGGGGGTGGGGGTGGGGGGGGGTCAAAAGGGAGCATCAGCAGTGTCAAGAATGAGATGTCTAAATTCCCCCTGGTTACAGCTTGATCCATGCATTTCCCTTCCAGCGAAGTTGTACTCCCAGTTAAGTTGGTGCAGGTCAGTTCCCAGCAGATGCCCTCCTGATACCTGAACTGCCAGTGTTGACAAAGCAGGAGTGCTCGCACCAATCACTCCACCTGTTCTGCAACATTTAAAGTCATGCAGTGAAAGTTAGTTTTCATCATCTTCCGTCATGGAGTTGTCAGCTGCCATGCACAGCAATAATCAAACCTTTCTCTCGTGTCTTTTACGACCTGGACTATTCCACGCTTGATTGGTTTTCCACTCCGCAGAACGCCGCGACCGCCCTATGAAACTGCCTGCACTGCTTTGGGTGAAACCAAAAACTAATCATTATGGGTGTCCAATAAGGGTAATTATCAGACTAAGCACTGGACCTGGGAATTACGGAGTGGCTAAATGACTGCTCTGGGGATTAAATTAAAATATTGAGGTTTTCTGCCTGGGAGAATCAAGCCACTGGGAATGTCAAACCCAACCTGTCAGTGGTAATATATTACTGCCACTCTGCACATTGGTGTGTGTGCACAAACTCTCATGTTAGTGTGGGACGGTCACACATGCGTGTGGAATTACAGGACACGGATATTGACGTCATGTGTTGCAAGTGCATGGAAACATGAATGGATACTGCTGCAGTGGATGGAAAAAATAACTCGTCTCATAATGTTTCAGTCTTGCATTGATATTAAAAGTGTTTATTTTTTGTGCATATAACTTGTTAAAACATTGTAAACTAAGATCAGTTTCGTGTCCATGTTCATAAATGTACCAAAACACGACAAGAGAAGCCATGACATCCTGATATTTAGTGTTTGTTTTCTAATGTCTGAAATCGATCAAGTCGAAAGGTAATTTTAAAATTGGACAGGAAGTTGATCTCAGAGTTATAAATGGGAGCACCCACACTAGGATAAAAATGTGTATATATCAGTCATGTACAGGATAACCCACACATCCTAATAAGCTGTAATGGATAGCTCAGATAGGTTTAGGGACCGGATGGTGTTGGGTATTATTAGTGGTATACTTCTGCTTTTAGCCCCTGTTACCCATTGACCTTGGTCTAGAGCGGCAGAGGATGCAGAATGATGTTGCAGGCGTTACAAACCCAGGCTTTCTTGAAATAGCAAGGATGAATCACGATCCTTCTCTCGAAGCTTTTGTACAAAAGCCCACACGCAGCATGCGAGTGTACATCCTTCATGAGTGTTTGTGTGTGTTTCGTGATAATGCAATAAACTGCTCAGTATCCTGGACACAGGCTGCTGTTGACGATACACAGGCCAGCTGAAGCTGCAGCCTGTGTGGCAGCAAGCCTGCAGGAAGATGGCTTAATTCCACAGAGACGCCACAATGAGACTTTCCATGTACAGTACTGTGTTTCTGGAGTGTTGCTGAGAAAATCAGGTTGCAGATATCGTAGTTTAATAACTGCTTAATCTTCTTTTTTTTCTAAGGATAAAAGCTCAAACAGTGTCTTTGTTTCTATTGTTTCCTTTTCTGGGAATTTTCTCCTTTTTTAAAAAAAATTTATTGTTGCATGTGAGGTAAATGAAATGTGCCATTACTTGGATCAAATGCAATGAATTAAAACACAGATTCACTGCAGCTCCACAGACGGCGTGTACATCAGCTGCTCATTTGCACATGAATAACAGTGTGCTTTCTAGAAATACACAAGTTATTTCAGCATCAGCTTTTGAATTCACAACTGAGGAACTCTCTTTGTGCAGAGGACAACTTTAATTTAAATTAAAACAATATGTACACAAATATTAATTTAACAACTTCAAACTATTAAACTATAATGCATATGTTATCTATATAAATTTTCAGATGTGATCTTATTAAACATTTACAGATTAACAGATAATGAGCAATCATTTTGATAGTTTAGTTATTGTAGGTGAAAAGTGATTCTATATTACATGATACAGTTTTTTTTTTCTAATTTGAAGAAGCTTAGAGTACCTTTTTTTTTTTTTTTGTATTTACATCTGAGTTGTATGTTTGTATTTTTCTGCACCACTCTATTAATTAGTGGTAAAAACTAACTGGTTGCATTGTTTTGAGATGGTTTTCCTTCAGAACAGTTTTAACATAAACATATTCCTTTTTATATCCCCTTTTTCTCCTTCTCCATTTTTTAAAAGACTTTTTTTTTTTTTCTTGTCCTACCTTTCCATTTCTTGATTGGTTGCAGGAGGGTAACCAGGTAGTAATTACAGATGGAGTTCAAAATAGTTGAACTATGTGAAGTTGTGTGTGTGTGTGCATGCATATGTGCCTGCAGGTGTTTCTGTGCTCCAGTGCGCTTTTGCTTGGTGCCGTGCCCATCCACATAGACCTTTCATCACATACTAAAGGCTGAGTGTCAGTCGCTCAGTGAGCAGTAGCTTCACGTACATTTCAGCTGGAAACTTTCACACCACTCAGCCAGGCTTTCTTCAACACATGCACTGACTCACACACACTGATGATTGTTCTCACTCTTTTTGCCACATCAAGGTAAGAATTGATTTTTTTTTTTCTCTCTCCCTCATAGACCTTGCGGATGTGTGTATTATTTTATATTACTGGTATCCCAAAACATTCAAACCTGCCATGTCTTTACTGTTTACACCTCATAGTTTTCAGTTGTTTGATGGGAGAAATGGGTCAGGACATAATTTACAACTATTGTGCCATCTTAAATCTTTGCCCCTACGTACACCTGCAACTTCAACCAAAACGAAACCTCCACAAATGTTTTGTACTGTTCCAGGACATCACTGAGTCTGAAGTGATGCCATGACAGAGCCCACTGAAGTATTGTCATATCGTTAAATTCTGCTGAGATGTAGCGCATTAAGTTCATATTTTCTGGTTGTAGAAGGCATGTTGTATCTTGTGATTCGTGTTCTGAGCCACAATCTCACAATGTCTAACTTGCTTCCATTAAAACCAGTTTCTAAGCTGACATTTCTGGTATTTACTGGCCTGTAAAAGATTTTATTGGGTTACTGGCCGGTTATCAAACATGTTACATGAGCAGGTGGTTATGAATTGGCAATTGTCTTGCTAAAATAGACCACTGACAAATGCTCAATTGTGCACACTTAGAGCGATTCGGTGGTTAATATAGCGTAATTATTGGTGAGCTTTTCTGCTAAGAGCTGAAAAAAAACATCTCAATGTTTGCTGAAGCTCTGCTTTGACATATTTATGTTCCCGTGTGTGAAAGAATCCTTGCTTCTCAGCGCAGGGCTGTGCAGTGATGCTTGTAAATCACGCTGCTGTATTTTCTGCGTTTACCCCAGTGTGATGCTAACTGGGCTGTTTAAAACTGAAATGGCATGCTGTAAAGGTAGGAATTTGATCAGAATACTTTTGATAACAGATGGAGTGCAGGGCACTTTTTATGATGAGTCACAGGACTTCTTTTGGCACAAAGGGAAGTGGAATTTAATACATGAATGCTGTCCACCGCTGCTCTGCTGGAGTTATCTTCAGAATATGAACTTGACCTTTTAACAGATCTGCAGACATCCTCCTTTCACTTTTATTTTTCAAGAATATGAACTCCCAAGAGTGCGTCCCTAAAACTGCTGACCTGCCGTTGACCATGTGATGAACCTCCAGCTGCAGGATGTAAAGAACAAAGAGGGAAAAAAAGGGAAATCACTCTGAGCTTGGCTTCTTCAAAGATGCTTAATAAAAAATTTTATCAGTTGGTTTCAACTTAACTGTTTGGCATCTGTTTGATGTTCTCAAACTTCACCTTCCCCTTAATGTAGTTTTTTTTTGTTTATTTTATAGTAAAGGTAACTGTAAATTACATCAGAGCAAAGGTGCTAATGCTCTGGAGACTCTGTATAATGGCACTTTGATGTGTTTTAGTTAATACAGTTGAGAAGTAGCTTCTTCTTTCTTCCAAGCAGCCTGTTTCTCTCTCAGTTTATTTTACAAATCGCTTCTGCCAAGAATGTGTTTGTGGCTCCTAGATGTATCCTGATAGCTGGAGGTGATAAGTCTTCTAATGTTTAATCGGTGGCTCGGCCAGCCAGCTGCCTCACATGTCTGGAGTTTGGACCACATTGACTAATAATGCGAGCCACTTTGCGACCGCGCTTGTGTTGTGCACGCTTTCATTCAGGTTGACCTGAACTGGAAGGCTTCCATCTTGTTTTGGGAATTCTTACTTTTACAGCTGGTTCCCGTGTGAGATTTGGGTTTCTCTTTTGGACATTTCGGCTTTGTACAGACGGTCCCCTGTGCATCTGTTTTGTTCCTGAGGGCTTGTCAAAAAGTGCTACCATGCCGACCCTGGAGGACAAAAAAGGGGGAAGAAGAAGTGCAAAGAAAACAGACTTCAAAAGCATGTAGGAGGCAAAGCAAAGCAGTGGAAAGAAGAGGATGGAGGCTTTTAAAGCAGGGCAGAAGTAATGTGAAGACAGAACTTTTGAATTCCTCAGGCACACTTTTATTTTTTTAGGTGTTCAGTTCATTAACTGGCTGACATTTTCCCTTCTGTCCTTGTGATTGTTATCTTGTCCTACTCACTGTCTTCTTATACTTTAACTCACTAAAGAGGACCCACCACCAGCACTTTCCTGTCACCCCCATTGTCCCGCCTGGTCTCGGAGTATTTTTGGAAGTTAATGAACAGGGAAATCTGAACTGCTTACCCTTAAAAGGCATGTCTGGGTCAGCTGGGTGGAAACTTGTGTTATTAATGTCCTTAACATTTTCTGTGCGAGTGGGTCATCTGTGATTGTAAGTATGTGTGAGTTTAGTGCTCTAAAGAAGAGCAGGAATTCTGTGGGTTGGGGGAGGAAGCGGGAAGGAGGGTGGGTGAGGAAACAGACCTACATCTCCAGGAAGGGAGGGGGATCAGGGGCATATTTGGCATATTTCAGGAGCCATTCCAGTCTGGTTCAAGATGTGTTCTTCTTCCTAGAAGTCTGGCCACGCAACCAGGGAGTGATCCAGGGAAGGGGATGAAAGGTGAGCATCACGCTCCACTTGCTATCAGTCTCATAATGCAGGTGGTGGAAGATGACGCAGACCACACATCTCACGCTGATCAAATCAAAGCCAACCCTTGTGATAGAAATGTATGAAAACACCATCTTATGTCACTAACATGCTGATGGATAGATGAGTAACCTTGTCCCCCCCAAAGAAAGTCTATAACCTCAATAACAGCCATAAAAGGCTACACTTTGAGCCAGAGTCCTTCCCCCAACTGCAGGGTTTGTATGGCTTGGGTACAATCACTACAATTAAGTACGTGTTTATGTGCTTGGAACTGTAATATGTGTCTTTCAACCTCTCTTCAGTGGCTTTACACTCACTGGTTCTCTCCCCAAAAGGATTCTTGATATTTTAGTCTATTATTTGCAGTCGGATGCCGGCTGCTGACTGACGGGACACTGGTTGGCTGGAGTTCGCTGCGGTGTGACCAGTACAGCGCTTAGCATAGGTCCGTTCATCGCAAGGTCACGGATGCATTAACCAGCAAAACTTTAATTTATTGAACACAATTTTTTCGCACGTTTTTTTTTTTTTTAAAGCTCTCAATGTTTCTTATATTGATGTACTGAGAAATCTGGACTTATTCCACATGTGAGCAAAGGGATATCTCATAATCATTTGTCCTCACACTTGTGCTGCTGTTTTAAGGGCGAAGCCCAGACAGGAGACATCGATTGCATGTTCTGTCTTGTCTGGTGCTTTGATGTCTCGGATGTCTCTTGTGGTTTGATGTCGGCAGGGAAATGTGGAACAGGGAACCTCTTCTGGGGAGCCATCAAAAAGGTTTTTCCAATCCCTAACTCTTTAGAAGATAGCTGTAGTTTGCTCTTTCAGAGTTTGATGGAGGTCTGAGCTCTGTAATGGATAAAGCTGTTCCGGTGTGCTGGGACAAGCAACTAAGTTGAGCATATAGAGAATACCTATGATCATATTTGACCTCACAACTAAATGGTCTTTTACCTGATTTGTAGTACCTCACTTCCCATCTTATATCTTTTTACCTTTTTGTTGAAAATCCTTGGGATCAATGACTGGACTGATAATCTTTTTTTGCTGAGGTTCAGTGTGTGTGAAGGTGTGGATGTTTGTTCATTTAATCATGTGTGACTTGAGCAGTGGGGCACTGGATCCTCGTAAGCTCTTCATTTCGACACCATGTGTCCAGTGATACATGAGGTGTTTTTAACTCAACTGTACGAGGGATTTCCACACACTCACACTCGCTCTCTCCTGTCTGACCTGCTCTAAGCCTCTGGCCTACAGGGCGGCTCTCAAAATAAAATTCCTCCCGCAGATTATTATTCTTGTGATCAAAAAATATACATGTTCTCAGAGAGAGGAATGTTCAGACGCCATGGAAGCCTAGATTAGCCCCCCATCCCTACTTTTTTTCATTTTTTTTAAGCTATTTTGCATTCTGTGCTCTTCATTTACATTTTAAAATACATTTTTGTGCCTTGTTAGAGATTAATTTCTTGCAAGTTTCACATGTTCATGTGTTGATGTGATGCTTACTTCCTCATGTCACCACCTTTGGTTCTTTTTTTTTTTATTTTATAAAGCTATTTAAAAACTAAACTGGTTATATTTTTCTTTTTCTACAGGAGCAGTCTTCCCTCTGCTCATTCAGCCATACATATATTAGCAAATTTTTTTTACTTTAAACAGCATCATTGTGGTGCTGATGCATGTGTACCCTAACGGCTGGGCTATTTTCAGACCGTTGGGGTTTCGTTTTTTTTGGGGGGGGGGCTGTAGGCGCTCTGCACTGCTGCCTTTCATTTGAGGGTGTCTCAGTGCTGGCTTTCCTGGTTTTGCCCTCCATGCCAGCGTTGCATTTGGCGCTTCATCTCATGCTGGCTGCTTTGACCAGGGGAAGTGAAGCAGCAAAATGCTGCTATGGTGAGGGGCTTAAAATAGACTGAGTAAAGTGCAGCTTTTACTTAGAGAGTCATGAAACCCTTTCATGTCGAAGTTTTATGTAGTGAGTGGGAGTAGAAAAATAATTTTGGCTGCGTAGAACTTCAGCTTAAAAATATACTCGGGTATTTTTGCCATCACGTTGCAGTTCATAATGCATACGACAAAAACAAACAAAACTTGGAGCTCTAGCAAAACTCTGTAAATGGAATCAAACTAGGGTCCCAGCTTCTCAAATATTTGGTTGTTTCAGCACCTAGTTATGATTATTTTCAAAAAATTTAATTAGTTCCTAAGATGGTCCCATAATACAAGTTTTATTATGTTTATGCTTGACAATACTTGGTCGTAAAGATTACCAAGTTGTCAATTCAGCTTGTAGTACACATTTTTCAATTAGTCATTAATAGATTCTTTCAGGGCTGTAGGATTAAAAGTCTCCCTTTTAACTTTCATTTTCTACTTTAAATGTCTTTTCTCACCTTTTTGTTATGTAAAGTGTGATTTTTTTTTTTTTTTTTTTTTTTTTTTTTTTTTTTTGTTAAGGTTTCT
>JAOWBL010000015.1:3565108-3580134 GCA_028564865.1 Zenarchopterus dispar
ATGTCTTTTCTCACCTTTTTGTTATGTAAAGTGTGATTTTTTTTTTTTTTTTTTTTTTAAGGTTTCTGTGTAGCCTACACACAGGACCTATGTCACTGTTAATATCCATACTTGATTGTTGTTCTTTGTAGGTGTATTTCCATTACTCATAGATTTGTGCAAAACCCAAATATAAATAAAGAAATCCCATAATGGAAACAACTCTAATTTTGACAAACTCCCAAATATTTCAGAAACCTTTTTACACTTTCACAATGTGTTTTTTTTTTTTTTTTTTTGGCTATTTAATAATCCAGTACTGGCCACTACTGGCCATGATGGAGGCGCTTTTTGTGCATTTCTACATCTCAACAGCCCTGGATGTGACAGAGCTGGTCAATCTGAAGTAATCAAAATCTAGTTTCCTGCTGTTTTTGGTCTCATTGATATGATGTAGTTGTGCTCTAACACTACTTAATCATTATGCATTACATAAGGGCTTTGCCTCTGAATAACCAATTGAATGATTATTTGTAGGTAACAAACTCTGCTTCAAAGTAATTTTTTAATTTTTTTTTTTTAAACCAAGTTTGAAAACAACAGAGAAGCAGTGGCGGCGGGAAATGCATGGAAGTATGCAATCATAAGATTCCCTTCAAAATTTAAAAATTGAAACACTAGTGTGGACATGGATCAGTTTTCGTTTCAAAACACTGAACACTGCGCTGGTGTGGACACAGTCTTAATCTGGTAAACTGTGGATTTCAGGTCTCACCCTTGGGGTTTGTGTGTACTTGTAGGCCCATTCAGACACAGGAGCATCACAGGAATCCCATAACGCGCTTAAGTCACTGAGTCGCTCATTTGTGCTCTGTGGATCATTTTGGAATACCAGGCATAGTTTATGATCCAGCCTTCAGCCGGCTCCCTTTCGTTCTCAGTGTCTGGGTTTATTTGTGAAGCTTAGCTACTCTGACTGTTCCCCTACCCCCTTCGCCTCCTCTTCAAGCAGTATGCTTGCATTTAAACAAGTATACGTACTTTTAGTAAGTAATGGGAACAGTTTATTCCTTAGAGTTTTGGAAGCACGTGAAATTGAGGACGTGAGATGCTACACGGTTAGTTGCACTACAAGATGTTTAGGTCTCTTTGTGGGGCACAAACGCATATATATGTGTGTTTGTCCTCTTTTTGTGGCCTAGACAAACACATTTGCCACATGTGGTGATGTGTTTTGACTGCCTGCTCAAGTTTAAGGAAAAGCTTGATGCCCGTGGCTGAGAGTGAGTCTTGCCCACCCACTTGGACAAACTTGTACTCTTTCCCCGTTTTTCTCCCTCGAGTCATACATATAATTTCTTCCTTCTTTCTAAACCACTTTAAATCTTTCCCAGCCCGACGTATGTTGAACGCTCTCACCCTCTTTGCCTCCTTCTCCCTTTCTAGGTGTGGACTGCACAGAAGAATGTGGTTGAATTAGTGTTTTATCTCTCCTGCCAGCCATCTGGATCTGCACTTTCAGCTGTGCCAAGCATTTGAGACACAATTGCCCTTAAAAGGAAACAATAGCAGCCTATCAATTCTGCTCTGCCAGTCAAGGAACGACTCACTCCTGCATGGGCTGGGTCCAGTTCGCACACACAAAACAAGGAAGGGTTTGGTAACTGAACTAAGTTGCCGTGAACCCACTCATTTTTTTTTTTAAATCTATAATTTAGTAGGTACATATGATCTTCTTCAAATCAATCATACTTTAACAGCCATATATTTTCTTGTGTTCAGAATTCTTCCATATGTTCTTGTGCAGATGGTTTGACATCATGGTTAATTTCAGCGTATCTACTGTCCATGCTGGCCAGTTTATCCAGAAAGAACATTATGAAAAGGGGTACGTCCTAATATGATAGTTTAAACCAGTCTGACCATTAGAATTGTTGACACACTCCAAAAAAAAGAAATCATGACATCAGGGACTATCAAAGCTTAAGAGGCAGTGGGCGAGAGAGTTTCCTGTGGGAAAACAGCCACCGGCAAGTCCTGCAGCTGCTACGGGAAGAGGAAGAGTTGCTGACCTCCAGGAATGGGTCAGTCAACGCTGCTGACTCTTACACAAAGTTTTACTGGTTATAAATGGAGGAAATCACCAAGTGGATTGTTTTCATTTGCTTGTTTGGTGTATTTATTTATTTTTTTTGTCTCGGCCTCTTTTTATTCAGAGGCGAGAGAGCTGGAGATATTTTGATATCTTCAACACCATATCAATCAGGGTCCAAGAGTCCTGCATGGTTTGTGAACAGTTTGGATGTAGAACCAGAAGTGATGAGGTTCTGACATATCCTGTTTAGCACAAAAGAGTTTGAATGTTGGGTAGCATTATTTTAACATGTATTTAAAGGCCTGTCTGAGTGAAACACAGTGACCAAATGCGACCAGTCTGTGTTTTGGGTCTGAAAGCTGTATTGGTGAAGTCAGACCAATGTCATATTGTTGCATAGTAAATATATAAATAATCGATTGTTATAACGAGCAGTAGCTTGTGGAGACATCTGCTGCTCTTTGCAAAACAAGGAGGACTGCAGGGCTCCGAGTCATTAGATGTTGGGACTGGTTCTGCAGGTTCACTGTAAAGTTGAAGAGGTAAATGGTTTTCACTCTGACAACTCATCAGCTTGTAGACAAAATTCTTACCCCACCTTGCCGTGCTGTTGGAACACAAATAGGATCAGGAGGAATGCTGTTAGCAATCTTCAGTGGCAGCAAATGAAAAATCCACCACTTGTTCTGTTTTGTACAGGTCCTCCCTCCTCTTTTCTTTTATTAGCTCCGTCTGTCCACTGCTTTCTTGATCTCCATTTCCTGTCTCGACCCATTTTTCTCTTCACAGTTTATCTATGCACTCTGAGTCTCTGTCTCTTTTCCCCTATCCTTCTCTCTTGCTAGGCGTCCTGTTCACTGTGTTTGATTTGGGCATTCCTTTCCCGCTTAGCAGACAAAACAACCCCAGACCTCTCTGAACTGCATCCCCCAGTGCACACAAATGTATACACACACATGCACACACTTTCTCTTCAGCTAATTACACACAGGAAATGGGCTCCCATGCAAACGAGGCCCGCCTGGCCACTGGAACCCAGGATAGGGTTTCAGGCCTTGAAATGTTCTCCACTGCAAGAAATTAAACATGATTTTTTTTTCTCTACTCACCTTTCTTTCATTGTCTCTTGTTTCCTTTCTTTTACTCAACATACTTCATCTGTCTGACAATTTGTTTTCTTTCTGCATGCCTCCTAAATTAGTTCATTTTGTTTTCAAGCACTTCCATCCAACTTGTCTTCTGTACCATGTAGATTTAAGCGAAACAATGTGTTGCAAGTTTGTGAGATAAAAATTGGTTAAAAAAAAGCCCATCACACTTCCCAAAGATGAATAATATCTGCAAGATTGAGCTTTTATGTGGCTGAAACAAAACTATCTTATCTACAGCTTTCTACAAAATGTGGTGAACATTAAACAAGTCCTGCTCAGGAGAGAGAGATTGTGCTGCTTAACTGCAGTAACACACTGTCTGAACATATAAATGCCAGGGTAGATATAGAAGGCTTATCTTAGTGATATTGTTGCAGCTGTTTTTTGTTTTTGTTTTTTTTTTAAAAAGTGATATCACATGCTGACCCATCTTGTACAGGAACAGCAGGCTTCCTTATTTAGTGAGATACAGAGAAGACTTGATGTGTTTCTCGAGTAAAGACATGACACATAAGTGACACTTGAGTTTAAATTAGACGTCACTGTCGCCGGATGCCCATTTATAACTCTTTAATGTAATCAAATAAAAAGTCCCAGCACAGAACCACAAGCTTTGTATGTCACAATGTGACTTACAGTTATGATGGTTCATTGTCAGCTTTCAAGAAATGTTGATTCAGTGACATGAGGAGTTTATGCGGTGTTGCACAATTCAGCTCGTCTGATTAGTCATCCTAATTTCTTTTCTCGTCCATTCAAAGAACGAGTCTGGTTCCTCTGGGTTCGGTTTTGAGTTCTACCTGCAGACTCAGGAAAAACCTGCCGCTGATACTATTGGGATGGACATGCAACCAATCACAGAAACAAAGTTTGAAGAAGTAGGCAGAACGAGAACCAGATTAATATCAACAACAAATCTCCAAAATGGCGGAGAGGAACACTGGTGAATGACTGTTGGTTTTGCAGTAAAAAATAAAAACTTGTTATCCCAGACATATGTTATCACCAGCTCTGTTGTCATCTTGGTTGATTTATAAATTGTCTCTTGGATACCCCTGGATGAGTCATCCCATAAACCCCGCCCCTGCTTCATTGTGATTGCTCTGGTACATTCTGTACTTGGGGAAAACGCTGTAATTGAAATGGATTTTTTTTTTCTTTTTTGTAATTTGGCTTTCTTTTTACATCCTTCGACTCAACTGATGCTTAATAAAATAAAATTTATTTAAAAATCAGCTGACCCCAATGTAGTTCCATTGGCACACAAGTTTGTTTGTTTTTTTTACATTGCTTTTTTACAATTCAATGTGGAGTCACTCTAACAAAAAAACACAGTTTTCTGTTGTCAAAATTAGTCTTTTGAATAACGATGCTTTGACATTTCTGCAGTCTTATGTTGTTTTTACTAAATATATACTTGATTTACATTTGAAAATCAATGCGACACAAAAAAATCTGATCATTTTTCTGATGCACACAAATACATTAAATGTGTGCAAATGGAGAGTGCTCAAAAGAATGTTTAATGTGGAAAAATAAAGGCTACCTGAGCTGGTGAGAGGTATCAGGATTCAGTTTCACCTGCTGACTAAAATAGTGAACTTTGCAGCCGAATATGCTGTTTTTGTGCGTGCTGTTCGTGAGTGATGAGAAGGAGACAGCTGTTTTTAGTTCTGTTTGGTTATGGGTTGGCTCTCTGTCTGAATGAAATTCACAGTCCCCTCCCACCCCATACTGACACAAAACATAGACAAACATGATTTTTTTTTTCTTTCTTCTTTTGCTTTTCTGGTCACTTCAGTATTTGGATTATAAAAAATGTGTCACATCTCATTTGTAAAATTGCATTTATTCACCGTTTTCATTGACACCAACTATTTTCTCTTTGTTCTCAGCAGAAGTGCAACATGTGTTTCAGTTTCTCGCAACATGGAGGGCTTTTTGTGTCGCGTGACAGTCTCAGATGATTCAGGAAAAACCTGCGTGTTGGTGTTGTGAATCTACCATGACGGAGCTGAGAGTGGGGCAGCAGAAGCAGCGTCCTTTAACCGAAGCAGAGATGTGATGGAGCAAACGAGAGGACATGGAGAGGAAGTGAGATTGGCAGGGAGAACGAAGAGAGTGACACTCAGTGTCCATCAGTAGTGATCGAAGTGTCTTTGAGCATTCGGTAGCATCGTTACTCAGCTTATCCCAGGTTTTTTTTTCTTTTATCAGCACCAGTAACCTGAAGGATACTGTTATCTATTTTGTTTTAAGTTCCTTTAATCATTAATGAAAATTGCTTCTAAGTTAGAGCCATTTTTTCCCCGTTTTTTTTTTTTTTTCTTCCTTGTTTTTTTTCCCAGTTAGCAGAACAGCCTTAACTGCTTTCTTGCTTGATGAGGAACTTTTCAAAATTAACCCTGCCTTTCTCAGGAGAAAAATCAAACTTTACAGTGCTTTTCACAGGACATCTCGTATGTGCTGATTTTTAAAAGGTCAGCAAGTTAATGTTCATTTCTCATGTACAATCATGTACCCGGGTGACTTGTTGTCACTTAAAGTCTTTCCTGTCTCTTGCATTGTCCTCTTCTTCCTCTTTTCTCTCATTTTTTAAAATTTGGTCCAGATTCTGGTGTTATCTGGATCCTGTGTTCTTAACCAAACATATGGATTGCTACTGTAGTGGAATGCTTTATGTCTGGGTTTCTTTTAACTGTGTGTGTGTGTGTTTGCACATGTTTTGCTGCAGATGGGAGTTTCTTGGATGATGATGATGATTACGATAATGCTGCGTGTGTGTATCCCAGTGCCTCCCCAGAGAACTGAATAGGGCCTTCTGTTGTCGTGGCCAAACATTGCTTGTCTGCTCATGCATGAGTCTATTGCAGAGCCTCTGAATGTGCCCCATATCTGAGCAGTTAGCTCATTCTTAGCCTGTTAGCTTGACTGTGAACAATCTCCCCTACAGTGACTGCATTGTCAGTCTGACCGCAGCCTCCAAGCTTTGCCAACTGCCCAACACAACAATGGTGAAAGATGGCATTAGTGTGTGTCTTGATATTATGATGACCAGTGCTCCCTCTTTTTTTTTTTTTGTTTTGTTTTGTTTTTCAAACTAACCTCATGTCCTTTTTGTGTGTTTTAACGGCAGGATGGAGAGTTTGTGGAGAGTAAATTAACCAGCTTTGGAGTTAAAGATCAATCTATAATAAAGTAAGTTGCACCTTTCTGAGTGTTTTGATTCATCTCTACTTGTTTTTTGTCTTTGCACATAGTTGGGGTGTCTGTGAATAAGTGGAAAAGTTCACTTGAACTAACACTATAAAGGTCAGGCAAGAAATGTTCATTTTGTTGGTGCCTGCAACTTTGCTTTGAGATGTCAGCAAATGCTACACAGACCAGCAAAGTCCTGTTTTTAGAGGTAGTTCCACTTCCATTAGTGAGGGTCCGGGGTAGTTCAGGGGGCCTAAATGATCAGGACATGTCTCTATAATCAGGAACAACCTTGCATCTAGGGTTATTGGGAACTTCTACAGGGCAAAATGTCTGTCTAGGGTTTCGTCAGGGGGGCCCAGCCCATGCCTCGGGAGATGAAATTTTTTTTCCTAATGCTTAACTTTCCTTCTGTCCTTTTCCCTAAAGTAACATGTACAATTGACACTTCCAACAGAATCATCAGTTGAAACAAATATGAGACGTACCATAGTATAGATATTTGTTGATAAAAGCCTCACATGGTGTGGCCATTTACATTGAGATCCAGCATGAATACTATTCAGAATTTTGGTCTAGTCACCTCTTCCTTTTTCTCAATTTTCTCATCTTCAGTCCTTTCTCGCAATTTCCTCTTCTCTTCACCACCGAGACCACCCCCTCTTCCTCCTCCTTGCTTCTCCCGACTCTCCCCTGCTCTTTGTGAGCCCATTTCCTTTCGGGCACAAATGCCGGCGCCACATTTCCTTCCCCGTAGCCTGAAGTCACACAGAAGTGACACACCTACGTGCTGTGAACATATTCTGTACCACACGGACCGGTCCACTCATACCGACGAGTGTGCTCCCCTCTCTTAGATTGCTACTGGTGTGTGAGTCAGTGACATCCAGACACATGACGTACAGAAAGTGCATATATCACTGTTTTATTGCTCACTCCTCGCTCATGTGCTTTCACAACTGTTTAAGGTCAATATATGGCCAAGGCGTGTTCTGTCTGTCTTCAGTGATCTGACATTATATGTTTTTATTATTCTGGATACCAGTTCACATGCTGATTGTACTGAATTCATCCTAAATTGCACAGAACTTATGAACTTAATGAAAACCAGTAGTGAAATAGGAAATGTACACCTTAAATTGAATCTCATGCTGCTAAAAACATGCATTGCTTGTAGTAGCCTTCCCATAATCAGCAATGTTGCATTAGTTGTACATATTTGCATAGTTAAGACGATGTGTAGGAACTGCACCATCCCCGTGTCTCCTCTGATACACTATCATCACTTGACCTCCTGCTACCTTTCTTGCTCCCTCCATCTCCTCTTACTTCCCCTTTTCTTGCAGTTGCTGCTGCAGTAATTCTCTACGACAGCCACCTGCCCTCCATTCCCCGGGCACACTCCTCCCTGTCGCCTTTATTTTTTTCTCTGCCATTCGTGCCGTCTTGCGTTATTGCAGATTCTCCTGTGCACTTTTGCTCCAGCTGAGCTTTCCTGCTGCTGCCGTGCTCTTTCTCGCTCGTTTTCTTGTTCATCAGAGAGCCACTGAGCTCTCCATTCAGCCGCACCAGCCTGCTAATGCCAAGGCTCAGGCTGACGAAGCAATGCCGAGTTCTGCCAAGTAAGCTCAGTGTATGTGTGTGCCCTGTGTCAGGATGGCGATGCAGCAAACGAGCAGGATGTGAAGCTGCCGGGCAGAAGGTGAAAGGAGCTCTGTGTTGAGAGCTATTGATGGGTTTGACTAAACTCGTGGTGGATGTGGGTTTGCCATCAGGTGGAGTTATCCTTGTGAAAACTTCCTTCCGTCACTGATGGAGTGTTAGATGATCAGTCACTATCTCCCCTGCTCTCGTGTACGTAGGAAAGGACATTTAAATGCAGCAGGAAAGAGGGGAGAATATAATGTGACGTGAGTGAGGGGAAGGAAACTGAAGAAATCCAGCAGTGTATGTGGGGGATGGGGGGGTTATTTAAGGTCACATGACAAAGGGATAGGACTGGTGGTAAAGCAGAGGGATAGAGAAGGTGGTGAAAGAAAAGGATGAATAATAATAGGATGCTGCTGTCCTTGACCTTTTCTGGAGTGGAAATGGTAAAATAATGTGATGCTGTCATTCAGTTTTGTTTTGTTTGTTTTTTTTCTTCAGTTGTAAGAAGCAAAATAGTATTTCACTGCATCAAGTGTGATAGATGACTTGTGTTGTGTTGTGGATTTCTTCTTGATTTACATTTTCTTTATATTCCTATACCAAGCATTTGGGAGCTGACTGTGTACATTTTGGAATTTTTTGACCATTTTTTTATATATGGATTGCACCACTGAAAATGAAAGGGGGCCCAGGGGGGTTCCAAGTTGTTGGCCAATACTGAGCTGCAAGCCCTCCCCCAACAACTGATGCCCCTGATGCTAGCATAGGGTGTAGCTTATCTCAGCTGTAGACCAGGTACCCAGGGGGAACCCCAAGGAAAGCATGGAGGAGGAGGAAGGACTTGACAAGTCCGTTAATAAAATGCACTGGAAATGTAAAACATAAGTCCTCTAAGTTAATAGATAATAGTGGCTCTAACTTAAGCAAAAAAAATAAATAAATAAATCACTCTTTATGGTTCATAGCTGCATTTTATTCCATGTATGCTCACCTGTTATCTGTTTAAGTTGGCAGGGTCATTTTAGGGACAATATTTTTGAATTTGACTAATGAGAGCGGGACGATGGTAACATAACATATGCATTGTTAAAGAAATTCACAGTTTTCACTCATATATCTGTATTTTAAAAGAAAATGTAGAAACCCAAAAAGGCATTTAGCATAAATCTATCAGACATTTGAACAGCCAGCTGTTCTGTTCACAACAGCGAAGCTTTAATCTGTCACTGCAGGCACACCTCTCTCTGCTTCTGGTCTGTTCAGTCTGTGGTTGAAGGGTGTGAGCAGCATTACCGGAGAATGAGCTGTTGGCACATCTTGTTCTTATAGAGAGACTTTCTGTCCCGCCTAACTTTCTCCCTGAGCCTTCGCTTTACATGTAAATATTGACGACAGCACAGCACAGTTGTCTCAACGCATGTCCCAACATCTATAGCATCCACAAGTGTTGACTGTTAACACGCAGATAAGCAACAGTATGGATAAACGGTTAAAGTACATGATGTCCAGCTTATTCGTCAGAGCTGTTTCTTTAGTTCTGTTCTGATACTTAAATCTTTTCACTTTTTGAGGATATTGCACACTACAGTGTACTTTTTTTAAACCCTTTTGAACCTTTCACATAATCAGTAAATCTGTTTTCCAATGACATTGCTGCTTTAGTTGAAGTTATAATTGTAATAAGATAAATTCTTAGATTGTCTGATTGAATTTAATTGATAATTCTGGGATTTCAAAAATGTTTTATTTATTTATTTTTTGGTCCACTGATCCGCCTCACCTCTCTCAGCCAGTCTTATACTCATTGACAGGCCAGTGTTGACTCTAACAAGTGTCATCATGTTGTGATGTTTTCATGTTCTCTTATCAGCGCTAAACGGTGACACACACATTCCTTTTTGGACAGCTCATCGTCACACAGCTCTTCACATATCTGCAAGGATTCATTGGGTCATGTAAGGATTTAAGCTGACATCTGCTTTAGAGTGTTTGAACAGCTGTTAACCAGAGTTTTTAAATAGGTAAAGTGGACTGTGTTGGTCCCGACAGGCGATGCTCTATTAATGTGGGGTCAATGAGTTTCTCTTTAGATAGCTTCAGTCAGACTGACCCAGGAGTTGTTGTGTTGCGTGAAATTTAGTGTGTTTATGTATTCTCTTCAGTTGACTTTTTTTTTTTTTTGGAGAGCCTCACTTTGTATATTTATTTTCTAACTTTCTAACTATACACTTGTGGCCATAACAAACTCATTACCATTCATGAACGCATTGTCTGCTGCTGGTTCAGTCAATGTGTAATTAAACCACAAAGAAAAGAACATTTTTTTAAAAAGTGAGAGTGTATATGTAGGGATGCCTGTATGTAGGGATGTCTACAGACACGCACGCTTTATGTTGCAATACCTCTTGTGACCACAAGGGGACGTACAGCTCTGCTGTTATGGCTACAGAACCACTAACAAAACTGTCTTGCGGTCCATCAAATCTTGCAATACCATTTTGTCGTACCAAAGATGCACTCCGTTGTCTTATTCAGACCCTGACACATGACTTTTCTTGCTATATACCGTCACGTGTTGTCAGAAGTGGTATTGTTACATGAAGTGGCTCTGAAGTAACTTGAGGACTATTTTTGTTCACGAGAGAGAGGACCAGACCTTTGCTTGTGCTACTGCCAGCCGTTGAAATAGTGTTTTACATCCGTGTTTGAGACTTGACCTTTTGACTTTTTAGATAAGCATGTCATCACTTCCTTGTTTGACCTCATAAAGCATATTTGTTCATGGTTATCATATATTATTATAGCCAAATACCTTTTGGCCACCTTTACTTCCTTGTGTCCAAGTTAAGAAATAGTTCTTTAGGATTGATAGGGGCATGGACCAGTGGACATGAACCTGACTCGTCATTGACGATCTCAGTTAAAGGTAGGGTAAGAGAGTTCAATCAAAATATGTAGCATTAACCTTGATCCCCCACTCCCCTCCACTTCCAGCTCCCCTTCATGAACCCCCACAACCCTCCTCCAGTTAGTGATGGACTGGAGAAATGTTTGATATATTTTGAGGTGCTCCCACTTTGTTTCCAGTTTACAAAGCCAGGGCTGTGTATGAAGGCTGTGAAGACTTTTTTTTTTTTTTTTTTTTCGTTACTTTTTACTGTTTGCTCACAAGATGGGCAGCTAACGGATCATGACGGGAGATTCAAAGAATGTCATACGTGATTAGACACTCCTTTCCAGTAATTTTGAATCATTAAGTGTTTTCTCAAACATTCGACTCATTCTTTACATTGCTGAGCAGTACGTTCACTTCACTTATGTTCCTGTCTTATCATAAGCTGTGTGTCATATGGCTATGTTAGCACTTTATCAGATGTTTTTTTTTCTTTTTTCTCCTTTACCATATTTGGAGAACTCATTCTGTCTTGTCCTTTAATAGATTACAACAACCTGTTTAGCCACAAAAAGTGATAATTTTTCTATGTTTTTAGTCAGTTCAGCTGTGCTCGTTTTGGCTGCACTGCAGCAGGAAACCATGTTTTCATCTGGGGTGTTTTATATGCTTACAATGTCACTGACCTCTGACCTCAAACACAGAGGGCATGTTGGGATAGAGGCTTTTAAGAAAGTTAAGGCTTTCAATCAACAGTGAATTAGTGGAGTCCAGTCATAGTGTCAGTTTGGATCAATAACTCTTCTTTGATGCTTTTGAGCTGTTTGTGGGATAATTATCTAAAGCTGAATATTTACAGATGCTTTACCAAATTCAGCACAAATGGACTGATGCAGAACACGTGTTTTCTGACAGAATTCCTGAAATTGACTTTCACCCATCTCTAGAAGTCTTTTTTGGGTCAAAAGTATGGACTGTGACCAGTTTTGGAGCACTGTTTTCTTCTTGGAAGATAAAAAAGGCACCGAGGGCTGATAGGGAGTCGATCGGGATCCACTCCCGACTTAGACGTATTGACAAGCAGCCCAGAGACATGCAGCAAAGCAGCAGGACTCCTCTGCAGAGCAACAGACTTTTTTTGAAACACACAGAAAGTTGTGATCTAGTAAATTTAATTTAGTTAATATCACTAGACAAAGTCCAATTAAAAAAAAAAAAAAGTGCTGGATGTCTCTTTTTCTTTTCTTTTACTACTTGAAGCTGACTTGGCCTCATAACAAATAGACTCACACAAAATCCCAAACATCATGGTCAGTTGCAGGAGAAAACACCACCCTTTAACTGATCTGAAGCCAGTAAGTTCTTGATTAAATGTCCTGATGCAGCTCTGTTTATCAATTTTTTAAAAACATAATTGATCGTTTCTTTTTTGACTTGACTTTGTCAGAGTTTTGCCTCTTGTAAGTATTAAATCTTCATTTGCTTCCAGATTTAGAAACTAAATTAGAGAAAGGCACCCACTGAGCATGCAGTGAGAAAACCTCCAAGTGCAGTGATGTTTACTGTTGTTTCCATGAGAGTCACACTGAAACAAAAACATCACAAGAACCACTTTTTTTTATCACAAAACGCTACCCAAACTATTAAACATATCTTCTTTGCAAGCTTTCTTTAGGCCTATACATCGTGTACGATTAGAATAACATGCACTATATCAGAGTTTATGTAAATGATTAAATTTGAAACAGATTGTAAAGTGCTTTGTAGACCATAAACAAGATTAAAAAGAGCTGCAGTATAAGTGCAGACCCTTTACCACAACATATGTGATACAGAAGTCCTCGTCTAAAATGAAAGGTTTTACCTTCATACTGGAACAACCAAGCAGTTGTACGTTCCCTTCACTTTCATCATGTAAATGTCTAACTTGTTGTCAAAATCCAATTTGTTTGTCAGCAAACACATGACCCTCAAAATGTCAAACACCTTGCAAACAAGCATGCAGTGCTGCCAGGTTACACATTTGTATTTACAGCATGCATTTATTTTCTTGTGTTTTACATATTATTTAAAATGGCCCTAAGTGTAGTATAGGTTTATGTTATGTCTCATTTTTAATTGTCTCACTTTTTATTCATTTCTCCAAAGGCTTGCTTGTTTGTAGTCTGTCATTTTATGTATAGATAACACGGCTGTTTACAGTTTTACATGAAGACTGTTCCCAAAAAGATTTTAGTATTACAACATTCATTTAATTCATCACAGCCAGTAAAGAGACCACTGATGATTTTACAGACTAAACCACAAAGAGAACCTGGAAGGGGCTGGCCCAGTCTATTTAAACTTTATCACAATTCATTTTTGTGTCTGTCTCTCCATGGATACTTAAAATGCATTTTTTATTCAATCCTGTAAAAAAGACTGGACAGCAACAGTTGGATGCATTAGGTGCAAAATACTTGATTGCATTTGTCAAAATTAAATCAAAATTAAATCCCAATTTGGAAGTCTTATTTATGTGGCGCATAATTGTGTTTGACTCTTATTGATTTTGGTTGCAAGCCTGAATCCTCCCTGCCTCACACTTGTGTGATCCTCTTCTGTATGTTTCTCCTGAATTGACTGGACTTAATTTGTTTAAGATCTCCTTGGCTGCAGATCTGTTTGTGGATGAGCTACATACTGACTGGACAGTATTTTCGGGGGCTGCTGTTTTAAGCAGAGCGTCTAATACCCTCGGTTTATAGCAGCAACAGCGACTTGTGAATGTAATCCTGCATGCGGCGCAGATCTCTGTTGAAGAACATGCTTTAATTTACTGCCCAGCCTCTAAGATTAGAAGCAGAGCCAAAAAGCTTTTGGGGTTTTTGAGTTTGATTGAACCTCTTCAAAGTCACGTCTTCAATCAGGTCATAAACGGAGGAGCCAAAATTTTTTTTACATATGTATAACCATCATGCTCTTTCGTGGAAGCTGACAGGTCACACGCTGTAACTTCTCTGTCTTTGTTTCTCTCGCCCTACCACATCTGTTTTACCCTTTCATCAAACTTTCTCTGGCATTTCTCCGCCCCCACCCCCGCTTTTTCTTTTTCTCATCTTCTTATCGAACCCATCCGCTCTATTAGGCCCCAGCAACAAGACTCTCAATGTAGACGGTCAGCAAATGCAGGGAAGGGGAGGAGAGACCTAGAAAAGCCTGTGGGTTACTGGGCTAAGACTGGAAAGAGGGTGGTTTATTTCCAGGCTAGGTGTCAGAATAAATCTCTCTGTGATATTCATGTGAATGTGTGTCACTTGTCTAAGCATAACCTTTGACCACCTCTGGGCTAAATGTGTTTCTGGGTTTGCTTTTGCAAACTGGTGTAAGTTGAGCATGCTATGCACCTTCTGTGCATCTTATGATATATAAAAGTCTGTGTTCAATTTTTGCATTTTCTTTTTTTCATCTCTTTTTCCTTATCTTTATTTTTCTCCTTTTTTTGTCATGTGTTCGTGAGTGTGAAACGGCAAGCTAACAATAGAAGTTTGTCATTTTACGTTGTAGTGGTAAAGTGGTTAACTTCCATGTCTTCTCCAATAAGCAAATGTCTTTTTGCAAGATTTGACATTTTGTTTATTCTTTATTTCACCACATTTCCGTAGTTCCACTGCAACCAACCATTTCATTCAGAATTCAAGGACAAATTCAAACAAAGACATTTTCCCACCCAGTTCGATGAACTTTGCATACTTTTCTTTATTTTAACAAAATGCAACACTGCTTTTCATTTGACCATTTTTCCAGAAGCGGGGAAAACTGAAAGAGTGAAAGAAACTGAGTTAAAAAGTAACATGACAGCACAGGAAATGGCAAACCAACCATTATGGGATGCCGGTTTTCTCTTTCTTGGAAAAATGGAAAAATGCAGGCCAAGCATCAGGTCTCCACTTTCTTGTGGCTTCCATGGCTATGCCAGCATCCATCCACTGCAGTTGTCCTTCCACACACACACACACACACACACACACACACATAAAAATATGCAGTTGTTGTCACACTTATTCAAACTGGCAGTAAC
>JAOWBL010000015.1:3580234-3602983 GCA_028564865.1 Zenarchopterus dispar
CACACACACACACACACACACACACACACACATAAAAATATGCAGTTGTTGTCACACTTATTCAAACTGGCAGTAACCTCCTATATGAAGATGTGGTTGAGGCGTTTTGATTGGACTCTGGCCTTTTTATTAACTACCGTTCATGAGACAGAAGAGCTTCAAACCAAAGTTCCAACTTAATGTCAAGTGCAACAGAGAGGGGAACTATTTTTTTTTCTTTTTTTTTCTTTTTCATGGAGAGAACAGAATGTCCTAAAGGCAATGGGTAGGCAGGAAGAAAGTGGCTAAAGCCTTAATGATATGGTGTTCAGTTGTAACCTCGGTGCATGTGTATGTGTGTTTAAGAGAGTCCGGGATGAGCTGATGGACCTCCTCAACAGTTTTTCTTCCAGAATCTTTTTCATTGCTTGGTCCGGGAATCAAAATGTTTTAAATGTTTTTAACAGCTTAAAGTTCCTTCAGTTCTTCTTTACCTGTCAGTCCAGATTTCTGTGTGATTTCCGCCTTTTCTTCTTGGCATCTGTGATCTTTTTCATCCCTGACAATACATCCTGCACATCCTATTGTTCTGTTGGAGCTCTACAGCTTTTTCCTGTAAATATCTTTGCTCTTTCTTAGCTTGACTTTCAGCTCTCTGAACACTCTTCAGTATTCCTCCATTTCCCCCCACACAAAGGTTTCCACCGTGCCCTTGTCAGTTCTCCCAGTTTATCCAGTTTATTTGCCAGTGATCTCGCATTCTTCTTGCAGGTTGAGAAGAACAAGGATTTTAGCCCAGCCCCACATCTATAGTGCCTCCTCTCCAACTCCTAGCAGACCAGGGTCTCACTCAAATCAGTAGGGGTGCTTTGGAAAGCTCAATCAACTAATGTCGACAACTCTCTCGTTGGCATGGTTACTCGCCACAACAGATGTTACAAAGTGCCAGTGGAAATGTCTCCAACAGCACACACTTCAAACCTGCCTGGAAAAATCTGACAAAATAGGCGAAGTATGTCTGGAGCAGCTGCAACGCACTGCCACCAGTGTGGCGCATGGTACAATAAATTGGAGTAGCAGAAATTTGCATTATAACATGCAAGCCCTGCTGAATTTTCAGGGCTGCAAGTGCTTGTGTTAAAATGATGTTAATCATATGGAAATCATCTGATCTTGATACTAAAGTTGTTATTCAGAACTTTGCCTTCATTGAACTACCGTAGTTTGAGCTGGAGATGGCAGTTTATTGACTAAATAGGAGAACCAAATTCAAAAAACTAGTGCAAAACCCATGTTCTCCTGCTGCTTGTGTATTTTAAAAGCTATTCTGTCACTTATGCACATGGTTTGGGAGGATGAACAGGATTCAAAACTAGAGGAACTGCCAAGAGTTGGACATCGTGGAGACAAAGTAGATGGACTAGACTGAGATGAACACATGAAGAGGAGGGGTAAAAAATACACTGAAGAGAGAAGATTTCTGGATGTGCTGAATGAAGGTTGTGAAGTTGGTCAGTGTGGCAGAGAGGCAGAAGACATGGTAACATGGAAATGAATGATGCATATTGGTGATCGCCTAATGAAAAAAGCCAGAAGAAGAATAGTGGACCCATCAGCTATTTGCTGTACAGAAAATAGAGCGTCAGTTACTAAATCTGCATAGCCGTTGTTAAACATGAGATGTTCAAGGAACTGTTTCATAGTTGCTTAAAAGAGGGTGAACGAAAATCTTTTAGTAAAACCCACACTTCCTTACACACTAGAAATGCTCTGGAAGATTAGCTGCTATGTTCACACATTGTTTTACCCATTGATCTTTCGGAAGTTATACTAAAGGGCCTGGTTAGAAAATCTCTTCAAGATGTCCTGAGCACATGCTGCTGACATTTGTGTTGTCACACGCCACCCTTTTGGAACATCTCTAGAACAATTTAGGACTGCGGTGCATGTGTGAAAACGATTTATGTTTGCAAATCAGACTTATGAGATCTGCAGCCGCTCAGGCCACATCTGCATGTTGGAGTGCGTAGTCCCTTCCCTTGCAGCCTGGGGTGGGTGAACCTCTACTAAACTACATTCTTTGGTTAAAACCTCCCAATCAAAACCAATCAACCAAAGAACCCAGCTTCTCATAACAAAGTCGGTGGTGCTACGGAAGGGACTTAGAGAGTTGAGAAATGAATATTCCATCCAGACTTCAGGAAAGTGGAAAAGGCTTGAGTCATGAAGTGCGGTACTGAGCCACCAAACAAGTTTTGGTTTTAGCTGTATCAAATGTCATGCCGTTTGTGTACTCATGGCCATGGCACAGGTTTGTAACACTTGTGATGGTGCAGCAGCTGCAACAAACAATTGGAAGAATGTGGTCAGAAGTCAATAACAGGGATAAGTTTAACTGTAATAATATCAGTTTGCAAGTTGTCCTGATTCACTTGATGCTCAAAGCATATTGATTTTGAGGATATAACCCAAAAACTAGGTCTGTGCTGTGAAAGTGACCAGGAGGGCCTGGTCAAGAGCAGAGTTAGTGGACGGCCATTACCCTGGATAGTCCATCGTTAGGAATGTGTCTGCATAAAAGGGGTCAGTTTCTCTGCCTCAGAGCTCCAGCCCCCCCTCTAGGATTTCCATAATGGTCAAACAAAGCGTGGAGCAGGAGAATGAAACTCAGTTTGAATCAAGTTCAGAATATCTCAGCAGCCTGGTTTCTGCCCTACTTCTTTTCCTGTTTATCCACTCTTCAGTTTTTTGTTTGTTTGTTTTTTTTTCAAACATATTCTTGGCTAAACGTCTCTGACCTTCTTTACTTTTTGAGACAAAAGCAGTTACTAATGTGTTCCCACTGTCAGTACATAATCATGGGATATTAAAAAATTACTAAATATTAAGATGGATGAGTAGGTCTTATGAAGTAACTGACGATCTTGAACTAAAAATTCATGACTATTACTTTATCTACTGTAATAATTTTCCTTTGCTTGTTTCTTCTCCCCTCTTTTCACCCTACTCTCTGTCCGTTTAAACCCTCCACCCCCCCTTATCTTGTCCTGATTGTTGCTAATGAGACCTTGGGCCCACTATAAGGGAGACGGTTACGTTGATTGCTTTGGTGGTGGCAGCCCATTGCCAGAGCTACTTTGCACGCACTGCCACCCCTTAAAAAGCGCATACTTGGCTGAAACGGTGTGCGTGTCAGAAAGAGATGGAGGGGAGGGATGAGGGAATGAGGTAGAGAACTGGCAAAGAAATAAAGAGAGAATGAGAGGAGAGGTAGGAATCCAGCCAAGACGGGAGTAACTGGACCTGGCAAGATGCCACAATTAACTAGGACGGGACTCAACTCTGATGCCTTGTAGGGACCAAAACCAAAAACCCAAGATAATTTGTGATCAATTGAAGCCAAACTAAAACAGATGAAACCTTAAGTTTCGTTCAATAGTTTGTCAGGACAATTGGATCACTAAAAATCACTGCCTAATTTTATTCCCCAGATTTACCCAGACACTAATTTTTAAAGAATTTCTCTTTTTTTTTCTGGATTTATGTTATTCCTGAATCCTCCAAACTGAAGAGCTGTCAGGAAGAATTGATAATTTGTGCCACTAGCCAAACTGTTTGTGATGAATACATGAGATTTTGTCATTGGAGTGACTATCTCAACAGAACAGGGAAATATTGGCTTGTAACTTGCTCAACAAACCTCAGATGAATTTTAGCAATGAATCACAAAATGACTTATTGACAAAGGTTTTTTTGGCATTCAAATGGGCCACAAAGCAACTTTCTCCCAAACATTTTCCTCCATTTGTCTTCTCTCTTTTTTTCCTGTTTCGTGTGTTTTATGTCTATGTACTCAGTGAGATTACCAAACCACTAGACCTCATAAAGGGAAAAAAAAATGATGAAAACACAGCAGCTGAGCCAGAACGCTCTCATTTTGTTTTGTCATAAAGTAATCTTTGATGTACTGACTTTCAAAGCTCATTGGAATAAAAGTAATTTTGGTGTTTTTACACTAAGTAAAGCTATAGAAAATATATTATTCTATCCTGTAATGAACCATTTTTGACTTTTTTTTAAAAATAAAAAATAACATCTACATGCATGATTTATGTACTGTAGATTGGAAAGCTGTAATAGATTTACTACACTGGTTGATGTTTAGGAAAAAAAGAATGTTTTTATATAGTGATTTGTTGCATTACAGGAGAAATCTTTTGAACACAGTCCCCCATAAACCAGGAGAAAACAGAAACAGGGGAGCAGCATGGAGCTTGTTGCCAGAGGGTCGATAAGTGATGATGTCTGCAGATGTTATGTCCTACCCTTAGCTCCTTTCCTTTTTTTCCCTTCCCTTTGTGGTTCAGGGGATAATGGGATATAGAAGCAGGAATAGGAAAGTCTGCCACCTGAATCATGTATGAAGTATAAGTGTTGGCTGTTAGATTTATGGTGGTCCTGCTGACAGACAGGGGTGTACTAATGATATGTGGTGGTTTAACAGATGAGGGCATTTTGTAATGAAGTTAAACATGTCCAGACAAAGGACAAACTGGTTTCAGTACTGTAATTGATAACGATTGTGTGATTTTTATTTTATTATTATTTAATCACCTAATCCTCCCTTGTGATGGGGTCTCTGTCAGGGTTTCTGTTCACCGTCACTGCTGCCTCAAGGGGCTTTAAATGCAGCGTTGTGACGCGCTGGTAATATGGTGGAGGAGGGCAATGGGATTGAGATATGCTGCTGTCAGCAGAAGCAGGCAGGCGAGGCAAGGATCGATGCGGGATACGAAAGCCACACGGGGAAACAAAGCATGTGGCTCTGTGTGTACAAGGCTGTACAGATGCATTATAACCCCCCGCCCACCCCATCCAGCCACACACATACATGAGAGAGAGATTTAGCACCCCCACCTCCTTTTTTCCCTTTTTTTTTTCTTTTAGAAAGGACAGTCGAGGTGAATTGCACGTTGGTCCAATGGCAAAACCGCAGAGAGGTGCAGCTCATCTATTGTGTCGAGTTCATTCTTGATTGTTATACAGATGAGTCACATCTTTACCACAGATGATACAAGATTTATTTAATGAATGAAGAGATCAGCGGGCTGAATGGGGATTAAGAAACTTAATTCCTCACCTTGTAATCTTTAAACAAAGCTAACAATTAATATATTTGCTAATGCTTATGACAAATCAGGCATTGCTGTATTTATAGGTCACATATTCTTGTTTGGCCTTGTTGAGTCATGCTCAGTGGTTTGTGTTAGCACTTAGAGGTAGCTGTGAAAGTACATCTTAACCATGTTCATGTGGGACAGTACAGTCAGCTAATTTCTATGCTCTTTGACTCATTTGCTTCACTTGCAGAGCTGCTTTTAAGAATTCAAATTATTGTCATTAAGAAATCAGAGGTGACTAACGGTTGTTTTCTCTTTCCCTCCTACAGATGACAGATTTGTCTGCTAAACACCACCCCGAGGAATCTTTGAAGTCTTAAGAAGACACTTGAAGAGGTGAAACAAGACAGACTGCCAGTGTTTCCTCAGAAGCCTTTAAGATTTGCTGTCACTGCCACACAGATGTGGAATCCCCGACACTCAGTCATCAAATAATCTGGACGACTAAACAAACCCAACCACCGCATTTAAAATAAACTTTGCAGCCATGTCTGATCACAAAGACATGACACATCGTCACTTGAAGCATAAGCTTCAGAGTCTCAGCCGACGACTGGATGAACTGGAAGAAGCGACCAACAAGCTCCAGAAGTCAGAGGATGAGCTGCTTGACCTCCAAGTCAGTACTGAAATTATTTTGTGTGTTTCTTATGCATTTAAAAGGCAATAAATGGAGATGGGTGAAACAGAAATGCAGAAGTTCAAAAGATTAATGATCTCTCTCCTCTGTAGGACAAGATCATCCAGGCGGAGGGCAGCAACTCTTCACTGCTTGGTGACGTAGAGGCCTTGAGGAAACGTCTCCTGAAAATCCAGGGTAAAGATGAGGAGGTACGCAAAGCTGAGGACCTGTGCCGCACAGTTAGAGAAAAACTGGAAGAGGAAGAAAACCTGACAAAGGAACTGAAGGCAGAGATTGAGCGTCTTCAGCGGAGGATGGCTGAACTGGAGAAACTGGAAGAAGCCTTTGCTAAAAGCAAGTCTGACTGCAGCCAACTCTGCCTGAGCCTCAATGAGGAGAAGAACTTGACTATGAAGCTCTCAACTGAGTTGGAAACACTCAAAGCGCGTTTGAAGGAGATGGAGGGGTCTGAGACAAAGCTGGACAAGGCAGAGCAGGCTCTGGCTATGGAGCTTGAGAAACTCAAAGGATTCACTCAGGCCTTTGTGAGTGAGCGGAAGAGGTTATTGGAGAAGCAGAGAGAGGACGAGATTATTATTCTGAAGCTGAGGGAAAAATTGGACCACCAGAAAGATCGCCTTAGCGTGTCGACAGACCCTGGTCGTGCAGATTTCATGAGGTCAAGAATTGAGGATGAGCTGTCATCCACCGGGCTCTTTACAAGCAAACTAACTGGACGAAAGAAGAGCCTTGAGTACTTAAAGTTGAGTGAAGATGACATTGGTATCATCAACAGATCTGAGAATGAGAAGAACAGCGGCCTCGAAGGCTCGCAGGAGGATAATAAAGTAAAGGAGCTGACGCAGGAAGTAGAGAGGCTGAAGAACCGCCTTAAACAACTGGAGATAGTGGAGGAGGACTTGAAGAACTCTGAGTCCAAAAATGATGAACTTCATGAGAAGTTCCAAAAAGAACGAAGCCGAGCCCGTTACCTGAGCGAGCAGGTGGAACAGCTAAGGACGCAGCTGTGTGGAAAAGGTGGACTTGGAGGAAATGGAATAAGTAAGATGGATAAACATGGTAATGGAAGCTCAAACATTTGTCCCAACAGCCCTTCTAAGGTCCTGGAGAACGGCAAAGCTGAGACTGAAGAGATCATTGGGAAGGGAGGTTTCAGACAAGAGAAGCCGAAATATAGAAGTTCTGCTGCTGTTTCCGAACCAAGCTCCCCTAAACACAAGAATAGAGAGCACTCTCCTCAGCATAAGAGAGAAACCAAACTGAGGAGCAAGGAGCTCAGCCACTCCGAGGAGAGTTCTCCAAAGTCTTCCAGGAGAGCTCTTAGTCCTGCTCAAAGGAACAGAAGGATGCCCAAATCCCAAATTCCTCTGAATTCATCTGATAATGGAATACGAGAAACTCCACGAGTTACTGAGGAAAAGACGAGAGGAACCACTTACAACTCGATAAATCCAACATCTAGTGAGGTTAAAAAAGTGTCCGTTCTTAGTCGTTACCCTCCAGCAGCTAATGACCAGAAGCCACTGAGGACAGCACTTAAGCAGACTGATGGGGAGATTAAAAAGAGCAGAGAGAAGTTTTCAAAGCTCTATGTAGGGAGTGATAGCGAATCAAACAACTCCGATGTAGTTCCTGACATCTCCAGTAACATGAACAGTATCTCTGAACTTGAAAAGGAAGCGGCTTCTGCCTCTGATCAGGAATTGGTTGAACAAGTTCAGGAATCTGTTTCTGTCTCTCTGGCATCCACCCTTTCCAAAGCCAATGGATCATACACTGCCTACAGATCTCACATCACTCCACCGCTGCCCAATGACCAGGGGTCAGAGGGTCATTCCTCTGCCTCTGAAACAGAATCTACTAACTCAAGGCCCTCTGAACCAGAAGCTGTAACTGAGACCAGTACAACTGCGAGCAGTAGGAATGCACCCTCCAAGCATGCGAGATATCCTCATGTCCGTGACTCGCATTCAGAGTGCTCTTCGTCCAGGAGCTCATTTGATGAGGAGTTGCACCCCAGGACTCAGTTATCTGAGATGGCACACCACGGGCCCCTGGAGACTCCATCAGCTATTGAGATCAAGCGAATCTGCAGCCCACGAGAAGCACTGAGATCTAAAGCTGTCATCAAGCCTGCAATTGTTGAATTTGACAGGAAGGAAGTAATGACTTCTGAACCTTCATCTTCAAATGGCAAGCCCAAGATCTCCACCAAGCCAGTAGTGACAACCGCTAATATAATGACCAGTAGTATAACCATCTACCCCAATGACCCGAGCTCCTCCAGAACCAGCAGCCGCAGCAGCAGCGTGTCCTCCGAGCCCATGCCTGTTAAGGAGCGCCACACATCTACCAGTAACATCCTCATAGGTAGGTGGAAACATTTCAAAAGTCTATCCAGACCATTTTTAAAGTCTGTGACAAAATCTGAGCAGAAAAGAGTGATGGAAATTCATTCACTTATTTTCAGAAAGAAGCAGTAAGTGCTATTTTTAATTCAAAGTAAGCATCCTTACAGATGCACCAGTACCATGCTGGTTTTGGCTAAAATTATAATCATGTACATTGATTTAATCAATAATGAAAGAGACTGAGGCCTATGTATTTTAGTGGCTTTATTCTCACACAGCATTGGGGTAAAGAGTGATGATAGCTGCTTCTGACATGCCTTCATCACACCATGATCAATCAAATTTCTTCCTCAGCTATGGAAGTAAACTGCCTGGTTTGGAGCAGCCCCCTCCCCAGTGAATGATTTCATTGGTTGGCTCCAGCTGTGTAGCTGCAGTTTGATTGCCTAATTCTTGCACGAAGCAGTAAACAGGGAAATTCCCTAACTTTTGATAGAAGCAATGTTATCAAGGTGGTTCATAAAACCCACAATCTAATTTGGCAATGATTGACGTCACCCTATTCAAAGTGAATAAAGAGAAAATAGAAGCAAGGGGTTTACCTCTTCAGGAGTTAAACTTGCTTAGTTTCATCATTTTGAGCATGTTCAGCCATGGATTTCCATTCAAAATCCTGAGTCTTTTTTTTTCTTGAGCAAACGGTCCTAGCTCTCTCTCCATATTTCTGTAACTCTCCTATCTCGTAGGCGGCCGATCAAGTCAAAGGAAAAGTCACTTTGAAGATGGATGAAAACACCTTCAGTTTTGGTCATATTATTGCGACTGCAGCTGCCAATGTTGCAAAAATAGTCAACAGACCACACAGGCAGCAGATTATCATTCAAATGATAATTAAAAGGAAAAGTCCTTAAGTAATGCAGTCATGTATAATGATTAAGTCGTGTTTTAGCACAATTACATCATATAAATGAGGTCAAAAACAGCTAGTAACTAGATTTAAATGACTTTAAATTAGTCACACTCAGTAACGTACAAGAGCGAATAAAGTGTTTCCATTACACTTATAAAACGGACTATCCACACTTCTGAAAAACCACCTCATATAAGCCTAAAAAGGTTTTTGCGATATTTGACAGGTTTTTTTGACTTCTAGGGATTTCTGTTAAGTTTTGTGTGCAATATGCAGGTTTTGTGTAATTCTAGTGGTAATGGAAATGCTACTGTTATGACGATGATTTTTTTTTTTTTAACTGAAAAGAAAAAACGCTTTTCCTGTGACGTAAGGATGTCTTTTTCCCAATAGTGACACCTGCTGTTTAGGATGAATACTGCAGTGAGTGGGGTATACAGTCAAGCGCTGATGTAATAGTTATTTTAATGTAGGGGCCGGTGTTTCTAGCATTAGTTAGTCCATTAGACCTTGCAGGAACAATACTTTGTTAATTTTAACACCACAATGTATAATGGCCATTAAATTTTCATTCTTTTCTGTTGCTAAAATTGATTGACAAAATTCAAAATGACTCATGATGTGATTCTGCTCTGTAATACTCGCATTTGCTGTAGACTATCTCTCTTTTTAAGCTTCAGTTGCTTTCCCATTCTGTTCAACCGAAGGAATCACAGCAGGTTCATGTAAAATACATCTGTCATAAATCTGGTGTCACCACTACCACCACCACTGGAGATGGACCTGAAGATGCAGGTCCTGCATCTCTAGCTGTAAATCCTTTTTTGTTAACCTTAATTTTTCCACTATTCATCAAAATTTAACATTTAGATTAATTTTAATAAAAAATAGTCTCATAGTTCATCTTTCTACCATGTTTATCACAAACACTTCAACTTAAATGGTTTAGCAAACAGCTAGTAATATGGTACACTGTGTGTGTGTGGTTTTTTTTTTTTTAATGTTTATTTTGAAGATTTGGTGTACAAGAAAATTGATGGAATTAGGAAAATTTGAACAACATTCATTGGCTTTCAAAAAAAAAAAAGAAATTTGAGAGTAAAGATTTCAGTGTAAGTTCATCACATCAGTTAATTTTTTTTTTCTTTTTAAATGCAGGCCCCAGCATTGACCACCATGGCAGTATTTCCGTCCCATACGAGATCTCCATACCCAAGAGTGAGATCACCCTCCGACCGTGCCAGGACCAGGACTGTGGGGCACAAAACCACAGTGATACCTCATCAAGGTCCAAACTCCACAACACCTCCAGAGTGGAGACCACCACCAGCCACCTGTCCTGCCAACGCAGCAACTTCAGTCTCCAGTCCACAGACAGTACCTCCTCTGACTTCAATGACACAGAATCCGGGTTCGAGAGCAGCAGCAGCACAACTACGGTCACCAGCTGGAGAAGCCAAAGACAAAGCCAGCACTCCCAAGAAGACAGTTTACCAGACATGAAGAATGTGACTGTGAGAAGCACTTGGAGGAATAAAGGTGCCATGTCGGTGGACGAGACAGTTCAAGGGCAAGGTTGCACAAGGCCAGTGACAGATGGGGGGTCTGAAGATGAATTGGAGGCCCGAACAACATGGAGGGCATATCGTGCTACCACCTTTGACATGGACGAAACCATCAACAGTGGAGCAGGGGCTGGTGGGAGTGTAGCAGCACAAAAGGGAATCAAACCATCCCCTGCAGAGGTGACAGAATGAATGAGTGCATGTCGAGAACGATGACATTTTTATGAAATTAATAAATTCACATGATGAGGCAATGACTCCATGTTGTAATTTATGTTGCTGGTTATTCCAGGTGTACATGCGTAGAATCAACAGTGCTGTTATGAGCACTAAAGAAGCCGAGGAACTGGTGCCTCGCAGAGGCAGGCGCTCTCAGTCCCCCAGTGTGGAAACCGGAGAGTTGGGAAGGACTGTACCCCACGCACCCGTGACCTCTCAGTCCTGGAACCGATCATACCCGCACCAACCAACGGTAGGACAGCTCACTTGAGTTTCTTTACTGTGATTGAACTGAAAAGGGTGTTTCTGGTTTGTGTGTTTTTAATAAGAAATCCAGAGTACAACCTTAAACAAATTTAGTGGAAAGCTTTGTTCTAGACTTCTCTAAAAAGTTGCTTTTTGTGCAAAAATTTTCTTCCATAAATCAACTGTGATCCAGAGGTACTACTCCGCCTATGACTTTTAACATAGTACATCACTATTCAAATAGTTTTACCTTGAAAAAAAATCCAGGATCTCAAATCTGCTCCACAGCTGCTGATTTCAGCTCCTGCTGTGTCCACTTTGCACTGCAACTGTATTTTTCCCCTGACATCGGTCTCTGTGACTTCAAGCTTAGCGCAGCATTTCTGCAAGGCTCCACTCCTGCTGCCCCATTAAGCACAAAGAAAAAAAAAGGGTGGGACCAAAAGAAAGGGGAAATAAAAAAGGTTTATGTGCAGCTGCTCCACATAATCTATGTAAAGGTATGCGTATGTACCTATTTAAATGCTTTTATTTAGCATGTGCTGTATTCACATCTTGGCTCTTAATTTACAGCTGTAACTTCAAAGTTTCCCTCGGTGATCCTTGTGCTACCACTCGTTTCTCTGTACCTATAGTTCTCCATGTGACAAAATCATCATCATCAATCTGAAATTCATAAACACATCTACACTTACTGATCCACTCATCACTTAAAGTCACACAAGAGAGCGTATAAAAACTTAAGGAAGCCTAAAAGCTGCCACGTTGACATTTAAGATTCACTATATTTTACCTAGAAGGGTTCAGAAGCTGAAAAAATGCAGTTTGTTCCAGTCTATTTGTAGTTTAATGAATGATTCCTCATTTCCCAGAATCCCTTTGCTCTACTAAGAAGTGATCCTTTTGTTTTGCGTTTGCAGGGAAATTCAAAACTTTTTAAGCATTTCTTCAATGCCGTTGTATTCAAACTTTAAAAAAATATTAAACAACAACGTCCTTTATAATGACAGCGGCAAGGGTGCTCATCTCTTCTTTGATGTCCGAGGCACTGAAGAGTAATGTAGATCCTCACATGGCCTTTGGTACACCATAAAACTCTGTGAACAATAAGTACAGAATAATAAATGAGAATTTGCCATGTCCACACAGTACACATACACCTCAGAAAAAAGCTGATGATTGGTGACTGCACATCCGTGAGCATGTGTGCCTATTACTTAGGTGTATTGCAGCACTTTAACAAATAGTACTACACCTCTGTCTGTGATGAAAGAAGAGAGCTGTACAAAGGGAAGTTAGATTATTCATGTGTGCTCATGCATTCATGTGTGGGAATATCCGGGTAAAAGAATGAAGAAAGAACGTCAGCAGAGAAGCTCGCGAAAAAAATCATTAACCTGTCTCTTTGCTTCATCATGAGTCTACGTATTTAATTTGGTTTATTTGGTTCATTTACATCTGTTCTATCTGTCTAGGTTACTATAGCAACCAAATTTTCTCACTGAGGAGACTGATTGACGTGTGTATTAATTTAAAATAACTTATTTATGTCAGCAGATTGACATACTGGGCTCAGGAACTGGGCTCAGGGACTCATTTGTACTGAAAGTACATCTGCAGTTGGCAATAGCAAAAATAAATACTTATCAAACTCAATCTTTTATGTAAAAACTCTTAAATGTGGCACACAACATTATAGCTTGTTTTATAGTTGTACTTCATGTGCAGCAACGATGGCAAGTAGATCATTACAGCATTCAGCTGCAGTCTTTTATCCTCAGCAACAGTTGTACAAAAACATAAATGCAAATGAGGTCTTAGAAGTGTAATTGCCTGCATGGCTCTCATTAACCTCAGTTGACCTAATAAAACCTATCAAACACTGAGCCGCAGCCGTTTGATGCTTCCTTTCATCAATGATGAAGACTGGTAGAAACAGTGTCAGGGGCCTTTGTTTGGTAGAAGGTATCTCCTCCCACTGTTTGGTTTGTCATCGGGCTTGACGTGAATAATATAATATATCGGAAGGTCAGAACAGACTGTGGCGTTGACCCCTTGATCTCTATTTTCAGGCCGATGAATACCGAAGATGGATCTTCTGTTTTGTCTCTGATCCGGTCCAACATAACTGAGATGGCTCTAGTTGTCTTTTGAGCTCTGGCAGTCTCGGAAGCCCCCCTTTTTATTTTGGCCTGTCGTGCACATCATAATTTTATTTTCGTGGGAACTTACTAAAGCCATGCAATTGACCCTGCAGTACAGTAAGCCTTCGGTTATTTCGATGTTTGATGTATGAGCCGGGCTCTTAATTCAGGGTAGCAATTATGAGCAAAAATTGCTGCAATGCAAAACAAATCATTCAAAACATAAATGGGCTTTGAAGCACGTCTTGGAGCAAAGCCGGCCGTCTTTGGTTTGCATTTTTAGAACATTTCAGTGGTCTGAACAGTGTCCATTCCCGGGAAGACTGAATAAATACAGCTGCAGTTAGGGGACAGTAGAAGTCGGGGTTAGGCTGCGTTTGCAGTGTTGGATGTTGATACAAGACGGTTGCATTTTTACAAATGGTCAGGCTAGTCCAACATCCTGATGATTGCTTTTTAAATGTCCATCTATAATTGTATTCTTTACCTCCTTAAGTTTCATTTCATGTGTCTTTGTTCTAGGAACGTACTTCTTGTGTTTTCCCTTGCTTGTGACACTGCTTGTGCTCTTTCAACCAGAAACATCTGGTTGAAAGAGTCCAAAAGGTGTCTGTACATTTCCAGAGAATTTTTTTCTGGTGATTGAATTTGCTAATTTGTCTGACCATTATTTATGTTGAACTGATGACAGCAGAGCAGACGTAAATTCAGCTTTTCGTCAATCAGTGAGGAGCTGTCAGTAGATCAATAGCCACTAAGGTGGAGACAGGACTCCTAATATCTACTTGGACCCTGCGCTAACCTCTGCAGGCTAACACTGTATTGATTAGGCTTTTTGTTTTGTTTTGTTTTTTTTAAACCTCATGTATGAATGAGTTTGTTTTTAATTATTCAGATGTTAATAAAAACTAGGAATAGCATGTTTGTTTGCTCCTTTCTCCACAATCGTTCAAAGAATTGTCATGAAGTTGCCCCTTTTGAAAGGAATTGTTATAACTCACGCTTTTGACTCATCTAGTGTTGTCAGTAGACCAATTATTCAGTTTTGATTGACATCATCTTCAGCTGCCTTTTTTTCTTTAGTTTTAATTAAGAGAATGGTGACATGCTTGTATTCTGAGTTAAAATGGTGAAAATGATCAATACGTTCTAAGCATTGCAGTCGTAATCGTGGTAAAATTTCTCAACCTGCAGAATGGACTTGCGTCCATTTGTCCTGAAAATAGTCATCAGTTGAAAAACGTTCAGACCCAGTACAACACCTCTTTATTTCTTGAATTCCTACGTTGTCGTCTATATCCTGATCAGTTAGCCGTTGAATCACCATGTCCTGATTTTTGCTTGGAATACTGTGAAACAGTAGATGTGAGCTGGATTTCTCAATTCTCAGGGAAAGAGGATGAGATGGGTAAAGAAAAAAGGTGGATGAGTGTCCAAATAACTATGTAATATGACACAAAACAATCTTACAGAGATATACCTGTAAAGATCTTGATTTTGGTGATGCTCCAGAACCTGGATAAAGTAAACCTGCATCAGCATTGTTGCTAGGCAACGCCCAGTTAGAGAGTTGGAGAAGCCTGGAAGTCCATCAGCTAAAGACCACATAGTTTACAATCAGATTTTAAGAGGATTTCAAATGAAACAAAGAAACAAAAAAAACAAAATGACAATCATGGGCAAGTATCATGAAAAACTGACTATAGACCAGGAAGGCCAAGGTCTAATCCAGGGTTACTCAATTCTGGTCCTCGAGTGCTGCTGTCCTGCATATTTCAGATGTTTCCCAGCTTCAACAGCTGATTTTAATGAATACATCAGTAATGGACCTGTTCAGACCTTGATAGAAGCTGATGAGGATCCATTCATTAGAATCAGGTGTAGACATGCAGGGAAACATCTAAAACATGCAGGGTGCAGATCCTGAGAAGCAGAACTAGACAACACTGGATTAGATCGTGGCCTTCCTGGTCTAATCCCAGTTTGTCCAAAATATGGTTCCTTATATTTATATCTCTGTAGTTTTTGTGTCATATTAAATAGTTATTTCAACATTCCATCCTTTGTCTTTCTCATCCTTTTCTCTGACATTTGGGTACTCGGTCAACTTACTGTCGCGGCTCTATCCGATGTTGATGAGCTGTTATTTATTTGGTTGCAGCAAAGTGTCACATAGCAGATGCAGAAGTGTGATTTAAAACACTTGAACGCCAGTTTTAACAGAAGCAAGTCGCTCAGGTCTGATGCCAGAACGGGGATTGTTTGCTTTTGTAGCTGTCACTCTACACCTCGGACTGCTGAACAGTACGGCATTGTCGGACTTCCTACCCCGGCTAGCAGACGGAAACCTCAGTCTGTACGTGAATGAGCCATGAACTTATGTTTGGCCGAGTCCAGCGGGCCCGATACGGTCGGTGATCCAGATACCAAAACATCCTCAGCAGAATCGAGACCCAGCGACATGCAGCAAGACGTAGTGTGGAATTGGTGCTGGTCCAGCTCGCGCTGTTCTCCTGGTTTGACCTGCACAGAAAAATCCCACTGAAGTAACACACAGGTTTGAATTTGTAGGTTAGAGCAGATTCTGGCACATGGAAAGCAATAAATAAATGGCTTTTATGCTGTAAATTATGCCCAGCAAGTCAGAACAAAAATCACCACCATATGTAATATTTCTCCTGGAGTGTTAAGAATATCATCTTTCCAGAGAGCTGATTTAAGAGTTTAAGTTAGGAATGCAACTCTGTTCCTTTAAATCAGTATACGAGACATATTATTATATAAAAAAATATTTTACAAAAAGCAGGGATGTAATTTGTTTTGGAGGATCTCCAAAACGCTTCTTTTCCTTCTTAAACCTGCTGGACATTAGAGACGACAGTGTGAATCACTAAAATTAGCATATTTACGTCCTAAGAGATCCTTTATCTGTAGCTGTGGAGGGGATGGAGTGGAAAGTTTGTGAAGAAAGTGAGTTAAACACATTTTAAAGGAAGACTTGAGAATTGTGGAAAATAGGTTTTACTAAAAAATATATCAAGAAGATTCATGCATCTTGCTGCCGTAGATATTCTTCGTCAGGAGAGCTTAATTTGATATAAAAATTGAAATGATCTGTTTTGAAAAAAGCAAAAGGAACAGAACACCTCACATTTCATTATTTCATTTTTGGGGGTCATAAAAAAGTGACACATTGATTGTTTTTCCTTATTAGATGCTACTCAAGCACAAGTTTTTAAACTTCATAATTTATATTTGTGTCATTCTCATGATGATAATGTCAGACTTTTTTTTTTTTCTTTTAGCTCATTTATATGAGCTGCTTGTGTAATGTACTTTTTATGTCCAGGATGTCTATTTTAGATGTGGCGGAGTCGGTTGTTGAGTGTAGGAGGAACATTTTTCAAGGAAACGATGGAAAAAGTTCCCATTCCCGGAGCAGCAGCTTACCATAGAAGGAGAATATGCCCCTTCGCCATTTCCTCCCCCGGCGACGGGAGCAGGAAGTGACAAAACTGACCACACCCACTTGGCAGCGCTGGCCGGTGACTTTTTTTTTTTTTTTTTTTTTTCCTTGTCTGTTACCCCTGGAGACTGAGAAAGCCGGTCCAGGACGGCTCCATTAGAGCCAATTAGTGAGGATGCTTTCTAAAACTGCACCAGAAGCCAACTCCAACCCACCAAATGTCACTAATTATGGTGCTTTTTTAAAGCTGAAATTACAGGAGCGGGGTGCCGTTTGTGTGTGCTTTAGGAACTGCACCGTCATCTAACTCTCGCTTTCTTGGAGCGGGACTACTGAGGTTATGAGAGAGAGGACGTGCCGATGCATCCACCACAGACTAGTAACTTTGGGTTTATTTTCTAGTCAGCCCACCAAATTATAAATCTCTCTGCTTGGGGTTTGTTTGGGGTTTTTGGTTGGGAATTTTTCCTTTGGCAGACATCCATATGGCAGACTTTCCCTGGCTCACGCTAGTTAACATAAACGACGTGTATTTAATACCCACATAAGATAAAGCACCTAACAAAATGTTCAGAGCTTATTCAGAACTCCGAAACAGGAATTGCTGCAAGTTGGGGATTCAGTTTATAGTAGTTTTGATTTAATCTTTGTCTCACTTCCTTTGCTCCAGGCCACAGAGAACCTAGAACCCAGTCCAAATCCGAGCCACAGCCCGGCATCTTGGAGGCGGCAGCTGCCCGCCAGCGACCCCCAACACCTGGGGAGCTCCTACGACCGACTGTCCAAGACGGCAGGAGCCTCCTCCAGAGGAGGGGAGCTTTGGTCTAATCGATGGCAGGGCTCGGGGGCCAGAACCGAGGGGAGGAGTGGGGCGGGAAGCAGGCCGTGGAGCCATCGTCAGGCCGAACATCATTAAACCACCCGAGTCTGACCAGGACGTCTGGAACCGGAGATCAGGTACGAGGAGACTATTGTTCATTTAAGGAAGCTGGGTGTTAATTACCTCTGAAGATTTTTAATGTCGGGCTGATGCAACAGTTCACAGCACAAGTTCAGTGCTCCATCATGGCCGCCGAGGTTAAATAAGTAGAGACGTTTGGTGAAGGGTGACAGTATCCACCCCGCTGAAGCATCTGTGCTCAAGGCACTTCCAGGACTGTGATTCAACTTGTCAAACACCAAGAAAAAAACCCTCTCTAAAGATCTAATTTATGAAACATTAATCTAAGACTGTTATTCTAATAATTTTCTCTGAACTATCCTGGAAAGAAAACCAGCATTAGTTCTACATTATGGAGATTATGTTTGAAGGATGAGCTAAATTTAAAACTAATTTACCACAGATCAGGTACTTATTACAAATGTTCAAAGCATAATTGCTTTCTCATGCCAATGAAGTTTTCGGCAAATTTGCTCAACAGTTTTCTGGAAATTATTTACTGCAATTTTTAACTGGAAAGCCTCATTTTTCCCCAAAAAAACTGGCACCAAATTGCCGTGGCCACTTTGGGAATTACGAGGTAATTACAGACCGGTTGTGTTTGTAATGAGGATGAACCGTAATTTTCTCTTTAAAACATGAAGGATTAAATAAGATCTTTTTTTTTTTCTTTACCAGCGCTCTAAAAAGCTCTCAGTGGCACAAGAAGGAGCAAGCACCAGTCTTCCATCAACTAATGGCCACATGTAAAAACCACCTTCAGCAACATCTGCCGCTTCCCGCAACAAGAAAAGAAAAGAAACTCGGAGCCTTTGAGGGGAGAAAAAAAAAACAAAAAACACCGACCTGATCCCAAGCGTGCGCTTAGACGTCGGAGAGCCAGAGCTACTGCAGCGTTTCAGAGGTCACCTGGCCCATGCTTCCTCTTCTGCTTCTCGTGCTGGATGTATCATAGCGTAACCCCGAAACTTGACAAGGGAGAGGCTGGCATGCTGGGGAGTGCTGGAGATTTTCCTGGGTGCCAGAGAGGTTTTAAAGAGAGTTATAGGATAAAAGACTCGCGACAGCGAGGACGCCTTTCTCAGAGAATCCTTACAGTAACCTCAGTGGGATTGCATTTGTTGCTTTTGCTTCAGAATTTCAGCCTGTCTCATTTTTCAGTTATTAGCTGTACCGTTTTAGCGACGCGTCCGTGTCTCACATTGCTGGATCTTCGCCACCAAACCAAAAGATCTCTCTAAATGTGACCAAAAACAGGAAGCGAATTACCCCCCACTCAGACCTCTGATACTTGCTCCATCATCCTAAACTCATATTAGTTTGAAAGGCCATACGCTCTTTTTTTAAATTTATTTTTTGTTTTGTTTTTCTCACGCATATTTACAGAAACCACACTAACAGGAAGCAGACACGTGCAGGATTTAACCCGGGGCTTATTTTTAACCCATGTCGCCACTTTTCTGGCATATGATAACCTCTAAATGGATTTAATTAGGGCTCTTGAATGTTAAGCAACCATTTGCATGTTCCTAAGTAATAAATGAAAAGCACTTGGAAGGTTGTATCTCTGCATGCATACACACACACACACAGACACACAGGGGAAAAAAGCTGGTTTGCCACATTTTAAGAGTACACACAGCATTTTTGATCAAACCGGGACCTTGTTTATGTTTTTTATTTTGATTCTCCGTAATTCGCTTCCTGTTCTGCATCATTCTTTCCCTATTTTTTTTTCCTCAACTGTGTCAAGTAAAAAGAATGCAGACTGCACGCAATGAAATGCAATGCACATGTAGAAAAATATAGGGGAGGGTGGCGGGGGGATGTTTATAACCTCAAACCGTGATACAGTTTCTGTGGTGCTTTTTTTTGCAGCTGTCGCGACTGTCCTCATTCATGTATTCTGGAAGAGCCATAGTGAAACGGAGTTTGTGTTCAAACTGAACAATGGACTTTGGATTACCAGCAAACCCGGCGTGACAGGGTGGACTTTTTTTTTTTTTTCCTTTCAGTTCTGCCGTAAATGCTGTGCAGTTGCAGGAAAGACCCCCACCCCACCCTCCCGACCAGGGTTGGACCTCTAGCAAGGAAGTGAGAGTCCAGCTTGTATGTGACTGGATTCGCCGTGCGAATCGTCCCAGGTTCTGTCTTTTTTTTTTTCTTCTAAACTTTGTTACGTCATAAAACATCAACTTGGTGTGTTGGAGCAACCCCTCTCTGGCCGAAGCAGGGGGTTGGGGGGTAGTGAGGGGGGCACTGCAGTAAATATTAGAGCGTCATAAAACAGATTTAGCCACTGGCCAGTTACAGGAGGAGGTCTCTTCGTCGAGGGAAATGGCACGTGTCTTGCTGGCATTTTTTGAACTTTACTGTAACATCTGTCTAAAGTGCTCCTACTGGATTTTGAAACCGTCACACGCAACACAAACCATGAACCCAGGATGACATGTCCGTTGGTAAAGGTTGACCGTTCACACCTCCATTTTTTAACTTGTCGAATCTGCTACATTGACATAAAAAAAAGGCAGAACACAAGGACTTCTGAAAACCAGCTCTCGGTCTTCGGTGGGCTGAGGCTGATCTGATTCCTCACACCTCAGCTCACCTGTATTCTTCCTGCTGCTATCTACCTGTAATATTTTAGTCTCCCTGTATGTAGTAGAGGTCTGCCTGGTGGTCGGAGCTCAGCCTGCTGCCAGTTTGTCACTTTGATGTTTATGCAAACAGGAGATTATATGCAATCAAGCTGCACTTCCCCAACGCGATGTCTGTAAGCGTACCAGTCATCATGGTGTAGATACAGGTAAGAAGAGAGAACCGTGGGACTGTGTCAAGTTTGTCAGACCCAAAATCAAAAGTCAGTTCAGAATGCACATTTCCACTGTTTATTTTTATTATATTTACCCTTTTTTAGAAATATCTGCGCTATCTTCATCTGTGCCTTGAATATGATATGAGGTAGATTGTCCTAATAAAAAAAATAACAAAAAAAAAAAAAACAAAGTTCAGACGTACACCAACCTTTTTTTGTAAAGAGACATGCAATACGGATCAATACTGATTGTGAGGTTTTGGTTCTACTTTTAGCTTGGAGCATTGCTGTGAGCACCAATGTAAAAGCATCTTTTGGAGGGAACTCCTGCCACTATTATTATTTTTTTCCCCAATCCACTAAAGTTCAAGAATATACACCACACCACTCCAAAAAAAACTGCCCTCTAGACTGAAATTTAAGAGTCAGACTTGACCCGACACACTAAGAGCTTTTGGTCTTATTGCCTCTGCTACCACTCCTCACATATACCAACAGAAATACCGACTCTTCCTCTGTTTTTTATTATCCTTTTTACCAATTCCAACTGCGCTTTTACTGGTTTTGAAAAGCCGAGCGTCTCTTTCTCCCATCATTAAGCTTTTCCTCCGCGTTTTCCTTGAATTCTCATCTCCCAAAAATCAAAGTCTTGCCCTCAAACGGCGGTGATATGTGTTGTTGTTTTATTGAAGGCCAGAGGCCTGTCACCAGATCTTGATAGACAGCTCCCTGGGTAGCTGAAAGGTCAGAGATCAGGACTGCATCTAATCTCGTCTCCACGTCTTGACTCAGGGCTTCTAAATACAGGAGAGAGGAAGACGGACAGCTTGGCGGAGATGCCCTACTTTGTGGTTAATTAAAACACACAAGGGGATTGAATGTCCACTTCTGCCGGTGATCATATTGCCAGAGATGCTCATGGTCGTCTCTGTGTGTGTGTGTGTGTGTGTGTGTGTGTGTGTGGTGTTGTCACTGAGTCAGTGAGTTCTCATTCAAGGCTCAACACGTTGTGTTGGAAGCTTCTGCAGATCCCTGCATAGGGAAGTGGTAAAAAAAAAGTGCATGTCGGATACAATTACAGTACATGTAGCAAGCCCATTTCCCTCCATGCAGTGCCGCCCATCCCTACAAGAAGAACTACACCCTGAAGCCTCTTCACTTTTAGAACAGTCTCCTCCTGAACCTTCTTCTCTTCCCTTTCCTTGAAAAGAGCAGTCAAGTTGGAGGTCACAGGAAGAGTCCACCTGTCGGAAACTGGAGGTTTTATGACTCTTTGGAGGGTTTTCCCTCCTGGATACAGGGGTTCAAAGCAGGCAGGGCTTTTTAAAGGGCAAAGTTGAAACTCCATCCTCTGCTATGCACGGCGCCTTTCTTCCTTACAAGGCCCTCATGTACGCCAACACCTCCGCTAACCCCGCTGTACATCCACACCGTCCGCTGAAACCCAACTGGACTCCGTGTGCCAGGATGAAGACCTGCTGCGATCTCAGTCTGCTTGCTTTGTGCAAAAAGCTTCCAAAAAAAAAAAAAACTCAACACAAATGCGCAAAAAAACTGATGTGTGCTGAGTCTTTTTTTTTTTTTTCCAATACTCAGTGCTTGTAGCCTATGAAGCTATTCTCATACTTTTCCTCTTTTCGAAAGAATTCGCCTGGTTCTTTTGGATGTAACTTTGATTTCCAGGGAAGGAGAAGAAGCTGATTCTAGATGTTGTTGGGTAGTCAGAGAAACGAAGCATAGGAAACAACCACACTATCAACAAAAGCCATCCAGGATGGCGTGCTGTGGAGAGTCCTTCGGTATGTTCTGTACCAGCGGAAATGACTGTGAAGGGGAAGGGTACTAGACCCATTGCACAAGAGATTTTTCACTGAGTGGGTGAGGCCAGCCAGGTTGGCATAATATTGACATGTGATCGGTATCTTGTGGCTTTGTGTGGGTGGTGAAGGTTTTGTGGCAGCTTTGAAGAATGTGTGCTGTGGCAGCAGGTCTCACCAAGCGAGGCTGGCAATGATTTGAGGAGACGATGTCGAGGAAAGAGGCCGCTTATGCTTTCCTACTCAAATACCAGCAAGAGACTTCATATAAATACTCCGAAACTCGTGGTGGTGTTTGTTTTCCCTCTTTTTATAAAGTAGACAAGAATGTACTTGATGCAGATTGGAGCGGCGAGACAAAAATGGCTCTCGGACATCGATCGGACCTAATCGGTAAAGGGCTCCGTTGTAAATGTTGGGGTCATGGGGTCATGGTGTGACGTAGGCTGCAATCTGCACTCAACCAGCACTTAA
>JAOWBL010000015.1:3603083-3614187 GCA_028564865.1 Zenarchopterus dispar
AATAATTTCAGAAGGACGATTGGAAGCCGAGGAACAAATATGTTTAGGTCTGGCACCGTGTTTATGTCTGTGTCTCAGCCTTCTAACGGAGTGCCAAAATCATTCCACAGTATTTACCGTTTACAGTCAGAGTTTCCACGCTGTCGCCCCCCCACCACCGATAGATACCCTGTCTGATATAAAGGGGAGATATCATTTTGAGGTTGTTTTTTTTGTTTGTTTTTTTTTCCCTGGTCTTGTATGTGTTTTTTTTTTTTTCATTTCTTTGTTAAACAAAAGATGTCTTATTTTGGAATCTATATTGGATAGATTTTATTTAAGGAAAAATCGTGTAATTTTGTAAAGTGGGCCTTATTATTGAAATATATTAAATATTTGTCCATCTTGATTTTAAGATTGATTTGTGCAAGGTAATGCATCTTCATCATTGCTGTTACGCTCCTGGAGAGTTCTTCTTCTTGTTTTTTTTTGTGTTTTTAGAAGCTTGACATGAGACATTTCTCTCATCCTGCACGTGATGACGCACCATCGAGGGTCAGAGAGGGAGAGAGAGAGAGTTCAGCCTGGTCGCAATCATTGATGAAGAAGAGGAGAGCGTGGGTTCGTCAGAGCTGAGGGGGTCGGGGCGCTGAGTGGCTCGCCACGTGTTGTCACGTTTTTAAAAGGGGTCCACTCAGCGCCCAGCTCCCATCGCTGCTCGGATCCCCCTCGCTCAGAAATTCAGGGCTTTTAGATCTGAAAGTGCTGCCAAAGAGAGAATCGTGCAGCCTTCCCCTCACCCGCTTCATACATGTATATACTTAAAATGCACACAGATAATCTAACAGGAATAAAATAAAATTTAAAAAAAAGATTTTTAACTGGGTATCATCTCTCTTCCTCTCATCCCACCTCTGATCCAAGACTTTCTGATACAATCAAGCGTGCGTAAGTGTGTGAGCGGAATAAGAGGTGTCAAACACAAATATGTATTGCATTATCGATTATTGCATCCGAGTGTGTCAGCAAAGCCAGTCTGGGAGTTTGGTTGTTTTTTTTTCCCCCCATCCTTTTTCTCAATTTTAGACTTGATACATTGTGCATGTTTTAACCTTACTGTGGCTGGCGCACTCTGCATGTAGGTCTCTTAAAGCTGCCAACTGTACAGCAGACTATGTGTATTCCAATAAAAATAAAAACCGACCTGTTTCTAACACGTCTCCGCACTGAAACGCGTACCTGCGTAAAACACCGCAGTGTGTCTGCTCGTTTGTTTTCAGCCTGTTGTTGTTGTCATTTATTTTCTGCTGAACAAGCTCACCGAGTTCTGATTTGACAGTGGTACACCCTCCGAGTGTCAAGTAGGAGACTCGGGTGATGGAGGTGGGGTGGGGGAACAACAGCTGACAGCATGCAAACTAAGCAGGCAGACAAATGAGGCAAATTGGTTCGGCACAAAGAGGAAAACCACAAGCTGCTGTGGAATGCCAAGTCAGCACACAAATCTCTCTTAAACGGCTACGCCTTGCTTTGTGATAGCCACTGCTGCTTTTTCCTGAAGCTTTTAAACCAGACGAATTATAAATCTGATCCTGCTCACTCAGTTCTGATGGATCACACATCAGTTACTCTGAGTAACTTTACCTTTTATCACACCTCGACTCAAAGCTGGCCGGTATTTTCCTGCTTTCAGCAAAATGGTTTTGTGCAAGACTCGGCATGTCGAATTCAGCTGCCAGGATTTTATGCGAATGACTATAATGAAGATATTGTATATACACTAGGAAAACCCATTTAACAAAGTTAGGTTTTTTTTGCACAATTGTCTGTTTGGGGTCATGAAAGTATTTTATTCAAAGTAACAGCTTAATTCATAACCTTACTTGTACTGTCTAAAAATACTTAACTGTGAGTAAATAAAGTGTTCTTTAAAAGTAGCTCCGAACAATATATTATATACTTTTACTAAATTTAATACATTCTAGTGTTTGCATAGTATTCTGCTGTTGTATTTTGCTTAAAACCTGCATTTTCCTTCCACAATGTGGTGTTTGATATTACAATTAAACTAGTCATTTTAATATTAAACTAAAGTAATTCAGTACTGATCATAAAGGCCTTTGTTGATATTTATTGAAATAATTTAATTTAGGTTGAAAAGTAGTGTCACTCAGAAGGCAAAAGTTAAAAAATAACTGTTATTCTGTGTCAGGTGTTGCATGGTTAAGAGTTTTTGGTTAAATCTACTTTCGGTCCTGGTGGCTTAATCTGCCCTAAATTCAGGTGCAGGGAGGTGCAACAACACAGCTGTGCCCGTTTGGACCCTGGACCCCCTGAACCACAGCCAGCGCTGACACCTGACCTGAATTAGTGCTGAGAAGTCAACTGTGGAAATGACTCAAGTTCTTCAGGTGAGAAGAGGAAGACAGAGACTGCAAAGTGGATTTAAACAAGCTTTAAAGTTAAGGGAAAAAAATTTGGATTACATGCTAAAGATTATGAATGCCTTTGTAGCACTTCATCTTCGTATAAATGCCTCTCCAAGTACTCCATTCATGCGAGCTCGAAATTATTTTGAAAAATAGCCCGACATGGAAACAGTACCACATGGTTTACCAGGGAGGTGAAAATATTTTAGTGTCGGAGTCCAAAACCCTCGCTCAAATTACTGCTGTTACATCAAACATCTCCTTTGGTCATGATGATAATAACCGCAGCATTGAGGGAAAACAAGGCCTCTGATGCTCGAGCGCATGCAAACAGAAGGGCACAGAGCCCTGCAGCACAGAAACACTCCCCCCTGCCCCAAATTCATCAGATCCCCCACCACAAAGAGACGCTGCCAGGGACTCTCATGCACACACGCAAACTGCACCGCAGACCTTGGGAAGAGGCCAGACCTGCCATGAAGGAGGGTCAGAAGAGCTTCCATGTTATTTCTATACACACATGAATATTTAAGTATCCCACCTTCATATTTGAGATGGAACATACAAAGATGCAGTTTTGGTCTTCATTTAATATCAAAATGATATAACAAAAAAATTACAAAAAAAAAAAACTGTTGACAACCAATAAAATAAACTTGCGATAGAAACTAAAACATTCACAATTCTTTTAACATAGCCATCTTTTTCATTTTTAAAATTCCTCACATGACTCTGCTGTCTAAATAATACTAAATAAATTTCAAAGAGCTACAGTACAGAGCAATGCTTTAAGAGAAAAAAAAAAAAAGACCGCTAGTGTAACAGAAGAAAAGGTCTTGAGTAGCGAAGGCATGCTACGGAGTTTGTTATCTGTGTATAATATGCAGCTTTTAGGTGTTCATTTAGTGACAAGTTTTTAACTTTATACAAAGGGTCATAAACATGTTTGGCCCTGACAGCAAATTCCACATAAGGTCAGTGACTTAATCACTGACTACCATAAGTATCCTTGTAATCTTTCTTTTTTAAACTGGAGAAGTCACACATTCATAGCATTCACATTAGTATTCCATGAGAATTAGTCCTTCTTTGTAGTAGAGTATGTCCTTTAATACAGGTATACCATGTGTTTATTTGCTGATAACGCCAACTGAAGCTGTTTTCACATACAGATATGTCACCAGTTCATGGTTAGGTTTTTTTTCATGAACTACCATAGTTGTCAGAAAGTCCCAAGCAGACAGGAGAGAGACCATTTCAGACGCTGGGGGTGGGCTGAGCCTGCTGAGGGTTGCTGGTGGCTGTGGGAGTGGCTTGTCTGGGGAGAGTGTACATGGCACCGAGGAACTGGTCGGCGATGCGTCCGGCCTCCCTGAGGCCGCTTAGCAGGGCGCCGTGAACTGTAGCTGGATAATTTCTGATGGTGTGCTCACCAGCAAAGAAGAGACGAGGGACGGGCTGAGAAGATAGATAAATAAATACATAAATAGCTGCTACTCAGTTGATTTATCATTATTTCCAAAATACTGAAAAACGAAAGGAAAATGGGAATATAAATTATGGTTTTGGCTAAGAAGAGGGTGGCAGTCGCATGTCAGTCAACACATAAATACAGCGCATTTGCATCAATCTGCATACAAACATCAAAACAGCCAAAAACATCTGTGTTGGCAGTAAACTGCTCCACTTTGGTTTGGCTGAAAATTGTGGGTGGACTGGGATGATTGCTCTCCCAGTGACTGACTCACTCAAACACAGAAACATATGATAAGGATTCTTTTCTTCTGCACTCACCTGTGAGGCTCCGGGTATAGCTGGTCCAGGTGTGATGGGCTGTGCCATGAGGTCGTAGTCGTTACCGGAAGAACCTGCTGCTACGTACGAGTAGGAGCCCCTCGCCCATGGATCTGCACGCCAGCGTGTGACCACAGTTTCCTTGGGCTGCCATGACAACAGACAACACCACATACATTACAGGAGTCTCCACGATGCTATTAGAGGGACCTGTAAACAGCTGGATGGTGGACATGTTCCCAAGCTGGCCGGTATGCATGTGATTTTATTCCCAACCTAAACCAGAAGCAAATGACTTATAATGATGGGTGGTTTGGATGCAACTCTGCTTGCGAATGCTTTCACATATGCTCGCAGTGAGCTTGTTACGATGAGGGTCAAAAAAGGAATGAATTCCACATGAAGTACTGGGAAAATAACTGGGAAAGCTACGGCACATTCAACCATTGTTCTTAAAAGGCAATTTGATGTGCAATGAGCTTGAAATAGATTTTTTCTTAATTAAAGCCAAAGTGAAGAAAGATGGGAAAACCAATGCCATGAAGAACACAAGCAACTGAATAATTGAGTGCTTGAGTCTTTCCTTTTTATAGCTTATGTTCAAACATGTACCTGAGGTACAGCACTACTTCCAAATATCCCTTTGAGAATTGCAAGGCAACGTCCAACGATTACGTCATCGCTGATGTTCTCCATAATCCCAGCAGCTTCGCCAGCCATGAGAGCGAGGAGGATCGGGGCTGAGAGAAGAAAAAGAAAAACATTGTCACATCATTATAAGCAAAGGACTTCAAAAAAAAAAAAAAAAAAACATCAGTGGCATGAAGAACTTATATGTGACACATATGTAATTTCATCACCTTTATAGAGATTCCAGAAGAGAAAGAGTTCGCCTCGGCTTGCAGTTGTGGAGCCGACATGACCAAACAGGTTAACACTTGGATCCCAGAAAACACGGTCAAAACACAGCACCACCTTCAAAACACAGACGAGAACAAAACAGTTGCATAACAATCAAAATGCTCATTTCAAAAAGCCTAAAGCTCAACTGACTGTGATAATCTAATGTTCATCAAATCTGCTCCCAGCTGAAGGTATGTGAATGGCAGAGCCCCCCCTGCTGGAGATACAGCGGTATGAGCTGCTCAGGTTGCATAATAATGCAGCATTCTCCTGTGTGCTGCAGCAGCATCAGAAGATGAACTGTCCTGCTGCAGTTGATGCTGAGCAACCGAGAGAGAGCTAGAGTGGCTGGGTCAGGAGTGACGCAGAATGATCACCTGATTATTATTCTTATGCCAAGAGGCTCTCGCTCTGCCTCCCCAAACAATATCTAGCGCTATAAGCAAAAAAAAAAACATGAGAACAAGACACATCCATTTTGAATGTACTAGGAAATCCTTCACATCTGATAGAATGCTAACATCTAAGATGAGGCATATAAAGAAATGAAAGAGGGAAAAAAAAGGAAGGAAGTGGATTGAATACAGCAGTTGTGTGACTCAGCTATTTGTAAATATGAAAAACCTTCCCAGAACATGATCGGGAAATTCTGATTATGTTTCACAATTCTCTCTGGGTTTTTGCTGTTCAAGGGCAAGATTTCTGTGTAATAACACTGCAGCAGAAACCTAAGGACTTAGAAGCACAACTCAAGCTCAGATGTGATGACTTGATACAGTGCCAGTGCAGCTGGCATACATGATCCAGACACTGATGGATGATTAACATTGAAATCTTTCATCTCCTCAGACTACTTAGTGCTATTTGACTATTTCAAACATATGCAGACTTTAAGGAAAGTGCTCTAGCTAAATAAATGTTACTGAGACATGTTTAGTGTGTGTCTGTTTAAGTCCAACCTTGTTGAGGTTGCCAAAGCCCATCCTCTGAATAGCTGATGTCTTCCACTCTGGCAGCGGGGGAACAAACTGCACTGCAGGGGGCTGCTGCTTCAACACACCAAGGGGCAGCGTGCACAGCACAGCATCACACTTGTATATAAATGTCTGGGTCGCGGAGCGAGTGTTGACAGCTATCACCTCGCACCCTAAAGTAAGAATGAAGAAGTTTTTCAGTTGCTTATTTTATTCTTTTTTGCCACTTCAGGGGGAGGAAGAAAAAAAATAATCACACAAACTGTGCACATACCAGACGCAGTATATCGGACTTGTCGCACTGCTGTGTTTAGTTTTATGTCCAGACCTTCCGCAAGGGCCACAGGAACACAAGAGTAACCATTTCTTACTGTCAGGTGGCTGCCAGTGAACTCAAAGTCATCATCCTGTGAAGACAACAACAAATTAATCCAGTAGCACAATAAACCCCCAGAAACAATAAAACTGAATGAAAGAAGCATTTAACATTTGCACTAATTTCCTATGCATAAGAGTTTTCATAAACACAAAGTGTCTCTGCCATCTTGAAAGTTGTCTTGTGTCTCATCACATTTCAAAGTGGCTACGTGTACAAACCTGATCCCAGTGCTTCAGAGACAGGGTGGAGAGGGGTGTAGCGTTGGCAAACTCCAAGTTGGCAAAATGCCAGTCTAGGATCTGCCGATCCCTGGATGAAAGGTAAACATCGCTGTGGGAAAAAAAGGGAAGCAAAGAGACATGAGCTACACTGAGACCCATGAAGATGAAAGAGGCAAATTAACACATGCACAAGCTAGCACCATTTACATCTGTTAACTTCATGGACTTAAAACTAAAAACGTACACTAGCCACAAGGCAAAACATGGGAACACTTGTTACTAAGCAAGTATATTTATATTCATAAAGAAAACATTTTTCATTCTAGTCACAAAGTGCTTCAACAAAGAAAGTCCACTTCATGTAATAAAATTCTGAACCATTACAAATGCTTGTGTTCAGAAACGATGAGTCATAAATTAAAAAAAAAAAAAAGGCTATTTTCCAAGTACAGTTCCTTGAATGACCACTAGGGGAAGAATGCAAAAACCAGCAGAAATAAACACTCACAGCCTGATAGCAAAAACCGTTTTAGTCTCCGTGACAACTGTAGAGGGGTGAATTATGCATCTCACCAGGAAAAATTATATAATGCTACAACTTTATGCTAATTTAACAGTATGTTTTTTGAGTAATAGATTATAGTGTCAAATGCCTAGCTATACCTTTGGCAAACTTGACTTCTAAGGTATGAATAAAAACCTACATGAGCATAATCTTTTAGTTGTTTTGCACCGGTAAAGGCACAACTAGCCATACTAAAAGGCTGCCAGACTGTCTCCAGCTCACCAGCTTCTTCCAGCCTTCCCCAACCCCTAGGTTGGTTCATGCCAACATGGAGCCACACAGAGCAACAACAAAAAAAAAAAAAAAAAAAGGTTCAAAATTGCTGTATAGGAAACTTATAAACCCTGTCACAAGCCGTTTGTCCAGTTATTTTTATGCAGTCTATGACTTCATCAAGATAGCCCTGGTCTATATAGCATACAAGTTAAAAATAAGCTGCAGTACACATCAAGCTGAGAAGTCATAAGTTACCTGGGTGGATTGGCTTCCAGCTCCTGGAGCTTTTCCTCAAGTTTCACCTGCATCTCAGCTAACTCGTCATACTCCTGTACAGAGATGAGGTCACAGAGTATAAATAGATTGAAACTGATTTCAGTTTGCCCTTTGGAGTCAATTTAAAGGACGCTGCAGCAGCAGAAGGACTGTCAAACATATTTTGTTTAGACTGTCAATATTAGGACCCTTAAAGTATTACTACTGGTACTTCTGGTCAATGTGCCAATACAAATCACCAATAATCCTTAAATGATATTTCACATCAAACTGAACTTGAGTCAGACTTTAGGAGGGCATCTCTTACACCAAATGAAAGTGTATGATGTGTGTATGCGAAAGGTACACACCCAAAAAGTTTCAGATTAAGGAAAAAAAAAAAGACAAGCAGTTTTAACAGAAGGCTGACTCAACCCGTTCATCATTTCATCACAACAAAATGAACTCCAGCAACAGTGCTGGTAATAGTCTGGTAATACCACCTACCAAGCCATGATCCACACAGCCTCAAAATTATGATGGAAAAAAATAAATAAGAAAACATTCCCCTGGAAACACTAACAGTAGCATAAATATCATTAAAACATTGACTAAAATATACTGATACAAAAGTATAAATATTAAAGATAGCAATCCCCTCACTAGATCTAAAATCTTCTTGTTTGTGGTAGTTGTAAAAGGCATGTCATGTGCACACAAACACACTCTTAAATGGTCTGTCTGTCTTGTTCAAAGTGTGTGTATACATCTGCAGACATGAAGACCGTCAGAGCGTGACTCAAAGCCTTGAAGTGGTTTCTCAGACAGTGCATGGATCACAGACAAATCAAGTTTAGAAACCAGCTGTGTTTAAACCTACTAAAACTTCCCTCTAGGACACACACACATGGCGGTAGTAGAGGTGATTTATTTGAACCAAAAATAAAACACCAGCACTCGCTAATAATACATCTTAGTAGGACATTAAACCACTTAAACACAGCCTGTCTGGTTGACTTAGACAGCACGGCATTAAAATTCTGTGAAGCATCTACCCCGATCTAGTAGTTCATACTTGTTCATAAAATAGCCTATTTAACGTCCAAGTGCTTCTCTACAATTGTAACTCTGTTGTAAATGACCTGTTTTACAAACGTGGCCCCCTCAAATCAAAGCTTCCTTCATACAGACTGTGGTGGGTCAACCACCTGGTCTATGGATAAATCTACTAATCAGCGGTAGGAAATGTTAGTTCAAACTACTGCAAATGAAAACACAGACACTATAAACACAGTTCCCCATTGGTAGCGTTTCAAGTCCGTTGCTCTGATTGGAGTCATGCTGTAAAAGATTCGATAAAGTAATCAATGTGTCCCAAATGAGTCGGGTCTTGATGAACAGCTTGCAGCTTGAAAGTAGGGAGTGTAAAAAAATTTAAGAGCTTCCTCAAACTGGACAACAATCGTAGAGCTCTCCGAGGCGTCAGTGGTAAAAATTAGTAGACAGTTGGATGTGATCCTGATGTGTAAAAAGCTCACAGATTCAAAGATGTAGCCAATGTGTTGCTGAGACATTGCTAATGGTTGACTGATATTAAACAAGCCAAATATCTGGAGATGTTGGAGGTATCCCAATTCAAGCTACAGCCACCAAGACACCGTCAGACCCTGTACTGTGGAACCTTCCATCAATAATCAATCATGTAATGTGATTAGAGAAATCCCTTCCAATTACAAAACCGAGAATCATGTAATCTGAACAGATCAACCATAAGCAGATGAAACTAACCTGAATAAACACAGGGCTTCTACTGTAACTTTTTCATATGACACTTTTCAGTTTTTGATTGAATTTTTCGTAGTTTTTAAAGAGTTAGAAATCTTACTTTGCAGAGTGCAGTAAGGTCTCTGTGCTTGCTCTTCACCAGGAACTCAGCTGTGATATCTCTTGGTGGCTTGACTTCACTCGCTTCTTTATACTGCTGATGAAGCTCCTTAACACGTTCCTTAGTAGACACCATCTGAATATTTGGGAAAAAAGAAAAAGGGAGTGGGGGCAGATTAGTTGACACATGAAAGTCATTTGAGCCTCCCACTTCAAGTTGGCAACACAAACTGTAATTTCTGCTCACCTTGTTAAGAAGATCCCTGAGTTCCTCCTGAGTCTTGACAATCTTCTTCCAGTGTTCTATCTGCTCATCTTTTACATGTTTCTCCTGCAGCCTGAACATACAGATAACAGGTTTATGATGTATCCAATTTGTTTATATCTGCACAGCACTTTTTTGGGGGGGTTCCACACAGTATGTCTTCATTGTGAGCTGATTTAGCAGTGTACGTACTGTATAACCACCTCCAGGGCCTGTCCCAGAGAAACTGGTTTGTTGTTAAGGAAGTTGAAGTCCAGCTGGTGGCTGAGGTATGAGGTGGCCTCCAGCAGCCGGTTAAACTCTTGCTCCACCATCTCATCTTTTTCTTTCGGCACCTGGACAGGGTGGCAACGTGGGACCAAATCATAAGAAATACACCGATGAAACAATCTGTGATGTCTTGTCATTATTGAACCACTAAGCCAATAACATCAGCAAAAGTTGATGAAGCAGTGAAAGTTTTTAAAAGTCTTTGCAGAAACTGTTAACATCGAACCAAAATTGGGTGAGAACCAAATTTACAGATAAAATTCTACAGGAATCAATTCATCTGAAAGGTAATTATTGATCATGTCAGATTTTAAGAGAGAATCTACATTCACAGTATTCAGCTGATCTGAATAAATGTATTCTTGCCTCTAATTATACTGCAAACTTTATTATATATATATATATATATATATATCATACTTCAACTAAACTTTAGTCTCAAGAAATAGACAAGATATGATTAAATTATTCATGAAACAGTTCTTGAGATAACTACTGACAGTCAGGGCGGGGAACATCTTAACCCTAAATAAAAAAATTAAAAGAGACAAAGAAAAAAAGAAGCAAAACAAACTGTTACTTTTGTACTCCTAAAAGATGAAGGCTAAATTTAAGTTGTTTTTTTTTTTTAACTCATACATGGATGAGAAGTAGTGACAAAGGGAAATTCAAACAGACAGAGCTGAAATGCTTATTGTTATTGTTAAAATTCAACATGGAAGTAAGGAATAGATAGTGAATATAAAGATATACATACACTTGTGCACCGTTCACCCTTTAGAAGTTCACCACAACGTGAACAGGATTGAAAAGACAAAAGGGGAGGGGGGAGAGAAAAAAAAAACATATTGAGTAAACACAACTTTAACCTCAAAACAGGATTGCACTATAAGTAAAACATGTACATTTAATTAGCCTTCGTTTCCAGCTGTCTTTTCTTTGAATAAAGAAAAACCAAATGCAAATGATG
>JAOWBL010000015.1:3614287-3655954 GCA_028564865.1 Zenarchopterus dispar
GTGCACTTCATTACATACAACACCAGTGGCTGGCACGTTAGCTTTCCTGTGTGATATGCTGCCTTCATGTGTTCAAAAGTGGTATTGCAATACAGCATTGCTTTGAAATATGTTCTTTTTTATCTCTGTCCTGAGGGCAAGTAAAGCTGTTGCTGATGACATGCAAGGAAGAAAAGTTAAATAATTTCCTGTGTTTTATGGCTCATGGAAAAAGCCACATCCTAACAGGAAGACAACAACAGGCTGAGAGAACAGTTTTGAACAAAGATACAGAACTCTGGTGCATACACAAACTTCTTCTGGGAGAGGAACAAACTGGGTGTCATTTCAAAAACAAAAAGATGAATACATCTAGCAAGAAAAAGTTGATACATCATTTAAATTTTTGCACAAATCTGCCTAATAATACAGCCAGATGCTGATCATGTTTTGCCAGTCAGCCTATCCTTTGGTGTGTCACAAATATCATGTATTTTCATGAACACAAAATACTTAGGGTTTGTAATTTTATAAGCTCTTATTTATTTGTTAATGGCCATTTTCTTAATAATAATGTTAATACATACTATATTCTATTACATTAGAAAGTAGAAAATTCAGAACTGTGAGAAAAGAGGCCTGATTCAAACAAAGTCATTAAGCAATTAAATGTAGTGATTTAAAAGTCAATATCATTAATTACTTAAAATAATTTTTGTGTTGTAAGACTTCCATGAGTAAAGATATTTCCCTTTAGCATTTACCAGTTTGCCTGGATGTATTGACTGCACTCATGTTTGTCAGCTTGAATGATTTTTCCATTCCTCCAAAATATTTTTCTTAAAGTGAAGGCAACAGAGCCTATTATGTTTTTGCTCCTAAGATTGCACCTACATGACAGTGAATATTGAGAACAAAATACATCTATGCTCATTTGTATTCATGGGAAACAGTGTGAAATATTTCAATTTGTCTAAGAATTCACACAATCTGCAGTTTTCGCAGATGTCTACTCTCCTCATTTGCCAAAACAGCCCTTTGCACTTTTGTCTGAATATATGCTTATATTTATCATAGGATTGCTCTAATATGTTTCATTTTAGTGAAATAAAATACAAAGTTCACTTCTGCTTACAATGAGTTGTCATGGTGAATCACAGTACCAGAGCTCCATTAATGATGGTTTTTATAGTCCTGGTAACTCAAGAGTAAACATACTCAGAGTTGCTTTGAGTCAGCTTTGACTGTAAATTTCTAAAATAGTATTGATATTTTCTATACAAAAAAAAGGACTGTGTGCGAGTTACACAAAGCCTGAGAGCTAAAATCCTGTACATGTTACATAACGACTGAAGGAGTGTAGAGTGTGCTAAGAAAGTAATTGTGCAGAAGCAAAAAGTGCAGCAGTCAACATTCTTCCTGATCATTGTGCTGATCTGCTCTGCAGTTTGCAGAAATTGTTGCCAAGACTTTTGACAAATATATAAAATAAAGTGATTCATATACATTTGCTGCTAGCATTGGGAATGCTAAGACTGAGTGTCAGTGTGACTGAACAATTTTTTTTTTGCACTCATCAACTGGATAGAATAAATCCCATCCATGCCTCTAAAGCCATTAGCCCTTTTTCATTTATGAAACTACTAAGTAATATATTAGTTTCTTTAAAAAAAAAAATAGAATTCTGCCAATCACAACTGAAAATTAAGTCTACTTTCAACTACTGTAAATATGGATTTGGTTGTGACATAATGTGCAGAAGGCAACAACATTTACTGAGAGTAGATCTTATACTCACAGCTTGGCCATTGGCTTCATACAGTGGACACTTCTGTTTGATCTTAGCCAGCTCCATATTAACCTGCTTACTGACCACTGCCATTGGATTCCCTCCTGAACAAGCACACAAACAAAAAAAAAAACAAATGACAGTGAAACAGCAGACACATGAGCAGTTATCACCCTCTGCAGGATGATCAAAGAAAGTGCAGAGTATCAATATTTGTCTGAAAAAACAGAAATGTTCAATCATGTGCAGCTGAGAACAGACTGCCATTTATAATATTCAAATTATTTGCATCTTGAATTTAAATTGTACTTTTAAGATCCTTTGTTAAGCACGCATGTGAAATAAAAAAGATATATAAAGCATTTGAACCTGTGAAATATATAAATAAAATCTATATAGGCAGATTTCCAGTAGAAGGGGTCCAGAGTAAAACCTAGCAAGGATGAAGATCATCATTGCCTGCCTACAGCCTACAGTTTCTAGGGCCATGTTGACCCCAAGGCAGGGGTTTGTTTTGACCCCATGCAAGTTCACAAAAATCATTGTGACATGACTATTCGTGACAATAGAGATACACACCAACAGCTGACTGAGACCCCCTACTTTGGACACAATAATGGAAACCTATTAGAACATGTTCTAACTTGTGTGACTGCACTATATATATTAAACCAAAGAAGAGAAAAAAATAAATAAATCAGAATCTTACCCAGCCCTGTCACTACCATGGCTCCAAGATCTGCAACATAGTTGCCCTTCCTAAACGTAGCTACTCTGCCACCAACACGATCCTGCATGGTGACAAGTTTATTAAAGTATTAAAGAAAAGTAGCAATAACTCCATTTAGGATGAGTGCAACATTCTGAAAGAAAGGGTGAGTTCATTTCACTTCAGTGGCTTTGAGCAGATGTATACAAACAAGCGATAATCCTATGATTCTAGTAATGATAAACTATTTTATATATTTTATATTAACAAAAAAAGTTATATCTAGGGTTGCCTCACTGAAGAAAAAATATGATCATGATTCTTTTAGCCATCATTAAAATCGTGAATATTTAAAACCTTTATCCAGTGATTTTTGAAACATGCTGTTTATATGAAACCAAAAATAAAAATATTGATATTCCCACTGTAAACTTAAATTGCCGACTAAATAAAATTTCTGAACATCTAAAAATGATTCAAGCCAACAGCAAATGGTGGTAGAGCTGTTCAAATAGTGCTTTAAATTATTTTAGCCAGAAACATTAGTGTGACCTCAACATTACCTGAGAATCACTCATCCAAGTTGAGTTTATGCCTGAAGTGTATCTATGTCATTAAGACCACAAGAGAGAGTATGTGGGGAAAATGTATTTTCTTTTACTCTTTGTTTTTTTTCTTTTTTTATTAAAATTGAAATTACAGCCTTAATTATAACAAGTAATGTAGTAACAATAATAACAACAAAGAATTAAGAAGAAAAGAAAAATAACAGTAACACTACTGGCATCCTACCCTCGCTTCCAGCACTGTAACATCCATTCCAAAGCTCTGAAGCTGCCTGGCAGCAGCAAGTCCAGACACACCTCCTCCAATGATTATGACCTTCCCAGTCTTCTTTGCTACAACAACAAGCAGAATGGTCATTGAGCTGAGTGTCACCTTTGACAAGGCCATGACCACTATCTCTGAAAATGTCTGTTTACAGGCTATTTTAATAAGTCTTATTTATTATTGTTATTTAATTTTATATTTATTATATGGGAAGACCTGTTCATTAAGACATATATAAAGGTGGTCGCTCATAATCAGTGACAGTGATATATGAATGAACTCACTGGGTAATGGCTTGACTCTCTTGTAAATTCCAAAATTAATGAGGCCGTGTCTTTCTAAGTAGCTATGTATCCTGTGGACCAGAACAGCATCACCTGTTTTAAAAAAAAAAAAAAAAGATGGAAAAAATAAAGGCAAAATTTATGTTTCTTCTTGGGAAGAAAAGAAAAAAAAGCAACGACAAATCAGAACAACAGATGTGTAAAGTTTCGTTCAGCATCTCACTGTTGTACGGAGCTTCTAGCTGCTGCGCTGTGGCCTCAAAGGTCAGTTGAATTTTAGGGTTGTCCAGCCACAGTTGGAGCTGAATGAGATTAGCACGAATATCAACTCTAGACATGCTTGAATACATCAATCCTGCAATTCTCTACCCGGAAACATAGAGTGATATCTTAAAAGTGACACATACTGTACGGTTGCGGATGTAGAGGAAGACCTTCTGAGTCTGCTGGGGACCACTGATGATGTCTGGGAAGCAGGCAGCCTCCTGGGATGTCATTCGGTCATGAGGAAGACGGCTCTGAAAAGCAGCTCCTTCCAGACCTATTAATATTTCTCTCATTGTTATCTTAAATCAATTTAACATCAAAAGGATTTATGTTCTATTTGGCCTTAAGTCAGAAGGCAAATCAAAAGATAAAGCAGTCATTTGGGCAGGAACAGTTGTATTTTTTCCCTTATTCTAATAAAAAAAATAAAAATTAATTAATTAAAAACAAATAATTAAAAAAAAAAATTTAAATTAAAAAGAAAAGCTTGTATATTAACAGTTTTCTAAAGTACAAGTTTCTTCTCTCAGTATAAGTGTCAGACTTACCAGATGGTTCCTCAGGTTCACTATCGTTCTCCTCCTCTGGTGGTGGAGCTGGAGGAGGGATGACCTGCTTCCTTTCTTTCTCTGCTTTGGCATTCCTCTCCTCCTCTGAGTAATACTCGTCCTCCGAGAGGTTTGCCAGGCTTTCATCCATCTCGCGGTACTCCACCTGCAGCAGTAGGCACAATAAAAGCATCATTAAAACCGGCATTCGCGCCCTCAATCAATTTCTTTAGTCTTTCTTGTGAGAAATCCTGATTCCTTTTGGAGGAGTAACCAACAAATACTATGAACATTACACAAAAAAATGTTCTAATTTCCACCGAAGTACCTTAAAATGTACACATAAATCTGTGACTTAATCACCAGAGAAACACTGCATCTGAAGGTCTATAGCTAATGTATTGATCCTTCATCAATACAGGCAAGATCTATAGAAAAGAAAAGAATTGATTCAAACCTGCCAAAATATATATATATATATTTTAAATTCCCTCGTAAGGGTGCAGAAACCTAAAATGTTTACTTTCGCTCGCTTGCGTCGACTTGTCCTACGGACTTCAGCTGAGTCCTGATCTGCACCTCCAGGTCCTGATTGGTGGGGAAAAGAAGCCCCGCCAGGTTCCCCACTAGGGGAAGACCTCTCCTTCTTCTTTGAGTCCATAGCTCCTGGAGCCGAAGCTGAGGGACCAGTCTGAGCATCAGCAACCAAGGCCCTTTCCCCTCCCGCTGCTCCACTGGAAGACGAGGAGGAAGAGGAAGAGGAGCCGGCATCTGATTTCTTGCTAGAAAGCATTATGGAGGATGTTGGAGGCCTCTCCTGAATAGAATTAAACAGCAATTAAATTATATCCTTAATGACTGTACAAAAGACAATAATTTAGTAACAACTGCATAAAAACATGATAGAAAGCATTTTTTGAGTGAAATGTTTGAAATTAAATGGAAATGAATTGTTTCAGTTGTGAGTGCAACATACAAAATATGTATTTTTCTCTCTTTTACAGTGTTTTGTGGCATTCCCAAATGAAAACAAAAATGTACAAAAAAAAAAACAGCTAATAACAACAACAAAAGAAGATCTATTCCAAACACCTTTTTTACTCCAAGCTATTTATCTGTAAGATTGTCTAATCATATTTGTTTGGACTTGACTACTAATATTTTGCTTGATCACCAGAATGAGTTTCATTCACATGCATAAAAACATTTGGACAAAATGAAAACAAATAAATTAGGATTATTTCTATAAAAATTTCCCCACTGCTGGCACTCATCTTTCCATATTATTTAATCATTAAAGAAAAGCTCTATGGTTGGTCCAATTAAAGTTTAATACTGTTAATTCCTTTTTAGCTGAAACAATCTAGTTTGGGTTTTTTTTTTTTTTAATTCTTCTAATGTGTAATCTAGTTTTGATCAATTGTATTTTGAGCAGCTTTAGTTGAATAATAAACACAACAATGGGTATGTTTTGGTAAAAGTAAAATGAAAATTAAGATCTTAAAATTTTTAAAATGGTGATTATTTTCCAAATTTTAAGCATAAAGTCAGCAGTGAACAGCATCACCAATGTTATGAACATAAAGGCTAAGAGGCTAAAACTACAACTAGTAAAGTCACACAGTCTGCTCCCTCTGGCATCTTTTAGTGTTGATTTAGATCATGTATGGGGCTTACTAGGGGAAATAAATAAATAAATGAAATATATCACATCTAACCACTGGATGACAGAAATAATGCCAACTAAGCATGGATGTCGTGATTTTATGAAATGAGGACTGCAATGTACAGTAACCTTGTCTTGTTTTACCCATTTCTCCGTACACCTGGTAATATCCATTCAAACACTAAGAGATGAAGACAGAACCAGAAACATGGTTACAAACCGAACCAACTGAACAAAACTGTTGGCCTTATATATGTCACTGAGTGGACTGTAATTTAAAAGGTTAATCAAGGAAGAGTACCAAACGTCATGTCTGTGGTAACGTGTTTACCGGCTAACATTTTGCTAGCAGCAGTGTGATGGTCTTAGCTTGTTTTCACAAAATTTTTGATCCCGATAGTGGCTTCCGCACAACATATGAGTCAAATTATATTCTTCATTCATTTAAATGCAACATAAATTGAATTACATACATTTTCATTCGTTTAATGAATCATTAAACACTATGCTACGTTAGCTTACGCTAACAATGAGTTGTTGCTAGCACCAGCAGAGGCACGAGAGCAGGTGCGCCTCCTTTACAAACAAGAGATTTCTATCAACACACTGACATCTGCATACAATGCACATTTCTTCAAATTACGAAATATTGTTTCATAGGAAAAGAAAACTGACTAAATATTTCTTAAAATGGAAATAAAAATACCTCTCAAACCTCCGAAAATGTCAACACAAAGAGGACACAGTTACAGGTCTGCTCTCAAAGAACTCAACGCTGATTGGTGAAATAAAAACGTTACGCAACACTACTCACTGACATGATTGGCTACAATAGCCGTCAATCTAACGTCAATCTAAATGGCGAATAGCAACTAAAATCAATCTGTTTTTAAACATTACATTTAGTTATGGACATTTAATTTCGAAATATATATTTCTATAGCTTTGAGACCCCAAACATTTGAATGACTTTGTTACATTTAACAAAGTCATGCGTTTACAGCTTTTCTGTTTAAATTTCGTTTACAAAAGCCGACTCACGCCCTGCAGAAATTGACGTCAGCGTGAAAGAAGAGGAAAAAGGTAGATCTTGCAGGTGAAGGTGTGCAACTGCATCTCATCTGACACTAAATAAAACATTTTAGTGTTTTAATTTATCTGAGCAAGCTTAGACTTTTAAACTAATAAAGATTGAGTCAAACAGGGTAAAAACACACACACACACACAAACACACACACAAGGGCCTGACAGCAGTGCCTTCGCTCAGCAGAAACTTCCAGCAGCCCATGCTCTCACTTCACTCTTAGATACATGTGGTGTGCTTTCAGTGTCAGTTGTGACCAGGAAAAGAGAGAGAAAGAAAGAGAGAGAGAGAGAGAGAGAAAGCCAGAAATTGAAAGAACTCATAACAGTTAATTATTTCGTGTTAAGATAGGGAAGAATAGCATAGCCCAGCTCTTTTCTGATAACTGGAGTATAACCTTGTAGTTATCTGCTTACAGATTTGCAACATACAAAGGAGATTTATAATTAGTAACCATTCTTGTTCTTTGCCACACAAATGGACTACACAACTCCTTCTAACCCTGCAACAGCCCCAATGCCAAGAACCGTGTATGCAAGCTTACCTTCCATATTGACAGAAAGTAATTAAAAATCCAAAGTTTATAATCAGCTCTGCAGAAATCTGGATTTCTTTAAAGTGAGATGACATATATATATGTAAAACACGCCAGATGAAAGACAAAATCCACACTTCATCAACTGAGAAGACGAGGACAAGCATTTGAGTGCTTTTCATATTTTTATTTGATATCAAATGTATAAAGCTCTTCACAACCTGAAGTTGCATTGGTGGTATCATTGGCATTTGTGATATAAACATTGATCTGAGCTCTTGAAAACTTCCAGTTACTTTTGTGCATCCTATGAGTAAGGATATGTAAATATTGCCATGTAAATGCCAACTGACTGATTTCAGTGAGTAGAGTTTGTGACTGAAGACTGGTTTTTATGTAAAAAATATCTCATTTCTAATTCATACATTATTTGGGGCTGCATACAGAATTCTACAATAGAGACATGACGTCAGAAGATTACCTTCCACAGATAGAGCTGAAGGTTTTTCTTTTCGTATATTTACCTATTTAAATGTCATCATACTTATTCATTGATTTCCCTTTGGGGATTGACAAGTTATTTTTGAACTGAATTGAATTTTGATAAGCATTAACCCACCTAACCTTGTAAATGCCATTAATTCTTTTGCTCCAGACAGTATTATGTAATTATGTAATTTATATTACTCTGACTTATTTGAATTCCTTTGGGTTTCTCTACTGAGTCTTCCTTTCCTTTAGCCAGTTGCAACAAAGTCAACCCTGACAGTAGAGGCTCAGTTTAACCTGCCAGATTTTTTTTCCCAGGATTTCTGCAAGTGTGGCAATATGTGTGCCTTTTGAAAATACTGTGGTACTTTATCCACAATGTTGACTGCTGTTGCTGACATTGCACCAGCAGCCATCATGTAAATAAAATAGAGTGTTGTTGTAATTGTTATGGTTTGAGTAGAAAGTAGTGATGGGTTTGCTAAAACAGATTATCATGGTTCTCTGTCAGAAAAGAGTAGAATGAATTCTCTGGGTATGGAAGGACGTCCTTCCTCTAGAAGAGGAGTTAAAGTTACATGGAAGGTTTTTGACTGTTTAGTTCAATAAGAAGTTTTTACATGTAGAAAAATAAGGGAATTGAAAAAGAAATAACAGGAATGAAGAGAAAATGCATAACTACATCAATAGTAATACATAATTGCAAAAAATATATAAGATACATAGTGGATTTGAAATACTACATACTGTTTGTAATTTCATCTGTCACAATTCAAACTTTTAAGGAAGAAAAAAGTTGGTTTCAGTTTCACCAATATACATTTCTTTTTTAATTTATTTAAACTTATCACAAGATTTCATTTCAAGAAATGCTCAGATGAGCCAATATGTTGTCAAAAACGAAAGAAGGGAGATGAATCAAAAGAAGACACCCCATTTATCTCTTCATGTTTCTAAACATCCAGTCAAACATACAACTGTATATATTTAAAGCTGTTCAGGCCTGCTTCAACAATACATTTATGCTTTCAAACTCAAATTCCTCTTATACAATAATCCACTAAACCCTTGTATTTAATTAACAATTGAGGAATTTTGCTTTTACTTTGAAATCACGTTATATTTTATTTTGAAAGCAACCACATACTACCGTAACGTCTGTGAAAAGCACGGACAGCCAAATAATAAAGGGCTGGTTTCTTTTTCGGAGGGGCCACTGGTTTGACTGGAGTCGACAGGATTCAGGAAGAGGGGGTGGAGTTTGGCAGGTAAAGGTAAGCAGCTACATCTCACCTACCATTTAAGGAAGCTTAGCCATGTTTTGTTGACTTCTTTGGTTCTTCATTTAGATCCTCCCGTGCGAAGGTAACGCTTAATAACTCGATATGTGTGGCTAAAGTAAGCTGTTTTTTGAGACTACCAATCTGTGATTACTTTTGACTCAAATTTCAGTTCTCTGCTCCGTGTTAGTGTTAACTAAGTTAGTTAGTGTTGCGACGAGATGAATATCAGACTTCATTGAGACATTACTATAAAGGTTTTGGGGTGTATTGTTTTGAGCTAAACAACTGCTGTAAAATCATACTCTACAATTTGAGTTATACTTTTTTTTTTTAAAAGACTGAAAATAAAAGAAATAACTTATAGACTGTATTTGGGGATGTTTCAGTGTGTGTGTGTGTGTGTGTGTGTGTGTGTGTGTTTGTTTAAAAAAATGTTATTTATTTGTTGTTTTGTTTTTTATTGTTTTTTTCATTTTTGCTCTGGGAATGAGTGTATAAACACATTTTGAGATATGTTTTGGTCAAAACTTGAGCTAATAAAGATTTAATTCAACAGAAACAAGAAAATGGTGACACAAGAACAGGAGTCGCCCAACCGGCCTGACAACACCGCCTTCACTCAGCAGAGGCTTCCGGCATGGCAGCCCATGCTCTCTGCAGGCATTGTAATCCCAGGGTTTGTCCTCATTGGTCTGGCATTCATCGGCATTGGAGTCGCTCTTTTTGTCACTTCACAGAACATCCAGGTGCTGGAGGTGAGATGAGAAAATTGAAAGCATACATCCATGCAAGAATGACGGATCAGTAGCCAGTGAGGAAGGAGGTCCAACATTTTGATCAAACTCAAAGCAGCTTGTGTTTCAGATGTTAAAATGTAAAAGAAGAACAATATCTGTAATCCAGCTGAGACTGAGTCTGCTGCTATCTGCTTGTAGGCTCGTAACATACAACGGAGATGGGTGTTGTAGCCATTTATAATTAATAGCCTGTCTTGTTCTTTCCCTTACAGATGGACTACACCGGGGTTGACGACGGTTCCCCTTGCTCCAAGTGCATTAATCCAAATGTCAAGGACTGCGTGTGCAAGTTGACCTTCTCCATTGACAGTCTTTTTAAGGTTGCGTCAAAGCTTTGCATGTGTTCTCACAAACGTTGCGTTACAAGTTGTTGAGTGTTTGATCTATGATTTTCTTTTGGACCTTTTCCTCTATTACAGGGGCCCGTGTTCTTTTATTACGGCTTATCCAACTATTTCCAGAACTACAGGAAGTATGGAGTTTCCAAAGATGATAACCAGCTTTCTGGAGACCTGGATTACTTTGCAGTAAGATCTCACACAGATAGACACACAAAACATTTAATATTTCATTTGCAATGTAAAACAAAATCAACACATCATCAAGACAATAGTTAAAGACGACAAGCATTTGACTTGAGTTCATATTTATATTTGCTATCAGACATGTAAAATATTTCAGAGCTTAATGCTGTATTAGTGATACCACTGACATTTGTGATGTTTTGTCTGATCTCTTCAAGACTCCCAGTGACTCTTGTTCACCATATGAGAAGTACAACGGCAAATCAATTGTCCCATGTGGATCAGTTGCAAACAGTATGTTCAATGGTATGTATGATGTGTAAATGTTTAAATTAAGTCATTCTGAAATGTGTCTACTTTATGGAGAATGTTTTGTTTTATTTTATTTTTTGCTTTCTAAAGACACCTTTCAGCTCTACCGCATTGTCAACGGAAAAGAGCTGCTGGTGCCTTTTGATGGAAAAGGCATTGCTTGGTGGACAGACTACAACATTAAATACAGGAATCCCAGTGTCACGCCTCTGAAAAATGCCTTTAATGGTAATAACTTTTTGTTTAATTAGGGATACTAATGCAAAGCGGTGGTCACATTCATGATCTACTCCAAAATAATGTATTTATGTTTATATAAAGATAATGAAATGCACCTTTTGAGGAGTAAATTGTGGGCTACATTGACTTGTAGATACAACAAAACCTATTTTTTGGCCGAAGCCTGCTTACGAGCTGGACACCTCAGACTCTGCAAACAACGGCTTTATCAATCAAGACTTCCTGGTGTGGATGCGGAGGGCTGCCCTGCCGAATTTCAGGAAGCTTTATCGACGAATCACAGGAGGCGAATATGAGGAAGGACTTCCAGCTGGAAACTATTCTCTACAAATTTCTTACAGTATCCTTTTGCATGTTACAGAATCCTGAAAGGTTTTATTAGCTGGTAACACATCAATAACTTAAAGTTATTGATGTGTTTTAGCAGTGCTCACACTGAGTACACTAACCTGGGAATTCCTTCAGGTGAGCAAAAACAGGCAAATTTTGTGGTGCACGTAAGCTTGCTAGGCAAATAATTGTCGTCTACCTTGCCAAGAACTATTCAAATGATGTTATTACTTTGCTTTAACCCTCTTAACTACAATTGTTTCATATATTCTTGCTGATCATGTATTATTCAAGCAAGGTGGATGAAGACTATAATATAACTTGGAATCTATTCCATCCATTAATCAAAGTGGAATCAAATCTTTCTTTTTTCCCTGAATGAGTAAAACTGAAAATAAATCAGTCTTTGATATATTTTATGTTTTCCTGTGGAAATGGCATAAAGTAAATGTTTTGTTTTTTTTTTAATCTCTTGTGGTTTTCTCTGGTTATATTTATTTGTACTCTGCATTATGTACCTAGTGTATATCCTTAATATGTGTCCCAGACTATCCTGTTCGTGACTTTGATGGAAGAAAGAAAGTGGTGTTCAGCAATGTGTCTTGGATGGGTGGGAAGAACGACTTCCTGGGGATCGCCTACCTCTTCATTGGTTCCATGTGTATCGCCATGTCCATAGTCATGCTTATTGTCTATGCTAAATTCAGGTTCCCTGAAGATGAATAACTGGCTGATTGTGGACTGTAGTTGTCTGGGGGATTAATAATCACATTTGCGAGGTTTATTTCAATTCATATTTAAGGAGAGTGAAGAAAGGGCAGTTGATTGCTCTTACGCCATAGTAGAATCCACTTATGAACTGAAATCACAAACTTTATTCTGATTGAAGTCCATTTTACTGTGCAGGGCGTCAGGGTGGAGTTAAAAAATGTCTGTGACATGAAGTTTTCTGATAGGAAAATTCTCATATTTATATTGGTTCTTCTTGTTTCTTTTAAAAGAGATATGATTCCTTCTTTATGTTAGGTTAGCTTTACGATAGTAAAGCTGTTAGCCATTTAATGCAAGACAAATGGTTACAAGTGAGATATGCACAGGATATGTAACTTCACTTATGAAATTAACAGTGTAAAAATTGTTTATATTGCTCTAACTCAGGGATGTGGTGTACAAACTACTCGTGTTTTAACTTGAAGCTTTTTAAAACTCTAATTGTTCTTTTAATCTGCCATTTTACTTTCTGTAGATATTTATTTAATAAAACAAGAGCAAAGTCACATGTCTGTTTCATCTGTGTCTTATGACAACTATTACATGATCAACAAGGCCAGGCTTTGTTTGTAAAATGTTTTACACTTTAAGATCTTGGGTCTTTGTTTCTAATGAGAATTTTTTTATTTGACTTCGGGTCTTCTGATAGTTTAAATACTAGTGATAAAATTCTGAGTTTATCATTTAGGAAATGACAACTTTACAGAGTACATCCACTGCTTTTTATGAATTATGGAACACACAATGTCTATTTCTTTTCCTTTTGGCTGCTCCCTTCAGGGGTCTCCACAGCAAATCATTTGTCCCCCTCTAACCCTATTCTCTGCATCCTCTTCTCTCACACCAACCACCCTCATGTCCTCCTTCACTACATCCATATATCTCCTCTTTAGTCTTTCTCTAGGCCTCCTGCCTGACAGTTCCCACTTTAACATCCTTTTCCCAACGAATTCACTATCCCTCCTCAGCACATATCCAAACCATCTCGGTCTGGCCTCTTTATCTTCAAAGGATCTAACATGTGCCATCCCTCTGAGGTACGCTTTCCTGATCCTATCCATATTTGTCATTCCCAAAGAGAACCTCAACATTTTAATTTCTGCTACCTCTGGCTATGCGTCCTGTCTCTTCCTCAGTGCCACTGTCTCCAAACCATACAACATTGCTGGTCTCACCACTGCTTTGTACACCTCTCCTTTCATTCTTGCTGATATTATTTTATCATACATCACTCCAGACATGTTTCTCCACCCTTTCCAACCTGCTTGTACACGTTTCTTCATCTCTTTTTCACACTTTCCATTGCTCTGGGCTGTTGACTCTAAGTTCTTAAAATCCTCCTCTTTCTTTATTTCTCTCCCTGTAACCTCACTGTTCCACTTGCATCCCTCTCATTCACATACAAGTACTCCAGTAAATACATTGTGCCTTCCACAATGTATTTATCAAATGTACAAGGAATAAACATGAATTGAATATCATGACTAAAAAACGTAAATTAGTCTTTTATACCATGCGCTTGAAAAATATATTTCACAATGCATAATTAGAGAGCACAAACCCACAAAAAGTTCATATCAATTTTGGAATAATAGCTTATATTTTGCTGCATCATTGGTGACTACTCCCTCTCCCTTTTGGTCATTCGTTGAAAACTCAAAAAAGGAGAAACAATTCATCCGACATCATTGTGGGTGTTGTAGTCTCTCACAGTTGCTGCCCGGTGAATTGCTTACTCATTGAACTACAAGAACCACAATCCTTTGCGCATATAAATTTGACAGTCACAATTGCGGTGATTTGACAGCCGTAGAGTCAGCTTTCGGCAGTGTCGTCAGTAGAGCCGGATCAGCATTGTTCCTTAGAACACCTTCAAACAGCATCTCACCACTGTTGGTCCCTTCAAAACATGTCCGACGGTGGGGGTACGGAGGAGAACTCCGGCACCATGGAGGTGTCGACTGTACACACGGTCGCGGACACTTCGGTGCTGCAGAAACACATTCGGAAACTAGTACCGTTGCTCCTAGAAGATGGCGGCGAGGCGCCGGCCTCTTTGGAAACCGCCCTGGAGGAGAAGAGCTCCGTGGAACAGATGAAGAAATTTCTCTCCGATCCCCAGATTCACACTGTCCTGGTCGAGAGAAGCGCCCTCAAAGGTATACCTGGTAATAAAAGCAAAAAATTAACTATAAATTTAGTAACTGAAGCAGTTGCAGAATGTTTGCGTCTCTAACTGTAACCATATGAACGCAACGTCTCAAGAAATTGGCTTTTAGATTTAAAAATGGTTCATATTTGGCCATTTGAAAATAAACTGACAACAATAACCAAACTTTCTATCCCTTCCTCGTCCTTTAAAATGATATATCATAAACCAACTACGCCACAATGGGTGGGGTGAACAAAACCGAGCTTCTCATGCAGTATCTCGAACTGCTTATCACTTTATGGCGTGATGATAAAAATGTCGAGTTGGATATTTGATTTTTTTTTTCGTTCTTGCATTAAGTACTTGTTGACAGCAGTGTTGCAAATATAAACATACAATACAAAAAAGCAGAAAAATCATTGCAATTTAATGATGATGAATCTTTTGTCGTAACTCAGGTCAGTTTGTGTCACCCTTTTTATGGATTTATCATGTGAACCAGCTTGGAGCAATATTCAGCTCCCTGTTGGTAAATAATCCACCGTTTCTGAGCGGATTTCTTTCATATGAATCTGAATCTTTTTTTGTGGCACATGACTAGTCACACTGTCTGAGCCCCTAGGTGTTGGATTCTTGTTGATGAGTCCAACTAAACACTGATGCAGCAATACAGAGTACAGTTTTTACAGTTGACTGCTTTTATTTATTTATTTATTTTTTTAATCCGCAGGCTGTAGAATATCAGAGGAGGGTGGGGACATGAATAAAAGCAGACTGAACAGACTTCTGCTGCATAGATGTAAACAAATGAAATCTAACCAGTTTTCTCTGGCTGATGCAGTTGTTAAAAAGCGTTATGTCATTCAACAGATATTGATATTCTAGGCTTCCTTTTTATACATTGTGGGTGTCATAATTTTTTGTATTCAAATTCTATAACAGCACTGACATTTATCCTTTTTCATCACATTCACAGAGCGATACTGTCCCAGTATATTCTTGTTTCAGATAAACTAAATGGAGATAAAACATTTTACAAACTACAAGCATCCATATATGTTTATTCAGATATGACTTTTGATTTTTTTTTCCTTTTTTCTTCACACAGAGGATGTTGGAGATGAAGGAGAGGAGGAAAAGGAGTGTATTACATACAATGTCAGCATTGACATACACTATGGAATCAAATCTAACAGGTAAATGAATAATCTAATGGCCCAAAGAGAGGATGAGAGCCAGTCTTCTGCGAAATTTTAACATTGTCTTGAATTCCTTCTATAAGCTGCACATTCGTAAAGTATTTGGTTCCTTATCCAACTGGAGTTTGCTTTGTTGCGTAAGTTTCAATATTCTCTGTTGCAGCTTGGCTTTGATCAAGAGGACAGGAGTCATTGATGCAGACAAACCCATATCGACTCAAGTTCGAGTGCTGACCCTGAGTGAAGATTCTCCCTACGAGACCCTTCACTCTTTTATCAGCAATGCTGTTGCTCCTTTCTTCAAGTCCTACATCCGCGAGTCTGGAAAAGCAGATAGGTAATGTTCCTAGATGTCTGATTTCTAAGAGATTTAAACTTGGCATTGACTAATAAATGCCATGGATGCAGAAAGAGGATTAATCTGTTGCACCATATCCTGTCATGATCCTCTAGAGATGGGGATAAGATGGCCCCGTCTGTTGAGAAAAAGATTGCCGAGCTGGAGATGGGCCTTCTCCACCTGCAGCAGAACATTGAGATTCCTGAGATCAGCCTGCCCATCCATCCCATCATTACAAACATTGCCAAGCAGTGCTATGAGCGTGGGGAGAAGCCAAAGGTCACTGACTTCGGTGACAAAGTGGAAGACCCAACCTTTCTCAACCAACTTCAATCTGGAGTTAATCGCTGGATCAGAGAGATCCAGAAGGTAGAAAAAGATCTGTAATGTCTGTTTTTAAATTTAAAGAAATCCACAAAAAGATTGTTTTGGGGGATTTAAAAAGAGAAGTCATGAAGGAACATCACTTTTTTTGTTATTTTCCCCTCCCAGGTGACGAAGCTTGACCGTGACCCAGCCTCAGGCACAGCTTTGCAGGAGATCAGCTTCTGGCTGAATCTGGAGAGAGCCCTCAACCGTATCCAAGAGAAGAGAGAGAGCCCCGAGGTCCTGCTCACACTGGATATCCTCAAACATGGCAAACGTTTCCATGCTACCGTCAGCTTTGACACAGACACTGGTGAGTTAACAGCCAGTTAAAATGGCAACCCATTTAACATGTGTTCCTTTCCCTGGGATTTGTAAAGTTTAATTACATGCTGGTCATTTCTATACTACTCCCAACAGGTCTAAAACAGGCAGTGGAAACGGTTAATGACTACAATCCTTTGATGAAGGATTTTCCTCTCAATGACCTGCTTTCTGCCTCTGAGCTTGATAAGATCCGCCAAGCCCTCATGGCCATATTTACTCACATGAAAAAAATAAGAAACACCAAATATCCCATCCAGAGATCGCTACGACTTGTGGAGGCCATCTCCAGGGACTTGAGTTCCCAGCTCCTTAAAGTGTTGGGCACCAGGAAGCTCATGCACGTTGCCTACGAGGAATTTGAAAAGGTTGGTATGGTTGTGTCTGCACATTCAAGAAGTACACGTTTGCTCCAAGCTGTTGATATTTTTACATAAAGGTCAACTAATATTTTGTGTGCAGGTGATGGTGGCTTGCTTTGAAGTATTCCAGACCTGGGAGGATGAGTATGAGAAACTGCAGGTACTTCTGAGGGACATTGTGAAGAGGAAGAGGGAGGAGAACCTGAAAATGGTGTGGCGTCTGAGCCCTGCCCACAGGAAGCTCCAGTCTCGGCTGGACTACATGAGGCGGTTCAGAAGGCAGCATGAGCAGCTGAGGGCCGTCATCGTTCGTGTGCTTCGGCCTCAGGTACCTTCTGTCATGTCCACATTTGAACGAACGTCTCTTTACTTACTTCTCTCTTTGCTGTTTTCCTATATCTTCAGAGGAATCCTTTTATTAAAGAATTTAGAAAAAAGTTTTTTCACAACTTCATTCAAAAATTAACTTTTTGTGTTCAGGTATCAGCAGTGCCACAGCATGCTCCTGGAGAAACAGTTGAGCCTGAAGATATGAAGGTAGCTGGAGTTCTCCTTGATGCTGCTGATGCCAATGCTATTGAAGAGGTCAACCTGGCATATGAGAACGTCAAAGAGGTCGATGGCCTGGATGTGTCTAAAGAAGGAATAGAAGCCTGGGAAGCTGCCATGAAGCGTTACGATGAGCGCATTGACCGCGTGGAGACCCGTATCACTGCCCGCCTGCGTGATCAGCTCGGAACCGCCAAAAACGCCAATGAAATGTTCCGTATATTCTCCCGTTTCAATGCTCTTTTTGTTCGTCCCCACATTCGCGGTGCCATCCGGGAGTACCAGACACAGCTCATCCAACGAGTGAAAGATGACATCGAGTCACTGCATGATAAGTTCAAAGTGCAGTATCCACAGAGCCAGGCCTGTAAGATGAGCCACGTTCGTGACCTGCCGCCTGTGTCCGGCTCCATCATCTGGGCCAAGCAGATCGACCGGCAGCTGACTGCTTACATGAAGAGGGTGGAAGATGTTCTTGGAAAAGGATGGGAGAACCATGTTGATGGGCTGAAGCTGAAGCAGGATGGAGACAGCTTTAGGGCTAAACTCAATACTCAGGAGATATTTGATGACTGGGCTCGCAAGGTAAAGAGTGACATTTTTTTTTCTCTTTTTTTTATGTCAAACATTTCAAAAATATAATGAATTTTTATTTACAGACATTTCCCATCCCTTTCAATTGTGAATCAGGTGCAGCAGCGTAACCTCGGAGTGTCTGGCCGGATCTTCACCATAGAAAGCACCCGTGCTCGTGGAAGAACTGGAAACCTGCTTAAGCTGAAAGTCAATTTCCTCCCAGAGATCATCACCTTATCCAAGGAGGTCCGCAACCTGAAGTGGCTCAGCTTCCGTGTTCCTTTGGCCATCGTCAACAAAGCCCACCAGGCGAACCAGCTGTACCCATTCGCCATCTCTTTGATTGAAAGCGTACGCACCTATGAGCGCACTTGTGAAAAAGTGGAGGAGAGGTCATCTATCTCTCTGCTTGTTGCTGGTCTCAAGAAGGAGGTTCAAGCTCTCATCACTGAGGGGATCACTCTGGTCTGGGAGTCCTACAAGCTGGATCCCTACGTACAGAGGCTGGCTGAGACTGTCTTCAACTTCCAGGAGAAGGTTGGAAGGAAATATCAATATTCTGTGATTGTGTTCATGTGGCATTAATTTTCAAGCTGTTGTTTTAGAATAATTTGACATAGTTGATCAAGTAATAAATCATTTTTGTATCTGTTTTTTCAGGTGGATGATCTTTTGCTGATTGAGGAGAAAATTGATCTGGAGGTTCGCTCACTGGACACTTGCATGTTTGACCACAAAACCTTCTCTGACATCCTCAGCCGCATCCAGAAGGCTGTGGATGACCTTAACCTGCATTCTTATTCCAACTTACCCATTTGGGTCAACAAGCTTGACATTGAGGTGTGTAAATTGGAATCAAAATACTGCAGATATTTCAGTCTTTTTGTTTTTCTTTATTTCATAACAGACTCTTTTTTTTTTTAACATAAGCTGAAAGTAGATGTCATTTTTGTTTTTTCTTAGATTGAACGCATACTTGGAGTGCGTCTTCAGGCTGGTCTTAAGGCCTGGACTCAGGTGCTCCGTGGGCAGGTAGAGGACAAAGCTGATGTGGACATGGACACAGAGGCTCCACAGGTTGGTCACAAACCTGGAGGGGAGCCCAAGATCAAGGTAAATCTTTTTATTGCTAAAACAGCATACTTGCATTTTTATTTATTTACTGTATATATGCATTTGAACTTTGGGAAAATGTTGTATATATGGATACAGCTGACTATGCACTTTTTTTTTATTTTTAGAACATTGTCCATGAGCTGAGGATCACGAACCAGGTGATCTACTTGAATCCGCCAATTGAAGACTGCCGCTACAAGCTTTATCAGGAGATGTTTGCTTGGAAGACGATCATCCTTTCTCTGCCCAGAATCCAGAGTCAGAGATATCAGGTATAGGAGTTGTAAAATTTTAATGGTTTGCAGTGAAACGTATCTGTGATGATAAGTTGCAGGAGCCACTGGAGAATGTCCATTAAAACACATGGAATCAGTCATTAATTTTAAGCACTGTATTAAAACATATTCGACTCTCCTGTTGAACCTTTACTGTTTTCTTTATCTAAGCGAGTCTTCCTGTCATCAGGTGGGTGTCCACTACGAGCTTTCAGAGGAAGAGAAGTTCTACCGTAATGCTTTGACCAGGATGCAAGATGGTCCAGCAGCCTTGGAGGAAGCCTACAATGCAGTAGAAGACATCGTCAGCGAGGTGGAACAGTATGTAAAAGTAAGTGCTGCATTGCTTTAGCATTGGAAAATAAACATGATTACCCTTGGTCAATACTGATGAGCAAGGTGATGAATATAACCCAAAATTCAGTTGTTTGTTTTTTGTTTTTTTTTTTGCTTTTTTAAAAAAATTATTTTCTTGTTGTCCATCAGCCTGTTTTTTTTTTTTTTGTTTTTTTTTTTAAACAATTTTAGATTAATATTCTCACATTTCTACATCATTTAACCCTCTTGATTTCTCCTGTTCAGGTATGGCTGCAGTACCAGTGCCTCTGGGACATGCAGGCCGAAAACATCTACAATCGTCTTGGGGAAGATCTCACCAAGTGGCAGGCGTTACTGGTTCAGATCCGCAAAGCGCGTGGAACCTTCGACAATGCAGAGACTCGCAAAGATTTTGGACCCGTGATCATCGACTATGGCAAGGTAGCAATGACTTACAGCTTTAAGTGTTTTATACAAGGACAAACTCTTGAACATGTGTATGAAAATGCTATTTAAGAAACAAAGTTGAAACTGCAATTGGAATGGTCTGTCTTTAACCACTGATTCTCAAAGAAGTGTTCATGTTTGCTGAAATCCAAACTGTTTTTCTGTGCTTCTGTTAATCATTGAATCTTGTGAACAGGTTCAGTCTAAAGTGAACTTGAAGTATGATTCCTGGCACAAAGAGGTCCTTAGCAAATTTGGGCAGATGCTTGGCCAAAACATGCAGGACTTCCATTCCCAGATCTCCAAGGTAATGTTTGATGAAAAAAAAACTGTTGTTTTATGGATGTAATTAAATCAGTCATGGAGAGACAGTGGTACAATAAGAATTTTCTAATATTGGTTTCTACCACTTACACCAATTTTCCTGTACCTCCACAGTCCCGTCAAGATCTTGAACAACATTCTGTGGACACGGCCAGCACCTCGGATGCTGTCAATTTCATAACATATGTCCAGACCCTGAAGCGCAAGATCAAACAGTTTGAGAAAAATGTGGAGGTAAGTATGGGGACATGTCTAGTTTTTTTTTTTTCCTCACTATTCTCCTTTCTGTTTTGAGGATTTAAGGATTTAGAGATCTGATATTCTCCCTTCATTTTTCCCTGCAGTTGTTCCGTAATGGGCAGCGTTTGCTTGAAAAGCAACGATTCCAGTTCCCACCATCTTGGCTTTACATAGACAACATTGAAGGTGAATGGGGTGCATTCAGTGACATCATGAAGCGAAAGGACACTGCCATCCAGCAGCAGGTGGCCAACCTGCAGATGAAGATAGTACAAGAGGACAAAGCTGTGGAAAACCGCACCACTGACTTGCTCAATGACTGGGAGAAGACCAAACCAGTTGCAGTAAGTGAAACAGACATTTAATTTGAAGTGGAGTTTATAATCACAGTTCTACAAAATTGTTTTGTATATTCATATCTGTTTGCCAAGAGAAAATATTTGTTTTAATGTCATAGCTCTATGACATCTCTCTTTAGAAAACAATCACAAGTTTCTTTTTGGGTCTGTTTTTATTCTTTAGGGTAATCTGCGTCCAGAAGAGGCTCTTCAATCCCTGACCATCTATGAAGGCAACTTTGGCCGTCTGAAGGTTGAAAGAGAGAAATGTGCCCGTGCCAAAGAGGCTCTGGAGCTCACTGATACTGGTCTACTCAGTGGCAGTGAAGAGAGGGTGCAGGTAACAACTTGATGCATTTATAGAAATATTTAGAGTTTAAATTGAATACCAAATAATGTATTTGGATTGTTGTTACAACACCTTTTTTCCAAAAAAGATAATCACATGTGACGTACATCCCCCTTTCTTAATAGGGACAAAATGCTTGTTTTTGAATAATTTGTTCTTTTTTTTTTTTTTTTTTTTCCATCTCAAGGTGGCACTAGAGGAGCTGCATGACCTGAAAGAAGTGTGGTCTGAGTTGTCAAAGGTGTGGGAGCAAATTGACCAAATGAAAGAGCAGCCATGGGTTTCTGTACAGCCTCGCAAGGTACCTCCCTTAAAAAAAAAAAAAAAACACCTTTCACCACAGTCTTGCACCATGTTATTTGTATTGGATCTTATGTTGACAATACATTTGTTTATAATTGCAGCTTCGCCAGAACCTTGATGCGCTTCTGAACCAGCTGAAGAATTTCCAAGCAAGACTGAGACAATATGCCTCTTATGAATATGTCCAGAGGCTGCTTAAAGGATACTTAAAGGTCAGGGAACTACTTTTTTTTCCTTCAAAATAGAAATTATGAGTCACAGAGGGAGGTAAAACAATTAAAATTCTCTATTTCCTACCTTCTACAGGTCAACATGTTGGTGATTGAGCTTAAATCAGAGGCTCTCAAGGACCGCCACTGGAAGCAGCTGATGAAGCGCTTGCATGTGAACTGGGTCCTCTCTGAACTGACCCTCGGACAGATTTGGGATGTGGATTTGCAGAAGAATGAGATGGTTGTGAAGGATGTTCTCCTGGTAGCCCAGGGAGAGATGGCTTTGGAGGAGTTCCTTAAACAGGTGAAGAGAGAATGTTTGTAAGAAGCAGGGCAACTTATCCTTGTATATGTAAACCTTTCAGTGTCTAATGATAATTGGTGATGGAGTGGTTTTTGATTTTTTTTTTTTTTTTCTCCCCCAGATCCGTGAAGTGTGGAACTCGTATGAACTCGACCTGGTGAACTACCAAAACAAATGCCGTCTGATTAGAGGTTGGGACGACCTCTTCAACAAAGTCAAAGAACACATTAACAGCGTGTCTGCTATGAAGTTGTCTCCGTACTACAAAGTAAACATGTTTCACATTTTACTGTCATCAAGACAACATTATGTATTTAAGTTCTCTAGAACACTATTTTCTTTCTCATCTAGGTGTTTGAAGAAGATGCGCTGAGCTGGGAAGACAAACTGAATCGCATCATGGCTCTGTTTGACGTGTGGATTGATGTCCAGCGTCGCTGGGTGTATCTTGAAGGCATCTTCACAGGCAGCGCAGACATCAAACATCTGCTGCCCGTGGAAACTCAGAGATTCCAGAGGTAGACTAAGAACATTTACATAATGGAAATAAAGGTACTGTTAACTGGTTATTCACCACAGCAACATTTTTTTTCTGTCTTTATCCCACAGTATCAGTACTGAGTTCTTGGCATTGATGAAGAAGGTGACAAAGTCTCCTTTAGTGATGGATGTGCTGAACATACAGGGAGTCCAGAGATCTTTGGAGCGACTGGCCGATCTGCTTGGAAAGATCCAAAAAGCTCTCGGAGAATATCTTGAGAGGGAGAGATCGTCATTCCCCAGGTACGAACAAGTTCCAGATGCAGATCAGCAAGAGGAGGGAATTCAAATCATTATGAATTTTATTAATCAAATTAAGAAGCGAAAGATGTTATAATTTGGGGAAAAAACAGAATTAATAATTTGCATTTACCAATTCAAACATCATTCTTCTATTAAGGCCCTCATTAAATCCATAACTCTGATTGACAGGTTCTACTTTGTGGGAGATGAAGACCTGCTTGAGATTATTGGCAACAGCAAGAACGTTGCTAAACTTCAGAAGCACTTCAAAAAGATGTTCGCTGGCGTTTCAAGTATCCTACTGAACGAGGACAACTCTGAGGTGCTTGGAATCTCATCGCGAGAGGGTGAAGAGGTGTTTTACAAGACACCAGTCTCCATCACAGAGCACCCAAAGATCAACGAATGGCTGACACTGGTGGAGAAGGAGATGAGGGTGACACTGGCCAAGCTGCTTGCAGAGTCTGTCACCGAGGTCACAGCATTCAACAAAGGCACAGCCATTGATCTGAGCCAGTACATCAAGTGGATTGACTGTTACCAGGTTGGGACTGAAATAAGTGACACACACAAAACAAATAATACTGTTGAATTAGTTTAGTAAAGGTGTGACAACCCACCACTTTTTAACTGCGTTCTTATCCGTGTCCTTGCTCCACAGGCCCAACTGGTGGTGCTTTCTGCCCAGATTGCCTGGTCTGAGAACATTGAGTCTGCCTTGACCGCTATCTCAGGTGGAGGGGACATGTCACCCATGCAGGGGGTGCTCTCGAACGTGGAGGCCACTCTCAATGTGTTGGCTGATACCGTGCTGATGGAGCAGCCTCCACTCCGCAGAAGGAAACTGGAGCATCTGGTTCGAGGGTTTTCCTTTCTGTTTTAGCTTTATATATTTTGAAACATTTTTTACAGTGAACTCTGTGTAATCTATTTTGTGCTTCACTCTTAGATCACAGAGTTGGTGCACCAGCGTGATGTGACCAGGACTCTGATCAAGAATAAGATCGACAACCCCAAGTCCTTTGAGTGGCTGAGCCAGATGCGCTTCTACTTCGACCCCAAGCAGACAGAAGTCCTGCAACAGCTGTCCATTCAGATGGCCAATGCCAAGTTCAACTACGGCTTTGAATACTTGGGTGTTCAGGACAAACTTGTTCAGACCCCACTCACAGACCGCTGCTATCTCACCATGACCCAGGCTTTGGAGGCTCGCCTTGGTGGATCACCATTCGGTATGGAAACTAAATATTTTTTTCCCCTCATTTTAAAAAAATATCTTCAAATGTATTAACTATTTTTTTCGCTCCTCCCCCTTCCAGGTCCTGCTGGAACAGGGAAGACTGAGTCAGTGAAGGCCCTCGGTCACCAGCTCGGCCGCTTTGTCTTGGTCTTCAACTGCGACGAAACTTTCGACTTCCAGGTGCATGACTGTTTGTTCTCTGTACTTGAGATATTCACAACTGATGACAGCATGAAATATCAGCACATGCTCAAAGGCAAAGTGTTTCTAAATATTTATACTCAACATGTATTTCATCTTTTTTTTTCCCCTCTCTCTCCTGCCTTTTTCAGGCCATGGGTCGTATTTTTGTGGGTCTGTGCCAAGTCGGAGCCTGGGGCTGCTTTGACGAGTTCAATCGTCTGGAAGAGAGGATGCTGTCTGCTGTCTCTCAGCAGGTCCAGTACATCCAGGTGGCCTTGAGGGAACACAGCAACCCCAACAGAGACAGGAGTATGTATAATAATTGTTGTAACTCCCCTGTTACAAAATTACCTTTTATATTAGAATGTCCATATTCAAACACTTTTTGTCATTTATACAGTCGCTGGTTTGAAAATGCCTTATGCAGAAAAAAGTAAAATTCTAGCTTTGCACAGTGAGGTAAAAAATAGTAGAACTTCCATTTTGATATAAATGAAGTATGATGTTGCAGAATACTGTGGCAACATGTATGCTAAATATTATTTTACATTAATTGGAATAGTTGTTAAACCTCCAATGTCACATATTGTAGATTGCAACTTAAATTATCAAGGAACTGTTTACTCAATAATTAATGGTGATTGCTCCAGGTGTGCCAGTCACGACCGAGCTCCTGAACAAGCAGGTGAAGGTGAGCCCAGACATGGCCATCTTCATCACCATGAACCCTGGCTACGCTGGCCGTTCCAACCTGCCAGACAATCTGAAGAAGCTGTTCCGCAGTTTGGCCATGACGAAGCCTGACCGTCAGCTGATCGCACAGGTCATGCTCTACTCTCAAGGCTTCCGAACAGCTGAGACCCTGGCCAAGAAGATTGTGCCCTTCTTCAAGTAAGTATTATGCTCCGGATGAATATAAATATTGTTGAACACTTGGAAAACCTACTTCCCTGTTATTTAATCTGGTCCCTTAATTTCAGACTATGCGACGAGCAGCTGTCATCTCAGAGTCATTATGACTTCGGTCTGCGAGCCCTCAAGAGCGTCCTGATCAGTGCCGGCAATGTCAAGCGTGAGCGCATACAAAAGATCAAAAGGGAGAAGCTGGAGCGTGGAGAGGATGTTGATGAGAATGAGATCGCTGAGAACCTTCCTGAACAGGAGGTATGAAATCTGGGTTGTCGGAAGTCGATGGAATTGGAAGTCAATTTGCACTAGCGATTTAGCTTGGAGTTTTGGGAGATTTGACTTAATTTTATGTTTTTTCTTCAGATCCTGATCCAGAGTGTGTGTGAGACCATGGTCCCCAAGCTGGTGGCTGAGGACATCCCTCTGCTGTTTAGCCTGCTGTCGGACGTCTTCCCTGGGGTTCAGTACCAGCGTGGAGAGATGACTGCTCTAAGGGAGGAGCTGAAGAAGGTCTGCGGGGAGATGTACCTCACCTACGGAGATGGTGACGATGTTGGTAGCATGTGGGTGGAGAAGGTATGAAACGAGATGTCTTTAACAAACCTCCATTAAGCCTGCTCATAAGTAAAGCACTATAACTGTATTTCTTTCTCTAGAGATATACAAATTTCTTACAATTTGATAAAATCAAGATCTACATCATCTGATTCGTGACTTTAATTTTCCATTCAATAAAACTGTTGTAGGTGCTCCAGCTGTACCAGATCACACAGATCAACCATGGTCTGATGATGGTGGGTCCTTCAGGCAGTGGGAAAACTATGGCATGGAGGGTCCTGCTCAAAGCCTTGGAGAGGCTTGAGGGTGTTGAAGGCGTGGCCCACATAATCGACCCCAAGGCCATCAGCAAGGACCACCTGTACGGAACCCTGGACCCCAACACGCGTGAATGGACAGACGGCTTGTTCACACACATCCTCAGGAAGTAAGTTTCCTTTATTAATATAAAAATGGCTTCTTAAGTTGGCACGTTTCAAAAATGACTGTGGTAAAATACATTTTCTTTAAATTTTAGGATCATTGACAATGTTCGAGGTGAGCTACAGAAGCGTCAGTGGATCATCTTTGATGGTGATGTCGATCCAGAGTGGGTTGAAAATCTGAACTCAGTGCTGGATGACAACAAGCTGCTCACGCTGCCAAATGGAGAGCGTCTCAGCTTACCACCAAATGTAAGAGCACTGCACTTCAGATACTGGCATCATCTTTTTTTTTTTTTTTTTTTTTTTAAATTCTTTATACAGTCTGAGATAGTAGAAGCGTGTTTACATTTACCTTTTTGTTTGTTTTTCTATCCAGGTGCGCGTGATGTTTGAGGTGCAGGACCTCAAGTATGCCACCCTTGCCACTGTGTCTCGCTGTGGTATGGTCTGGTTCAGTGAGGATGTCCTGAGCACCGACATGATCTTCAACAACTTCCTGGCACGCCTTCGTAGCATCCCATTGGATGAGGGAGAGGATGAAGCCCAACGCAAGAGAAAAGGCACAGAGGATGAGGAGGAAGCTGCTTCACCAATGCTGCAGGTAATTCATTTAAATAAAACACACTATAGAAACACAAAACCTGTCAAACATTTGATCCTAATTAACTCTGCGTTTTAAACTAGATCCAGAGAGATGCTGCAGCAGTCCTGCAGCCATACTTCACCTCCACTGGCCTCGTGATCAAGGCCTTGGAGCATGCTTCTAAGATGGAGCACATCATGGACTTCACCCGCCTGCGCTGCCTGGGCTCACTCATTTCAATGCTGCATCAGGCCTGCCGTAATGTGGCTCTCTACAACAACAACCACCCTGACTTCCCCATGCCTATTGACCAGCTGGAGAAATACATGCAGGTAATGTTTTCTTATTAAAGTCTCATTCTTTTATATTTGCTCATCAGTCAACTGGATTAATGTAAATGTATGTCTGTCATTAAAACTGATACATTTGATGTTTTTCATTTGTTCTGCAGAAATATTTGATCTACGCTGTGCTGTGGTCCTTCTCTGGTGATGGACGATTAAAGATGAGAGCAGAGCTCGGGGAGTACATTCGTCGCATTACAACTGTGCCCCTCCCCACTGCTCCCAATGTACCCATCATTGACTATGAGGTACAGCTTCATTTTGTTGAGAGATTAGCTTTAATTTTCTGCACATTTAGTCACTGGAATGACCCAGGCTTGATATTTTCATTATAACAGTTGTGCTTATCCCCTCCTCCTTTCTTTATCCATGCATAGGTGTGTATCTCAGGTGAGTGGCAGTCCTGGCAAGGCAAGGTGCCTCAGATTGAAGTAGAAACCCACAAGGTGGCATCTCCAGACGTTGTGGTTCCCACCCTGGACACGGTTCGCCATGAAGCTTTGCTTTACACATGGCTGGCAGAGCACAAGCCACTGGTGCTGTGTGGACCTCCTGGCTCTGGAAAGACGATGACTCTGTTCAGCGCCCTCAGGGCTTTGCCTGATATGGAGGTGAGAAACAAGACTAAAAAGATTTTTTAAACAATTTGGTTCCCAAGTTCAGTCTAAGCAGTTTCTGTGACTTAGTTGTTTACAATTTTTCCTCTTGAATTTAAAGTCTGATTAATCAAACATCTCAAATATGTTCATAAACATGAATACATTTGGTTAAAAATGAAGTAAAAATGAAAGATTTATTTATTTATTTTTTCCCTGTTGCTACAGGTTGTTGGTCTGAACTTCTCCAGTGCCACCACCCCAGAGCTGCTGCTAAAGACCTTTGACCACTACTGTGAGTACCGCCGCACCCCGAATGGTGTGGTTCTTGCCCCCGTCCAGCTGGGCAAGTGGTTGGTGTTGTTCTGTGATGAGATCAATCTGCCAGACATGGACAAGTATGGCACACAGAGAGTCATCTCGTTCCTCAGACAGGTATGAAACATTGTTAGTAAAAAGACACAATTTACATATATTCGTTTGTTGTATCTGTAGATTTTATACTCACATGTAATAGTAGATTTGCGATAGGATAAAATGTGATGTTCCTCTTGGTTCTTTTAGATGGTTGAGCATGGAGGATTTTATCGCACTTCAGACCAGACTTGGGTTAAACTGGAGAGGATTCAGTTTGTTGGAGCCTGCAATCCCCCCACTGACCCTGGCAGAAAGCCTCTCACACACAGGTATGGTACTTAGATTTGACACTTTTTTCCATTTGTACACTAAAATAATCAAATTTTCCTATTTAAACTGGATTGAATGCAATATTTTATGTGGAGTTAGAAGAGAATGCATTACATGTGGCAACTCCTAACAGTGGCCATGTTGGCTTGTGTTCTTACTAGGTTCCTGCGTCATGTTCCTGTGGTGTATGTGGACTATCCAGGTCCTGCGTCACTTACCCAGATTTATGGAACCTTTAATCGTGCCATGCTGCGTCTTATTCCATCCCTACGTACATATGCTGAACCTCTTACTGCTGCAATGGTTGAGTTCTACACCATGTCTCAGGTAGATGATGGAATAAAATGTCTGAGTAAAAAATGATGAATAAAATTTTGTTTTATTGATCACTTTCTGATTATTCCCATTCTTTCCTATTTTTCTACACTTTAGGAGCGGTTCACCCAGGACATTCAGCCTCATTACATCTACTCTCCAAGAGAGATGACACGCTGGGTAAGAGGTATCTTTGAGGCCCTGCGACCACTTGAAACTCTACCTGTGGAGGGGCTTCTCCGGATCTGGGCCCATGAGGCTCTCCGTCTCTTCCAGGATAGGTGTGTAGATGATTCTGTGAAACTGAACTTTATATTTTGCAGCACGGCTATAGTACTTTCTGATTAAACATTAAAAGCGATCATATGGGCATACTGTGTGGTTTCTTTTATTCAGGCTTGTAGGTGATGATGAGAGAAGGTGGACAGATGAAAACATTGATATGGTTGCTCTTAAACACTTCCCCAACATTGATAAAGAGAAGGCCCTCAACAGACCCATCCTCTACAGCAACTGGCTCTCCAAGGTACAGTAAAAATACAAGAAAATTGAGAATTTATCTCATACAAGTGGCAGCATAACTTCAGTGTTGACAGCGTTATATTTATTGTTTTTTGTGTCTACAGGACTACATCCCAGTGGAACAGGAGGAGCTGAGGGACTATGTGAAGGCCCGTCTTAAGGTCTTCTATGAGGAAGAGCTGGATGTCCCTCTGGTGCTCTTCAATGAGGTGCTGGACCACGTTCTCAGAATTGACCGGTGAGTAATCCTTATTGACTTTTTTTTTTTTTTTTTTTTTTTCAGTGCTTCTCAAAGGTTGGAGGTTTTAGATCTATTTTAAAAAGAGTAAAGAACAAAAATGTACCTTTTCGCAGAATCTTCCGTCAGCCTCAGGGCCATCTCCTGTTAATTGGTGTAAGCGGAGCAGGAAAGACTACACTTTCCCGCTTTGTAGCATGGATGAATGGATTGAGTGTCTACCAGATCAAGGTTGGTGCCATAAATGTCACTATGATTTGATGTTGTATTAATATATTTGGCTGATTTGTACAATGATTTGTGTTTTTGTTCTCAGGTGCACAGGAAATACACTGGTGAGGACTTTGATGAAGACCTCCGTACGGTGCTCCGTCGCTCGGGTTGCAAGAATGAGAAGATTGCCTTCATCATGGATGAATCAAATGTACTGGATTCTGGATTCCTTGAGAGAATGAACACACTGCTGGCCAATGGAGAGGTAACTGGGAGCTCCTGCGTCTTTGTGGTGCTCTATGTTCACTGGGGGTAGAAGAAAGATGTCACTGCCTGTTTTTATTATTTTATTTATTAATTTAATTTATGGCGCTGTTCTCTGGCTTTTTGTAGGTCCCTGGCCTTTTTGAGGGAGATGAGTATGCTACTTTGATGACCCAGTGTAAGGAGGGAGCCCAGAAAGAAGGCCTGATGCTTGATACTCATGAGGAGCTGTACAAATGGTTCACCAGCCAAGTTATCAGAAACCTCCATGTGGTTTTCACCATGAACCCCTCATCAGAGGGCCTGAAGGACAGAGCTGCCACATCTCCTGCCCTCTTCAATAGGTATGGACTTATCCTGGATGAATAATTTACTTTTGATGCAGTTGTTTCTGTTTACTAAAACGCATTCGTGTTAGGTGTGTGCTGAACTGGTTTGGAGACTGGTCCACAGAGGCCCTTTATCAGGTGGGTAAGGAATTCACCAGCAAGATGGACTTGGAGAAACCCAACTACAAGGTGCCAGACTACATGCCCATCGTTTATGACAAGCTCCCCCAGCCACCTTCTCACCGTGAGGCTATTGTCAATGGTTGTGTATTCGTACATCAGACTCTTCACCAGGTATGCCTGAAGTTTACAGCGATGTGAGTGGTGTAATTAAATGGTTAGCTTTTAACTAAATGCACGTCAAAATGTCTTTTAGGCTAACAACCGCCTGGCTAAGCGTGGTGGTCATACCATGGCAATTACTCCTCGCCACTACCTCGACTTCATCAACCAGTATGCCAATCTCTTCAATGAGAAACGTAGTGAATTAGAGGAGCAGCAGATGCACCTTAATGTGGGTCTCCGCAAAATCAAGGAGACTGTCGATCAGGTAAATTAATCTCGCATGTCTTTAACATTCTGATGGTAGATCATATCCTCGAAGCTCCCGTCAGTGTCAGGTCTTGCTATTGTTTGATTTGTATTTATGCATCTTCATCAAGGTGGAGGAACTTCGTCGTGATCTGAGAATCAAGAGCCAGGAATTGGAGGCAAAGAACGCTGCTGCCAATGACAAGCTGAAGAAAATGGTGAAAGATCAGCAGGAAGCTGAGAAGAAAAAGGTACACAGGAAGAAATTTTACACCATGATGGAACAAGAATTTTACTTTTTTGTAACACCTCTACGTTAGACCAGCTATTTGAGTGCAGTGGTTCAGCGTGTTACGTCTGTGATTCCAGGTGATGAGCCAGGAGATCCAGGAAGCTGTGTACAAGCAGCAGGAGGTGATCAAGGACAAACAGCTGAGAGTCAAACAGGACTTGGACCAGGTGGAGCCGGCTGTTATTGAAGCTCAGAATGGTAAAGTGTTATCGCATACATTTGGTTTCAGCTGTTGTTATAATATACAGATTGTGGATCTAATGTCACATCTTTTTGTATGACTATGACTCCAAGTTAACAGCTTCATTTTCTGTTTACACCCACCCGTCATCATTGCCCTTTTTCCTCATCATAATCCTCACAATTGTTCACCTGATGTTGATAGCTGTTAAGTCTATTAAGAAGCAGCACCTGGTGGAGGTCCGTTCCATGGCTAATCCACCTGCAGCTGTCAAATTGGCCCTGGAGTCCATTTGCTTGCTTTTGGGTGAAAGCACAACTGACTGGAAGCAGATCCGTTCCATCATCATGAGGGAGAACTTCATCCCTACCATTGTTAACTTCTCTGCTGAAGAAATCAGGTGAAATAAGACAAAAGGCTGTGATGTTGACGTTCATTAAATAGTTCTCTCTCTCTCTCCCTCTCTCTCTCTTTGTCCTTTTACCTTTCTTCCCCCTCTGGGTCTGTTTCAAATTTCTCTCTACATCTGACCTTAAACACCTCCACCTCCTTCTCTTATTTCTTTGAAACACATTTCCTCCTCCAACTTAACTAGCTGTGAGTTCTATTAAGCGGCAGCACCTAGTAGAAGTGCGGGCTATGACCAACCCCCCAGCTGCAGTCAAGCTGGCCTTGGAGTCTATCTGCCTTATGCTGGGCGAGGAGACCAATGACTGGAAAAAAATCAGACAAGTTATTATCAGGGATAATTTCATCAGCAGCATAGTCAACTTTTCCTCTGAAGAAATGAGGTACTAGTGTCGGAACGGCAGTTTTATCTTCATCAAATGGAAGCACATTATATTCAATCATATCAATTAGTACGCATGATTTTAGGTTGATTTTAATTCTCTGAACAAATGAAATCATTCAGTTTACAATCATGGAATGAGGTGTTTGTGAACTGTGTTCATTTTTGGTTGTCACAACTTCATTTATCTTTTCAAAAGGGAAAGAGTGGTTGAAATTTTCCTCTTCTACAATATATATTTATTCACCAAATTTCTTGTTTGATTTCCGGTGATTTATCTTTTATGAAAAACATTTGAAATCTGCAGAGGTTTCTGCTGTGCCCTAAATCATTGTTCTAATTTTACTTCATCCAGTGACTCCATTCGTGAGAAGATGAAGAAGAACTATATGTCCAATCCAAGCTACAACTACGACCAAGTCAACAGGGCGTCTCTGGCTTGTGGACCTATGGTGAAATGGGCCATTGCTCAGGTATCAGGAAGCCTAGATGATTTGAAAATTTAATAATATAATCTAAAGAACACCCTTTTAATATGGTCTACGATTTACCACTCCTCTAGCTCAACTATGCTGACATGCTGAAGCGTGTGGAGCCTTTGCGTAATGAACTGCAGAAGCTTGAGGATGATGCAAAGGACAATAAGACTAAGGCTGAAGAGGTGGAGCAAATGATCAGAGACCTTGAGGCTAGCATTGCCCGCTACAAGGAGGAGTATGCTGTTCTCATCTCTGAGGCCCAGGCCATCAAGGCTGATCTCGCTGCTGTTGAGGCAAAGGTAAACAAATCTTCATTTTGATTATGTTGTTGCCCCTGGTTTGATCTAAACTGAAGAAAGTGGAAATAATTTATCTTTTTCTCTGTACTATCAGGTGAATCGCAGCACAGCCCTGTTGAAGAGTTTGTCAGCAGAAAGAGAGCGCTGGGAGAAGACCAGCGAGACATTCAAGAATCAGATGTCCACCATTGCAGGGGACTGTCTCCTCTCTGCAGCTTTCATTACTTATGCTGGCTACTTTGAGCAGCAGATGAGGCAGAACTTGTTCACTACATGGTCTCATCACCTACAGCAGGCCAACATTCAGGTATTTGATGCTTTGGTCATTTTTGATTTGTGGACACAACCTCAAACATTTTTCATAGTTGTAGAAATAATTATTCATTTTGGCTTTTTTAATATGCCATTTTCAAATTATATACTGTTTCAACTCTTTCATTGTGTTAAAGTACATTTCAGACAGCCTATACATTGGTCGAACTTTTTTATGTTTTTTTATTAATCTGATGCAGGCTGAGTAATTCCAACCTCTTACCGACCAAATGTTCTCCCTCCAGTTCCGTACAGATATTGCAAGGACCGAGTACCTGTCCAATGCAGATGAGCGGCTCCGTTGGCAAGCCAACTCCCTCCCAGCTGATGACCTCTGTACTGAAAATGCCATCATGCTCAAACGATTCAACAGGTCAGTGTGCTGGGCTTTTTCTTTTGTTTGTTTTTTAAATCATGGAGCAAAAAGTGAAATATGATTTTTAAAGGTTTTATTACTAGCCTCAAACTTTAATCCTCAACTTGTCTATTTTAGGTATCCGCTGATAATTGATCCGTCTGGCCAAGCCACAGAGTTCATAATGAATGAGTACAAGGACCGCAAGATCACCAGAACCAGCTTCCTGGATGACTCCTTCAGGAAGAACTTGGAGAGCGCTTTGCGTTTTGGAAACCCATTGCTGGTCCAGGTAAAAGCAGCTATATCTCTGAGAACACAATGGAATGTTTATGTGATGTAAGGTCCACCGACCTCTTTCATCACCCACTGGTTTGATAGTAATTCATTCTTAAATATAATTTTTCTTCAGGATGTGGAAAGCTACGACCCCATCTTAAACCCAGTGCTGAACAGAGAGGTGCGCAGGACTGGCGGACGTGTCCTCATCACCCTCGGAGACCAGGACATCGATCTCTCACCTTCATTTGTCATCTTCCTCTCCACACGTGACCCAACGGTAATGTTGCTTTATTTTATTCAATATTTGGTGAAGATTCAGAATTATACAGACTGGATTAAAAGGTTCCCTGTCTTCCTGTTTGCAGGTTGAATTCCCACCAGACTTGTGCTCTCGTGTTACTTTTGTCAACTTCACTGTAACACGCAGCAGCCTTCAGAGCCAGTGCCTCAACGAAGTCCTAAAGGCTGAGAGACCTGATGTTGATGAGAAACGATCTGATCTCCTCAAACTGCAGGGTAAAACAGACAGACACAGATATAGAGAAATAGGAACGGGATGTGGGAGGAGAGGTCAGTGAAATGATGGCCATTGTCTTTGCTTTAAGGTGAATTCCAGCTGCGTCTGCGTCAGTTGGAAAAATCCCTCTTGCAGGCCCTCAACGAGGTCAAGGGTCGCATCCTTGATGATGACACCATCATCACCACACTGGAGAACTTGAAGAAGGAGGCAGCTGAAGTGACCAGGAAGGTGGAGGAGACTGATATCATCATGGCTGAGGTGGAGGCAGTGTCACAGCAATACCTGTCTCTGTCATCTGCCTGCAGCAGCATCTACTTCACCATGGAGGCTCTCAACCTGGTCTGGACACATCTCACTTTAGCAATTAAATTAGTATTTTCTAGTCACTTATGTTTCTGCTGTAGTGTTTCTCTAATTAAATACTTATCAAAAAATTGAATTGAAAATGCACATATGCTTTTGGACAAATAAATGAATATTTTCAGTTCTGTAAATAAACCTTTTTTTTTTTTCTTGCTCATTACAGATGCACTTCCTCTACCAGTACTCTCTTCACTTCTTCCTGGACACATACCACACAGTGCTGTATGAGAACCCCAACCTCAAGAGCGTCACCGATCACTCCCAGAGACTTGCTGTCATCACCAAGGACCTTTTCCAGGTTTGAAACACAATGTCAGAAAGTCTTAACTTTTTTTTCATCCACAAAGCAAATAACCGATGTGGTACTGTCTGGGCTGGTTTGTATTGAATTAGGTGGCATTCAACAGAGTTGCCAGGGGTATGCTGCACCAAGACCACATCACCTTTGCCATGCTGCTGGCTAAGATCAGTTTGAAGGGCATGACCAAGTAAGATGGCACTATTACTCCGCTGGTGTACCAGCACTACTATTTGCTTGAGGAGCAGTTGCTCTGTGGTGCAAGTCCCTCATAAATGTCCATTTTTCCAGTGAGCCATCATATGATGCAGAATTCCAGCACTTCCTGCGAGGTAAGGAGATTGTACTGACGGGCACTGCGCTGCCCAAAGTGAAGGGTCTAACCACTGACCAGTGTGAGGCCATGGTCCGACTCAGCCGCCTGCCAGCTTTCAAGGACCTGGTGGCCAAAGTTGAGGCTGATGAGGTGGGTTTTAACAGATGCTACCCATTGAATAGCGCTGACATTGTGTTTAAAGTATGCAAGTAATTATTTCTTTTTTGGGGGGTTTAAGCAATTCTTCATGTGGATTGAGAGCAATACTCCAGAGCTGGCTGTTCCATATCTGTGGTCAGAGGAAAAGCAATCGAGTGAGTACATGGACTTGTCACAGTGCAAAATATTCATAAACATGTATGCTGAACAAAATGTGGAAGTTAGGTGCATACTTTACATGCATAACCTGTAGTTATGTCTAATGTTCCCTGTTCAGCTTCCATTGGTCAGGCAGTGCACCAGCTGTTGCTGATCCAGGCTTTCCGTCCGGATCGTTTGCTGGCTATGTCCCACATCTTTGTCTCCAAGGTGCTGGGAGAGAGCTTCATGAACATCATTGAGCAGCCCCTTGATCTGGCTAATATTGTGGACAGTGAGGTATTGTTAAATGTTTCTTACTTTTTTTAGATTTTTCCACTGTATTTGTGCATATTTTACTTTTTTTTGTGTGTGTGTGTGTGTCCTCCAGGTGAAGCCCAGCACTCCGGTGCTGATGTGTTCTGTACCGGGTTATGATGCTAGCGGCCTGGTCAGAGATTTGGCTGCTGAGCAGAACAAACAGATCACCTCCATTTCTATTGGTAAGACAGAACTCTTTAACGAGATCTGAACTGTGCTACTGTTAAAACATGTAAAGTTGAATTTTTAAATTTGAGGACATTTTCAATGTGTATACATTAATTGTCCACAGGTTCGGCTGAAGGTTTCAATAAGGCTGACAGAGACATCAACACTGCCGTCAAGTCTGGCAGGTGACTAAATTTTGTTAGTGTTCTTTGAGAAAGCACCACTTCTTTTGCACTGGTGTTGAATTTTTTTTTTTTTAATCCGGCAGGTGGGTGATGCTGGAGAATGTCCACCTGGCTCCTGGCTGGCTCATGCAGCTGGAGAAGAAGCTCCACTCTATGCAGCCTCATGCCAGCTTCAGACTTTTCCTCACAATGGAGATCAACCCTAAGGTACAACTGGTTACTCACAAGATTATTTTCATCATCTAGAAAATTTGATGTAGACTCTAGTAAGAGAGTTGTTGCTCTTCCCAGACTTCCCGGTTTTCTAAGTACGTTGTTTCTGTGGTAGGTGCCGGTGAATCTGCTTCGTGCTGGTCGAATCTTTGTGTTTGAACCACCTCCCGGTGTCAAGGCCAACATGCTGAGGACCTTCAGCAGCATCCCGGTGGCTCGCATGTGCAAGGTGATGCAAACAAATACTTAAAAACGAGTAATTAACAGTCTGTGTCCTCTCCACAAGTGCTATCATAATATTCTTTTTACTCCCTCTGTTTCTGCAGGCTCCCAACGAACGTGCACGTCTCTACTTCCTGCTGGCCTGGTTCCATGCTGTCATCCAAGAGCGTCTGCGTTATGCTCCACTCGGTTGGTCCAAGAAATATGAGTTTGGGGAGTCGGACCTTCGCTCTGCTTGTGACACTATCGACACCTGGTTGGATGACACTGCTAAGGTTAGAATCGGCTGTCGAAATCTTAATTTTTAACTTGTACTACGTCAGAAGAGAAGTAATTTGTTGCTAACAGTGAACCTATACATGCAACTCATAATTTACTGCAGATAATTGTAAATATGTTACTTACAGTAAGTGATATTTATAAGATTTACAGCATTGCCACATTTAATCTTCTGCACTGAAACACACAGGGCCGCCAGAACATCGCACCAGACAAGATACCCTGGGCGGCTCTGAAGACCCTGATGGCCCAGTCCATCTATGGTGGTCGCGTTGACAACGAGTTTGACCAGCGCCTGCTCATCACATTCCTTGAGCGCATCTTCACCAAGGGAAGCTTTGACAGTGAGTTCAAACTAGCTTTGAAGGTTGATGGACACAAGGACATCAAGATGCCTGACGGCATTCGGTCAGTATTGCTTTTTTGGAAATTCTAACATTTAAGTCTATAAATGTTTAAAGAAAATATTCTAATTCAAAATATAAAATTACTTTTTCTATCTTTATTTTGATTTGTTACAGGCGTGAGGAGTTCATGCACTGGGTGGAGATGCTTCCTGACACTCAGACTCCATCATGGTTGGGGTTGCCTAGCAACGCCGAGAAGGTCTTGCTCACCACTCAGGGTATGGATCAGCTGATCATCTTAATTTCTTGAACTCTGTTACTTTATTTAAAGTTTGTGGACAGAAAATGACAATGTTTCTTTGTAGAAAGCTAAAACATTTTTTTAAAGGTTACATCAATAATTAACTCTCTTTCTATTTTAGTGTTTTAAATCTTACTTTGACAGGTTGTCTCCATCCAATGAGAAGCAAAGATCTTGCGCTTTTGTGTCTGCTCTGGGTGGAATACTATGTGCAGTAGCAAAGAACATGCGATGGGTGCTTCATATGCAAACTTATCATCTTTCCGCCTTCATCTCACTTGTTTCAGTTAAATTTCTGTGGTTCCACTCTCAGTGCTGACTTTCTTGCTGGTAATACATAGCGATTTAGCATCGACTAACTGTTGTCATAGTCATGATTCTTAATAGGTGCTCTGGCCCAGGGATGGGTGTGTGAATCCTCACCCTCCAGCAGCTGTATTTCACAGCCATCATGTTGCTTTGATGTTGTGTCCTTCCCACCCTCAGATTAGGATTTTGATCAACCACCTACCTCCATATCCCTCAGCTCCTTTGTATATGTACTCCTTCAGTTTTGATTGTTTTCAAACTCCCATAGTCCCAGCGACTCAAGCATCCTCCCTTTTGAACCATATTTTACATCCCTGCATCCTCACTTTCTCCCCTCAAAAGCCTGCCTCCTTGCAATGCTTGCATTTCCCCCTCATGTTTTTTTTTCCTAAACAGAAATGAGAAGCTGAGAGAGGGATTAATTTATACATTTTGTTGTTTTGAGTTTTATGTTTGTCTTCAATGATGCCTGAAGCCTGGTGTGTTTTGTTTTATCCAGCCTTTTCATAATTTCTGTCTGGCACAACTCCTTTTTGATTAAATGCTTAGTCTCTGTTCCACAATTAATTTCTTCTTCCCCTTACCACCCACCTTGGCCTCCTCTTCCACCCCTCCGCCACCTCCCGCCCTGCACACCTGTTCCCACGGCTGGGCTGAGCAGGTACTGACATGATGGGTAAGATGCTGAAAATGCAGATGTTGGAGGATGAGGATGACCTTGCCTATGAGACTGAGAAGAAGGAGCGCACTTCGTCCACTTCTGATGCCCAGCCAGCCTGGATGAGGACCCTCCACACAACCGCCTGCAACTGGCTGCAGCTTATGCCACAGATGGTCAATCCACTTAAACGCACAGTGGAGAACATCAAGGTAAAGACAGATTTAAAATATAAAGGTTTAATAAAGTGAAATTTGCAGTCTTTTTTTTTTTTTTTTTTTTTTTTTTTTAAGTGCCTGACTTTAGAAGTACATGGCAACAAAGACTGGGATGTCTTGGAGTCAGAAGATAAACGTTTCTGTTTTTCAGTTATTGTTGTATTTAGCATCTGGATTAACAGTAATGGATCTAAACACATTCACCAGGATCCGCTATTCCGTTTCTTTGAGCGTGAAGTGAAGATGGGTGGCAAGATGCTTCAGGAGGTCCGTCAGGATCTGTCCGATGTCGTACAAGTCTGTGAGGGCAAGAAGAAGCAGACCAACTACCTGCGCACACTCATTAGTGACCTTGTTAAAGGTTTTGTTCACTTTTTTTTTCCCCCAGAATTTGGTATCTTGAAAATGTTAGAAAACAACTGGTTATACTTTCAATAACTGATGCGCATGTTTTCTCTGCAGGAATCCTTCCTCGCAGCTGGTGCCGGTACACAGTCCCAGTCTCCATGACGGTGATCCAGTGGGTGGCAGACTTCAGTGAGCGAATCAAACAGCTGCAGCAGATCTCCCAGGCAGCTGCCAGTGGGGGTGCAAAAGAACTGAAGGTACCTGTATAAACAAAAACGAAACAAGCTCTGACTCTTAAACACCATCATAAATCTGGCATCCACTCCTAGATCTGTAAATTTACCTTTTCTAAATTTGTAAATCCACCACTCTTTTTTTTTCTCCCCCCCTCTTTCCTAGAACATCCATGTATGCCTGGGGAGCCTGTTTGTCCCAGAGGCTTACATTACTGCCACTCGCCAGTATGTGGCACAAGCCAACAGCTGGTCCCTGGAAGAGCTGTGTCTGGAGGTCAATGTCACCACCGCCCAGGGTGCTGCACTGGATGCCTGCAGCTTCGGCATCAAAGGTCTGACAAATTACATACCATCTGCTCTACTGAAGGAAAAAACATCATGGAGATTTCACAACTTTTCTCTCATTAAAAGACGATTAGCGGTAACCTAGGAATTTAGTTACGTTTCAGTTGGCACAAATAAGCATGGGCTCAGTAACAGAGCTGAGGTGCAATTTGTAAAGGCTTGTCATTAACGCACAATCATTTAAAACACTTCCCCATCACTGATACTTGACTGAAAGTATAAGATGAATCTGTTTTAAAAGTGAAGACTTTTTAAAAATTTAGTTTTTCAGCATGCCATTTGTTTCTTCTAGGTCTGAAATTGCAGGGAGCTACTTGTGCCAACAACAAGCTGTCTCTGTCCACCTCCATCTCTACTGAGCTGCCTCTGACTCAGCTTCGCTGGATCAAGCAAGGCAATGCAGAGAATAGACACCAGGTATTATCAATACATGAATATATAATACACCTGTAAACTTAAAAATCAGAACGATGCTTTTGGCTAGTGTTGGGATAACATCAGTCATTAAATTGAACCTTTTGTCCTCCCACCTCCAGGTAACTCTGCCCGTATACCTTAACTTCACGAGGTCTGACCTCATCTTCACTGTTGACTTCGACATCGCCACCAAGGAAGATCCCCACAGCTTCTATGAGCGTGGAGTTGCTGTTTTGTGCACAGAATAAATATAACCAAGTCAATCCTAGACTAAAAAGTCTTGAAAATTAAACAGTTAATCACCTTCATTATTCATTTATAAGTAGTTGTAGCTTGTTGTATTCCATTACTAAACTTGTGGATTAGTAGTGAACATGAGTCATTTATAGGGATTTTGGGAAGTGTCTTAGAAGGTGAAAAGGAGGTTGTCAGGTGGTGAATGAAAAGAAAATCTACACTGGAAAAGGAAAGTTGGAACTAAAGTGTTTTAATAAAAGGATGCTTTTAATTTGAATAAAAATGATTGGAATGAACAACATGCCTTGACTCTGGACAGTTTTTTTTTTGTTTTTTTTTAAGTAACTTATTTCCTGCTCATAACTTCTGGGAATCTAACTTTAAATTTGATTGCCAATATCATGAAACGGTCTGAATTTCAAAAAGGATATGAAATTGTTCCTTAGTGAGATAATTTAGCATATGGTTCTGAGATTACAGCCACTGTTTAACTTGAAAACTTAAGCAGTAGAAAAGACAGTCGCAATTATTTGTCATCTTGGACCACATTGTGGACAAGGAAATGGAAGAAAAATATTTTCCTAACATTTTACTCATGAGGATGTGGTCCATACTAAATTTAAAAACAACACATGACATTCTGCAGTCTTAAAAAAATACCAAAACTGTAGAAGTGGTGGTCCAAAGACTGGATCATAGTAATATTTTTTTGTCTCTCATTTTCCTAGTGTGCTTGGAATCATTGTCCTGTTGAATGAGTTCACTTTGACCAAACTTAAGCAGGCAGATGTCTTCCATTTACTTCCAGGATTGTGCTATGCAGGGA
>JAOWBL010000015.1:3658373-3679445 GCA_028564865.1 Zenarchopterus dispar
ACTCCACTTTGCACATCTCCTGATGGAAAACAGCGGTCCCATGTGACATGCATCACAATGAGACAGAGAGAGAGAGACAGACACACACACATAAATGCAACTAATTTCATTTTCTTTACTCATAAGAGAACAGAGCACTTATTGACAGACTGTTGCATATCTTACCATGTACTTGAATGTAAGCTGGTCCACATTGTTGGGTACAAGTCTATCTTTGTAGTCTGAACACAGGAGAAAATGTGTGCAGTTCAAAGTATTTTGCATTTAAGCACTTACAAAATATGCTTTAAAAAAAACAAACAGCACATCTGGTTGTTGTTTGCAGGACATTAAGCAAAATGTGTGACATTTTAATTTATTTCTAAAAGCACCCTGTCTAGCATAATAAAAGAGAGTAATCTTAAAACACATTATAAAATTCAAGATTTTTAAAATAAATAAAAGAAGTGGTTAATTTTGTCTCCAATATTTGTTATACAATTAGATCATGATTTTTAAAAACATATTTCACCTGCAAACATACTACAAAATTAATAAAACAGACAACTCAAAAACTATTTTTTTTAAATTATGTTCCAAGTGATATTTTAATTTCACAACTTTTCTCGGAAACTTCAATAAGGATACTTGCACACAATAAATCTACAGTCAGTGTGAAAAAAATTAATACTTAAAAAAAAAATCTCAATAACCAAAAAGTAGTTTAATCATACCGATTAACTAAAGCTTTACCTTCACTGGAAAATACTGCAAGCGAAAGCTGTTGTCCTTTCCTAATTGCCATCTGGTTCTTCCAATTTTATTATTATTTTATCTTCGATTCCGTAATATTATGAAATAAAGTTGTGATAAAGTTGTCACAAAGACGGCCAGATTAACTGACCAGCAGGATACCAGGTGCCTTTGATTTTAAGCATCAAAAGTCTCCCCACAGGTGAGTTCACAACTCTGCTAAATTTAAAGATTTTATCGTCAGGTGACTACTTTTTCAAAATAAAACCTAAGGTAGTTGTCGAAAGTTTACCCAAGTGTAGGTCCTACATTTATCATATTGGGCATTTAGTAAAAGAAAAACCTTAATAATAATAACTTGCGTTCCCTTGGAAACCATTTAGCAAACAGTTTACATAACTTTTCATAGCCGGATGATGACTTTCCCAGGGTCTCACCTGTCTTTGGCCGGATGGTGGCTCTAGCACGCTGGACACTCTAAGCAAGATGAAGCGGTGACAGAAAGTGGAAAGATGACTTGCTGAAGTCAATACTACACTTGTAGTACTCCATGTACTCATATTGTTTAAACGTACCCCCTTTCTCCTCCAGTTCCCCGATGAACCATTGGGGGGGATGAGAGAGTCAGAGTCCCCGCTCCCATCCGTGCGTAAGATCCGGCCAGGGGGAAAGGGATGAATGTTAATTTCAAAGATGGCGGCGGAGGGAGGAGGGAAGGAGATGAACGAAATTAAAACTCAGTTCACTACTCGGGAAGGCGTCTACAAACTCCTCACTCACTCCGAATATAGCCGTCCTAACAGGGTGCCTTTCAACTCGCAAGGCTCCAACCCCGTCAAGGTCTCCTTCGTGAACGTCAACGACCAGTCGGGTAACGGCGACAGGATCTGTTTCAATGTGGGCCGTGAGCTCTACTTCTACATCTACAAAGGCGTTAGAAAGGTAGCGTGCTAACGCGGCTAATGTCAACGTCAATTTAGTATATTGCTGGTTAAAGTGCGTGGGTAGCGTACTTTTTGTTTTTGGAGGTGTGAGTTTGTCACTGTTTTGTGAAATTACTCTTAACAGGAGCTTGACTTTGAAATGAGCTCGCAGCTAGTTAGTTAGCTCGAAGCTACTAGTTAGCTGGCTAGCGCAACGAGCTAATGTTAGCGAGCCAGCGGCTAGTCCGAGGCCAGGGGCTACAAACTCCCTCTCCTGTCCGTTACTCCGTTATTGTTTCTCTTGTTTGAGCTTCTGTGGATATCATTGGGATACCGTTGAACTTTGGTTATTATGCATGCATTTTGAAAATCCCTATGTTGCGGACCCAGTTAATGATGAAACTGTCGACAGTGACAGCTTTAAGTTGTCATCCGTAACACCTGTCGACTTCTTCTTTACTGACAAACTAGAGTGATGCAAATGCTGCATGTTGACAACTATTTGATTAACAAGGATTAAAGTCAAGTGATCAGTTTAGGTTTTTCATCCGTTGGAAATGATTCTGTATTTGTTGTTAAACCTCCATAAAAACTTTAAACGTATTGCATACAGTTTAAAGTAACATCTCAACTACTCTATGGATATTTTAATACTACAGATCACCATTTGGATATAAATATGGAGAAATGTTTTATCACAAAGTAGAAAATTGTTTGTTCTTTTGAATTTAGAAAAACATTCAGAACTGATTCATATAATGGGTGGAAATATGTTGACACATGATTTTTGTTTCCTTATTACAATTGATATGTATGTTTGTAAAGTCTTTTCCTGACCTATTTATTTTTCCCAATCTGCATGGAGTTTGTCATGAACAAATCATTTTGCAGAGGATGATGCTGAGCCCAGTCAAATCTGTGTTTCTCTAGTTAAGAAAAAGATGGGGAACAAGTAGAAATTACATGTCAACAGTGGTGTAATTTTCTCAAGACTGAGGTTTTTGTATTCAGGAGAATTGAAACAAATGACCTAGAAGTAATATTTTACAATGTAAAAAGCAATTACTTGGTTTAAGACTTGTTTTTGTTTTTTTTTTTACTTTGCTGTGTCAGCTGTGGAGACAGCTGACTTTGGTTCACAGATTGACAAGAATCAGCTGACTGCTGAAGTGAAGCAGTACATTATAGTTCTGTTTTTTTTTTTTGTAATGACTATTGACATAAACATGAGTCTTATATCCAACTGTTAAACACGTGTAGACTGGTTACTTTTACCAAGTATTTGTAGTAAATAAACAAACCTAAGCAGAGACACTATTGCTGTCAATCTGTTCAGTTTCACAGAAAAGTTTTAAAAAATGCCTAATGTTCTCTAATACTCGTAATAATCTTTTTATAACATTTAAATGTTTTATCAGATATTTTAGCTACAAGGGCTTCTTTACTTTATGCAGTTGAAGCACTCTGAATCTGAGACTCTATCTTGTCATGCTCAACAGTTACCTTTTAAAGTATATTTCAGTTTTTACTATCCTGGCCAGCCATACAGATTCCCTTTGTGAAATGATTCCTGTACCCCTCCCAAACACAGCCATTTTTACTGGTACAGAATGTACTGAACCAATCACCATGCGATGGGGTCGGGCTTTGTGCGGTGACTCATACAGGAGTGTCCAAGAGCCACTATTGTTAATAGCCAGTACGGCTTCAGAACTACCAGTAACACAGTGGATCATGAAGTTTTTAGTGCAAAACCAACAACAGTCATTCACTGGTGTTACTACTAAGCTGTATGCTGCTTTAGTTAATACTAGTCAGATTGTCTCTGCTTTTGTCACATTCTTTATTTCCCTGTTTGTATGCATTTGCATACAACCTGGATGTGCCTTCTTGGTCCGTTGGTCCTGCCACCTGGAAATTGAATTCAAATACAGAGGAATCAGACTAATCCTATATATGAAATTAGGGTGACTGGCTAGGTTTTAAGGGTCGACTATTAAAAATATGGATTTACTGGCGGATATGGATTGACTTTTGGTTAGAGCTATCAGTCAAAACTTTAAAAGGATGGGAAGGAAAAAGACAAGGGAAGTAAAGCAAGTAAATATAGCTTTCTTAAAAACAGAAGGAAGAAAGACTTCATAGAGACCTGCCCCTGTGTTTTTGCTGTCTATCCTAATCCATTTGATATTCTCATCAACTAAAGCCAAGTACTTTGGGGTTTATTAATTTTCACATAACTGAAACACTAATAGCAACTCTGAACATAATCTAGCAGCATTACCATCATTCTGTTTATATTAATATACAGGAGATGGTTACGTTTTTGTATTCCTGTTCAGCATGGGTTTTTCCACAAGCACTGAGTTGAATTAACTTCTACAGACCCCTCTGTCATGCTTGCTAATTGGTAAACTTGAAGCTTTTGCCAGCCATTCAAACCTTGAAAGTTATAAAGTGTAAACACAACAACATTAAACAGCTGCACCAGTAATGAACAGTTTGGAATATATCAGTTCCATGAGTGTTTGCATTAATTACTATTAAATTATCCTCAGTTTCCCTCTGCTTTATTCAGTATGTTTATCTTGAAGAAGTATATACAGACGCTGGAGCTTTAGATGTTCAGCACTCCTCTCTGATGGCTCTGAAAGGCAGCGGTTACAGAATGGCGACACACTTTGCTCCACTTTTGTGTCCTCATCTTCAACTCTGTGTTACTGTACTGTGGTCTTTAGTGTTATCTTCACCATTAGCACTCTGCTCTAGTTTAAACTACTTATGAAAGTCTTTATTTCACTGTAGGTTATAGAGATGTGGGCTGAAAGTGTTCTGGCCAGTTGTTACTTCGATTCATATTGCACGGTGACATTGGGTAGTAGGAATGCATTATGGGGAGCTGCAACTAGACTTTTTTTTGCTGCAGATCTTAAAACAACAACTCGAGTCTTTCAAATGATATCTATTTTTGATTGCCAGTGTTTATCTCATGAGGTTTAAAAGTCATAAACCAGGTTTCCTTTTTTTTCATGTCACTGTAGAACCAAACGTTTTGTAGAGTTGTGTACTTAAAGAAGAAATTCTTGCGAAAAAAAGCTTGATTTACCGTTTTTTATCACAGTTAAAAGCTGAATATTTTTCAATACCCTCATCTTCTTTCCATCTTTATGCCTTTTGGCACACGCTCATCTTGTAAAAAATCTTTCAGACTCAAACACTGAAATATACAGTGATTGCTTTTTGGCTTAGTTTCATTGACATATTTACAAAATTTTGAACCATGAAACTTTGTCAAGAATTAATTAACAAATTGTGGATTAGATTCTTAATTTAAACCAAACGCAATTTCCAGAAAATTTAGGAAGAAAATGCAGCGTGATTTTGAAGTTGGGTGTAGATCCAGATGAAAAAGCTGGATAACTTAATTCAGAGTTGCGACTTTAATGTAATAGCACCTTGTAAACAACTAAATATTACCCCAAGTGACGAATTGAAAACTCAAATAAATTAAATGAATCAATTTGATGGTGTTTTTTTTTTTTTAAACATATCTCATTCCAAATACTATGTGTTTGAAAACACAAACAGAAGAATCCCTGAGTCATCATCTTCTAAAGAATTTTCCATTCTACCTCTGGTATTAATTGTAAATCATTTACAATAGGCAGTGTTGTTATATTGTTCAACAGTGTACATATATAAGGTGTTCACAGCAGTTCAATTATTTTCTTTTAGTAGTATAAATATCTAAAATTATAGATAATAGATTTGTATTCACTTTTTGGTGTTTTTAAGGCTTTGACATAGAGTGTTAGTTCTTAATATTTTAGTGTTTGAGTTGGAAAGATATAATACAATATTGTCTTTTTAAACAACATTTTTAAAAAATATATTTAAAGTTGTGTGTGTGTGTGTGTGTGTGTTCACTTCTGTTCAAATGATTTCATGCTCTCTGTCTGTCCAGGCGGCTGACTTGAGCAAGCCTATTGACAAGCGCATCTACAAGGGAACGCAGCCCACATGTCACGACTTCAATCACCTTACGGCAACAGCCGAGAGTGTGTCTTTGCTGGTGGGTTTCTCAGCGGGACAAGTGCAACTCATTGACCCCATCAAGAAAGAAACGAGTAAGCTCTTCAATGAAGAGGTAGGTCCAGACAAAGGGTTTGTTAAAATATTTGTCTGCACTTCTCAACATTTTTTTTATTCATCTCAAGACCATTTAATGTTGTATTTATCTCAAGCTTTACTCGGCAGACATTTTTGTTTCCGTGCTTTTTTTTTTGTTGTTCTTGAGTGCTTACTCAAGAACAATTATGTATCAGCTCTAGTATACTGTTTGGAGCCATTTTAAAGTGAAAAGATGTCAGACAGCCTTTCAGGGTATCGTGGCATTACAGTCCCAAACAAGAGTAGTATTCCCAATCTTCATCATTTTAAAATACACATTCTGCATTTTGTGTACCTTGGAGGTGAGTAGTTTCCCACATCTTCCACTTTCAGTAAAAGCTGTAACAGACTTTAAAAGAACTACACACAGTAATAGAAAGGTATGAAGTCCTTTTTAAATCAGGCTACTATGAGCAGAACTGGAAAGATGTAGCTTAAAAGGGCGCAGTAGTAGTTTACCTCTTCTGTATTTTAATCACAGCATGGTACAGATGTTTTATTAATACTTGGGTATCTTATGTCTATTTTTTTTTATCTGTGTGAATTGGATGTGTCTACTTTAATGCATATCATTTAACCCCAATTGACTTTTAATACCACATTATTCTAAAGAATAAGCCAGTATACAGCAATGTGTCTTATTTATGCATGTATTCCTCATATACAGACTTATTTTGTGAAGTTGTCTTAAATTGAATTAATCAAAGTCCAAAATGCTGTTGCTTTAACTGAGATTGAGCTGTTTATGTAAAGTCTGTACATCTTTAGAGATTTTCTGTTTTTCATTTCAAATATCAATAATGAGTGTCATCTTGTTATGGAATACTATTTTGAACCTGATAATATTCTGAAATATTTTTTTTGTCTTTCTCTCCCTGTGCCGTCTCATTTCCCCATCTACCCCTGAAACCTCAACCTTTGTCTTTTCCTGCCAGAGATTAATAGACAAGTCCAGAGTAACATGTGTGAAATGGGTGCCAGGCTCCGAAAGCCTGTTTCTAGTCTCTCATGCAAGTGGGAATATGTACCTGTACAATGTGGAGCATACCTGTGGCACCACAGCACCACACTACCAGCTGCTCAAACAGGGGGAGAACTATTCTGTGCACACTTGCAAAAGTAAATCCACACGAAACCCTCTCTTAAAGTGGACAGTAGGAGAGGGAGCTCTAAATGAGTTTGCCTTTTCTCCAGATGGGAAGTTCCTCGCCTGTGTAAGTCAAGATGGCTTCCTACGGGTGTTTAACTTTGATGCTGTGGAGCTCCACGGCACTATGAAGAGTTATTTTGGTGGCTTGCTCTGTGTGTGCTGGAGCCCTGATGGGAAGTACATAGTCGCAGGTGGAGAGGATGATCTAGTGACTGTGTGGTCATTCTTGGACTGCAGAGTGATTGCCAGAGGCCACGGCCACAAGTCGTGGGTGAGTGTGGTGGCGTTTGACCATTACACAACCAGTGTGGAGGAGTGTGACCCAATGGAGTTCAGCGGCAGTGACGAGGACTTCCAGGATCAGATAATCCACTTTGGACGAGACCGGGCCAACAGCACACAGTCTCGACTTTCCAAGCGCAACTCCACAGACAGCCGGCCCGTTAGCGTTACATACCGGTTTGGCTCAGTGGGCCAGGACACTCAGTTATGCCTATGGGACCTCACCGAGGACATCCTTTTCCCACATCTTCCACTTTCAAGGACACGGACGCATACTAACGTGATGAATGCTACTAGCCCTCCAGCGGGTGCTACAATAATTACTAACACCTCCAGTAACACTACTAATGGAAACAACAGTGGTGCCAATACTCCTGGCATTAATTCCCTCTCCACTGCATTACCACGCTCCAACAGTCTCCCCCACTCAGCCGGCACTACAACAGCAAACAGTTCCAACAAGACAGGAGGTGGTGGCGGCGGCATCGGCAGTGGTATTATGGACAGTGCCATCGCTACCGGTGTGAGTAAATTTGCCACACTTTCACTCCATGATCGCAAGGAGCGCCACCACGAGAAGGACCACAAACGCAACCACAGCATGGGTCACATCAGCAGCAAGAGCAGTGACAAGCTCAACCTGCTGACAAAAACCAAAACGGACCCTGCTAAGACTCTGGGCACTATGCTGTGCCCGCGCATGGAGGACGTGCCCCTCCTCGAGCCCCTCATCTGTAAAAAAATAGCACACGAGAGACTGACTGTACTCATATTTTTAGAGGACTGTTTAGTGACTGCTTGTCAGGAGGGATTTATTTGCACATGGGCGAGGCCAGGCAAAGTGGTAAGTTCTTTTTAACACAGGAAATGTGGGGAAGATTGAAGTAATAACATTGTGTCTTCATATTTTGAACAGCAGTTTTTTTTTTTTTTAATAGTTTGCCACTCTGAAGGTAAGCAAACAGCATATTAAAACTTGAATATACACCTACTTTCCAAGGAAATTATGCTTAAGTTTCAATTATAGCCTGTGCTATGGAAATGTAGATTTTGGTTTTATTGTCTATTGTGACAGAAGAAGAATATGTATAGATATCTGTAAGATGAAGGGATACTATAACCCATATGAAATGCATTAATTGGCTTATAATCACTCTACAGTGTATAGCCAACAGGTAATCTGCTTTTACGTTCCAATTAATTGTTTGGCTCTCGAAGTGAGAGTTTTGTATTAATAGCCTAATTTTTTTCAGTAAAAATGGCCGGTGGTGTTAAAAGTTCATTGACTCGTTTCAGCTTTGTCTTTAGTTAACATGCTCTCTTCAGTTCGTTGAGTGTCCTCTGCCAAATCCTGTCGGAGACTCTTCTTTTTCAGATCTACTTCTAGAGCAGTGTCTGGTGTAAAAGTTTGCATGTTGTACGTCTGATACATTTTACATCTGATCATTGATCTAAGCCGACTTTCAGTCTTGCTTATAGAAACAAAGCTCATGAAATTTTATCAAGACAAATTTGGTTTTGATTAGCTGATTTGATGTCATTGATTGCCAACCCCTGCACTCATTTCGGCTTTTATGCAGCAGCACTGTTTGAAGATTATCTGCAGTTCCTCACATGCTTACAGCTTTATGTGCGCAAACCTCTGTATACTTCCCTTTTGTCTGTTTTTATTTTTTTCTAATTTTATTTTTTTGCGTGGACCAGAAGAAGTACATGAGTTAGGATGTAAGTTTTTAAAAGAATCCTGAATTCTAAATTCCTTTTTCTGATTGAAGATAATAATGTGCATATAATACAAGATAGTAAGAGTCAGATATATTAGAAAAACAACTAAAGTGTCACAAGTGACGCTACAGTTAGTTAAACATCTTTGAGAATGATGGCCAAAGTTTAAAGACGCCCTGAAAACGAGTGTCTGAGGCAGTCATGTACACAAGCAGCATTTTAATGAGGAAAACCTGTCAGATCGGTTTCATGCTGTACTTTATTGCGCAATTACTAGACTGGACTGGGATTCTGAAAGTTGAGGCCAATCTTTACTGAGCTATATGTTGCTTGATTTTTGCTGCAGTATGTGGACTTTCCCAATGCAAATCTCCTTGTTTTCCTTTTTCCAGGGTTTATTGTCATCCCAAAACCAAGCCAGCTCTCCCAGTGGAACAGTAGTATAGCCACAATATTTCTGCTGCTAAAGAACCCTGCAACCCAGAGTCTGATGCTGCTCTTCACCCTGCAAGCATTGCAAGTTTTCCTTTTCTTTGACGCCCTTCCCTCTCCCACTTTTGTTAATGGCTTTTCCTTTTTTTGTTTGTTTGTTTATCACTCACTTGACTTAGAGGAGGAATGACAGGAAACGTTGTGTTGCAATTTTTGACTATTGCTCTGTTTTCTTTGGAGTTTTAACTCATTTTAGATTTTAAAAAAATCTTTTGTCAGATCTCATCAGACTGTTGTCCTCTCTCTGGAATTAAGGCTTGGCTTACTTAGATGCAAAATGCACACAGTTGTGACTTGAGATTGAAAGGATAGTTTTCTTTTCTTCTTCCCCACATCCCCTGTATCCTTTATTTTCCAGAGAGAAAAATCCCCTTATACACAACCCTGTCTAAGTTCAGGGTCACTGACTAAAATATATATATATTTTTTGAAAGAACTACCCTTTTATGATCAAGTGTGTGAGCATCAGAAAAAAATTGCATCCATCTATATTCACCAACCACCTTGTCTTTTCTTTAGTTGAATCTCCCCATTGATGACTTTGCACTGATTTTGTTAGCTATGTTGTTTTTTTTTGTTTTTGTTTTTTTTTTTATAACTACTCTAATGAAAGAAGAAGAAAAAGAGGGTTGAGGACTGCCTTGTTGCACTCGGCTTTAACATCCTCAATCTTGAAATCTGAATCTATAGAGCTGGATGCTGCAATCATAGTCTTTTTAAAGAAAAAAAAATGGTTTGCACTTAAATTAGTTTATTAGAAGAAAATGGCTTTACATTTTTTTGGGTGTGCTCAGAACTCACAGATGGCTAATACAGTACCTGAAGAAAATGATAAACTATTAAAACCTTTATCTATTGAGCATTTATTTTAATATTATTTCAGATTCAAATCTGCTCTGTATCATAATGTGTATATTGTAATTAATTGATTTGATGGGGGCCTAAGCAAACTACCATTACTCCAGTGGAAGTTTTGTCATTGATAGTTATATTTCTAAAGCCTAAAGTATACATATTAATAATATTAAAATAATCTTGAATACACTGTTTCGTGTTCTCTTTTTGTTCATCAACACGTTTGCATAACAAACCTACAGTTTAAGGGTGAATGTGTTGTCATCTAAGACTGCAGAGACTTGAACTAAAGTGTTGCAGCAACTGACTCAAGAACATCCTCAGAAGTTTCTATTTAATTTTTTTACTCTTTGATTCAAAATCCAACTTAAATTTTACTGAGTTATGTTGATGCAAAGCTTGAAATTCCACAGTGAAGTTTTTCTCATTTGACACTACTGCAGTTTTAATACAGTTTTCTACCTTTGCAGTAGACTAGAAGGTGCCACTCTATTTTTTAGTTAATTATTAATATTCTAATTTACTATTTATTTCACAACAAGTCACTACTAGTCAGTTTCATCACTTAACATGTTGGGTTTGTTAGATTAGTAACGAAGGTTGACATTAGAATAACATGTCATTTTTCACATTCTGTAATGAATCCCTATACTGACCGACAGACTATTTCAATTAACTCACATTGGAACTAATTTTTTTTATTGATCTACCCAGCCTTAAGAGAAGAGAGGCTGTAAGAGCACTGGTGAAGCTTCATTGTAAATGCTCAATTTTGACTCAGACATGCAAAACTAAACCTATGTGTAAATAAATAGAAATGCTGTTTATTTACTCCTGAATCATGATGTACATCCTGTAGCAGTGTGCAGATTTGTGAGGAAAATATTTTCATTTTTTACTTTTTGTGCAGGAAGATAACTTGAGAAAATGGTTTCACTCAAGGACTTTTTTTTGCACAATCACAATGATACAGATCTTGTCAGAGTTCAGCACTGATCTTGTAGTTTTTCCATGTTTTTAATCTCAGTGGATTCACCTAAGCTATGGCGTAGTACTTAAAGGTTCTCTGCTAAAGAAGCATGTTTAGGTTAACTGGGCTGCCTTTCCAGGACATATTGATGCTCCTGTTTAGTTTTTCTTTAAAGGTTCCTACTGCAAATATTAAACTTTTAAAAAGGTTTTTCTACAGGATCTTAATGCATTTTGCTTACTCTTATTTCCATCAACTTCCAAGAATTTATATTTTCTTACAAGTTACTCAAGATTTGTTAGAAATGATCCTTTTGTCTTTTTTTTTTTTTTTTTTTAACATGAAATGATCTATCCAGCTGTTCCACATTCTAGGTACCCATAGTATTTACTATTAAGTCAACTGCAACCCTATAATTACATTCTGGGAATTAGATTCACACCATTTATCCTTTAAAAATGTGTCTTAAAATGTGCTTGAGTACAACGGAGATTTACATTCACTGTTTTTTGCAACAACAGATTCAACAAAGTTTATTTTATTTAAAGACTGGAAGCAGCGTCATTACTTCTGGAAGATGGTATATGCCTTAAAAATGTTGAACCAATTGTAAAACGGGTCTTGCTGTTCATGCTTAAAGTCTTATCACTTGTGTACTGTAAAGGGGTCAGATTGAATATTTAAAAATTATGAACGTAAAACAACCAAATGAAAATAAAATAAACTATACCCTTCTGTCAGTGCTTTTAAACAGAATATATTCTGTATCCATTCATCCAATTAAATGATCACAATCAGGTAAAACAATTTGGTGATGCAATCATAGCTGGTAGGATGACAATATTTGTTATGTTTTTGCTTCAAGCATATTTTAAATGTTTTCAGATTTCAACATCAGTTCTGTCCCAGCATCCTCTCAGCATATTAGTCCGTTTTACAACTCTGTCCTCCTTGGGGGGTAGGGGGGATTATTTAATTTGATGCTCAGGTGCCTTTGTGTTTCCCATCCAGAGGTGGCATGCAGCAGGTCTTGGGAGCTGCATGATGTGATTCATCCTGGGCCTGTTATGATAGGAAATGCAGCCTGAATGCCAAAGCAAAACAAAAGATGGAAAAGCTTTGGAAAAATGCTCATGCCCTTTATGGCTGTTTCTTTACAGTGTGTCAGTTTACGTTTTTTTTTTTTTAACCATATTGAGAGCATTTCCAAAACATTTTCTGGTATCAAAAATGAAGCCTTTGAACTAAGTAAAAAGAACCAATGCATGTACATTAGTCCTGCCACATTTACCTTTTCTAATTGTGGCTGGCACTTCTTTGATGTGATGGCTGGCAGTGTTCTCTGATGAGTGATGGTGAAAGCAGGCGTAGAGGAAACTGGGAATGAGATCTGTGGTCTAGATGAAACCATGTTGAGCCTGGGAAACTCTGCTGGACAATGATGGGCATTGCGTCTCATGAGCGGGTCTGCTATATGCTTCACATTATGCTGAGGAGAATCAGAGACATTAGAGGGGGCTACAGATATTCGGTGTAAGTTCATCATTAGATTTTTGGACTTACGCTCATTAGAGGTGTCTGTCGTGTATGTCTTCCTCGCAGTTGTTTACCCAGTCTCGCTGGTCGCCAGATCTGGTCCAAGGATTGCTGTGCAACACTACCTCCTACTCCATCCAAAGTTGCAGAAACTTTGTGAAGAGTCTCTGGTTTATTCTCTGCCATGCTGTTTTGTTTTTTTTTTAAACATAAAAAAATTATAAAGATATAAATATTCTTCTTGACGATGATAGGATATATTTCTGAAGGAAGTAATGTATCCCTTATATCCATTTCAATTTATTAGTCTAATCCCTAGACATGCAGGGAACTTACATCACATCTGTATTATAACTAGAAACAACTATTCAAAAATATCTATTAAAAAGGAGCACCTTGCAAACATTTAGTCTCTCTCTCTCTTTCTGTGTGTGTCTCTGTCTCTCTCTGTCTGTGTGTGTGTATAGTAAGAGGTTTTCAGATGACAAATCCAATAGTTCTCTCCTGGAAAGGAGATATCCATGCTAGCTTGTCTTGAAGGAAGTTACTTTTTCAATCCCAGTATGTTAAGGAAATTATATTGCTAAAGTAAAATGTGCTGATAATGGATAATATATGTTTTTGGCATGTAATAGTACATGTGTGTTCAGCAGTTTAAGATTTCAGTGCTTTGTCTTTCTAACAAGATTTTTCTCAAGGACATATTTCTTCCTTTACAATTTCAAAAATCTTCCACAATTTACACAATGGCATACAGGTCACCCAGTTTTGCTTTAAAAAAAAAAATTAAAATATCAAGTTAAACATTTAAAATGCTCTTGTCTGATTGTCTGATCTAAATATAGTTAAGCACTTCACCTGATTTCCCTAAAGTAAACGTGCCTCAGGGCTGTTTCTGCAGTGATGCGCTCACTGGGATCGTAGGCGAGCATTTGGTAAAGCAGGGACAGAGCTGGAGCTGGGCATTGAGGGATTAATCGTGAGATGCCAGTACCTTTTTTAGGTGGGAAGTTGAAATTCATTGCTCTAGACCTGCCACACATAAAGACACCACAACAAGTTGTTGTTTTTGAGTACATTGTCACATATTCACTGTTGATATATTCTGTTCCTTTCATAATGTGAGCATGAGACCCGTGAGGAGGAACACTTACTGCTTGAACTTTTGAAGTAAGCTTTGGTCGGGGGTCCCCAGCACATTATGAATCTTGGCAAGCTGGTCCAACTCATTGGTTCCAGGGAAAAGAGGACTCAGACTGAAAAAATACAGGTATATCGTATCATGACTGCCTCAACAAAGCTATTTAAAAGGCTTTTAACAGACATTTGTTTATGTCTGTGGGCAGATAGGATCAATGAAATTGCACACACAGCTGAATGCAAGGAGAGAAAAGGGAATCTTTACTATTAAGAAAACTGAATTCCACCATGTCCTTTTAACTGAACTGAAAGTTCTTGTGTCAAGGTCAAATTCCCAGGAGATACCTCATGATTTCAAAGAAGACACAACCAGCACTCCAGATGTCCATCTTTAGACTGTAATAGCCATCTGTGAGGAGGCACTCTGGAGCTCTGTACCATCGTGTGGAGATGTACTCTGTGTGTGGTGGCTTGGAGTACACACTCCGACATGAACCAAAGTCACCAAGCTTCAAAACATTTTGCTACAATTCATATAAAAAAAGATAAAAGTTTATTTTAAAAATAAAATCATATGAACTTGCTGTCACTTTCTCAGAAAGTAGAGTTTGAAAATGATAACTGACCTTTATGAGAATATTCTCTGGTTTCACATCTCTGTGGAAGATCCCACACCTGTGAAAAATGATATGTCTAAATCTAAGAGTACTGATACTTTCTGCTTGATATAGTTCCTTTGTTTCTTACCTGTGCATATGTTCAAGCGATTTGCACAGCTGGTACATATAGTGCTTGACTATGCTGTCAGGCAGAGCAGATTTTCTTTCTGCAAAATATGTGCAACATCCATTTTTGTCCTGAATTTATTCCAAAATTTACATAAACATCTTTAAGTTGCAGTCATTGTGATTTATTCTACAGGTTTCATACTTCCACATACCTTGTATGAACTCGTAGACATTCATCTCCATTAGCTCACATATCAAAGACACTGTTCCAGTTTCTTTATCACTGAAACATTGGATGAGATTAAAACAACATACTAAAATAACCATTTTCAGCTTCTACAAGGCAACACTCCAATATACTCACAAAATCAATTCATGCAACTGGATGATGTTTGCATGAGGACTCAGTCTCTTCATTGCCTGGACTTCCCTCAGGTTGTTGGCCTGATCCCAACTTAGAGAAGTGATGTTTATACATAGGTGGTATCCAAGTGTAATAAGTTATGAAATTGATAGACCTGAACTAAAGTTATAACATAGTTTTATATGACAAACATTACCACACCACTGTGCAAATGACATACCTGTTAATGGTTTGCTTCATGGTTTTACATGCATAAAACTTCCCATCTTTCAGGCTCTGAGTTTTTACCACCTCTGAAAATGTGCCTTCTCCAATCTTATGGATTATTTTGTAACCTGCAACAAGAAAAACCAAGAATGATGACTGAAAACAGGTAGAATAAGTGCATTAATATTTTACAACACAATTCCATTAACTGTTACTAGAATACTTGTGAGAACCTGAAAGGCAGGGGAGAAAAACCCCTGCAACATCTAGAGAGAAATCTTAAACCAAGAACAATCCCATCAGGTGCTGATTTGTACTGGGATAAGGAGCTGGGATTCTATTGCTGTACAGTTTAAAAGAAAAAAGTACTTTTTTTCCCCAATTTTCTGGAAACTTTTTTCAAAATTTTTACTTTTTTAAAAAAATAGGAACTAATATCATCTAGGAAATAGAATAAACAAATAAATATAGATGGAAAAAGTAATTCAGGCAAGTGTTTTCATTATAAGAAAAGAAAAGTCCATGTACGCCTGCAAATATCTTCTGATTATTTTGTTTGGTTAATCCAATAAGACAATTTACATATAAACTGCATTTTCTAATTTTGTTGTCACTTCAGAGGATAATCAATTTGACAAATGTATCCATTTTTATGTTCTCAGTTATCTTGAGTTTTACTAGCTTCACTATGCATATAATTAAAAAATGCTAAATAAAAATATTGTTTTGATGATATTGTTTCTTTTTCACAAACAGACCATTACAACCGCTAGAGGCCTATTTTAGCCCAAGCAGAAAGCAGGCGCTTCTCACTAAATTTGGCAACCAAAATCTGAATTTAGAGTTAAATGAAAACACTATTTTAAATATTTATGAGGAATTTTCCTATTGTCTATTTGTGTATTTTATTTGTGAATAGGCCACAATGACATCTCTTTTTTTCAAACATTAATATGAGTGACTTAGAATGAAGACCCCTTGTCAGACCTATAGTCACTCAGCTCAGCCGTTTGCTTATTACTTACGATGCATCAGTTTGGTTCCCTGTCTCCGCATATCAGCCGATTATCCATAACACACGTATTTCTACGGTACATTTACAACTTGGAGTGTTAAAAAAACGTTTTAATAGAACTTTACGTCCAAAAAGACTGTTAAATCGTCTTTCGGGTGCTAGCCTGGCGTTGCTAAGGAGCCCTGCTAGCTGACCGTTGCCTTGGTAACGGAGCACGCCTTCGCCCTCCACGCTGACCTGAGGAGGAAACTGGAAACTCGCGCACGATTTGTAACCGCAACTCAGCTGAAAACGTTAGAAATTAAAGGATACAATGCTGTTATACATTACTACGTAAGACAGATGTCAGTGAAGCATATTTATTCACGTCAGGCCGAGATAACTGTCACGACTGACCCTTATTCGCCCCCTTACCTTTTGTCCAGAGGTGGGTGGAGACCATAAGCTCGGATGTTTTTTCATTAGGTTGTTTTTCTTTGGGGTTGTTTTGCATTTCTTCAGCATCTCCCCTATTATTCCAATCGGCGCTAGGAGTTGTTCTGAATGCATTTCGAAGGCTCGCCCTTTTTTTAACGTCAATAAGCCAGTTTGAGTAGCGCATCATTGGTGCACATAAACTGCATAAAACCCGATCATGAGCTCAAGAATTATTAAGGAAGATCATAGACGAGCAAAGCATCTAATCAACAGCATTCGTTTATATAAGCATCATGTTACCAGACACGGGTGGATTTCATACACAAAGCAATCTACTCTTGTGTCTAAAAGATGCGGAGCTGTTACTTTTTGTAACTCATCGGCTTCCGTTAAAAAGTCAGTTGCGCATGTTCAGCAGTTCCCTGCGTGCTTTTTCTCGCTAGTGTTCTTACAGAAATGTGAATATTTTTCCTTCAGTGTGTGTTATTGTTATTTGTATTCATAAAACGTTGGCTCGGACTTAAGTCACCATGAAAACCAGATTCACCACTGTGGACATCAGGGCAGTTATTGCGGAGATTAATGCCAAGTAGGTTCCAATTGTATAGCTAAGCTAATGTTAACTTGACTATTCCAGATGTGTTTACATATATTGATAAGTTTTTCTCTTACTTTCCTTCTTTCTTTCACAGCTACGTTGGTATGAGAGTGTACAACGTTTACGACATTGACAATAAGACGTATCTTATTCGTCTGCAGAAGTAAGAACAATTTGGAAATTCCTCTGAAAGTTTCACAAAGAACTTTATAACACTGGAATATAACCTTTATACATACATGACATCACACCGACTTTTAACTACTTTCCGACTTTTAAAACTGTTGTTAATAATTATGAGAAAGAAAGCATGAAATGTGTAAGTGGTATATGCACAAGAGTGGTTTGTAGCTATTTATTATTTCAGATATATTAATAAATGAAAATCACAATTAATATTGTTTTCATCGATGGTTTTACACTTGGGTGTTGCACACTATCATATTGTTGTGTTTTCTTTTAACCGAATATGTTTCTGTATAAAAAGTTTAAAGTCACCATAGCAACTGGAATTTTGGACGTTAAGCATCACGTGATTGATGCCATTAAAACAGTAGCGACGAATGGTTGAAAAATCACGTTTAAGTATGATGTAAATAATGAAACTGAACATTTTAATTTAGTTGATTTTACACAGCTGAAGGGAAATTGTTTGAATGGTGATAGTTTTACTGGAATCTACTCAAATAATTGTGATGAACAAGAATGATAATGACATTGATTGTCAAGTACAGCACTAATAAAGAGTATTCAAGTAAAGTACTAAACTACTCCACCAGTTCCATGTAGTTCATATAACTGGGTGTCGTTTTGTCATCTCAGGCCAGACAGTAAGGCTGTTCTCCTGATTGAATCTGGGACTCGCATTCACTCCACAGACTTTGAATGGCCCAAAAACATGATGCCTTCAGGTTTTGCAATGAAAGTAAGATCAACTTGATAATGACATTTTGTATGTTATTAAGAATTTCCAATTCTTTCATTAGTCCTGATGTAAGAACTGTGCAGAATTTTAAATGAGATATCATTACTTCATATTACCTAGAGTGAACTCAGAGAATTTATTGTTTGCTTATGCTGGAAAAACAAATAGACAGTTACTGAACTCCCACAATATATTAACAACTGTTTCTTTTCAGGGTGCATTTTGAGATTAATACAATATTAAAACAATATTTTTATCAATAGTGTCGAAAACACCTGAAGACGCGTCGGCTGACTCTGGTTAAGCAGCTTGGGATTGACAGGATTGTGGACATGCAGTTTGGTTCAGATGAGGCTGCCTACCACTTGATCATTGAGCTATATGACAGGGTGAGAAAACATTTCATCTTTTAATATCAGATGTTTCAAAATGCATGTTTCACACCAATTTCTGTTCAGATCCTCTCTTCGCTCATTCAAACCACTGGCCTGGTACCCAACTGTGTGTGCCCATATCAATTTTCAGGGTAACATCATTCTTGCCGACCACGAGTACACAATCTTGAATCTGCTGAGGTTTCGTACGGCAGAAGTAGAGGATGTAAAGATTGCTGTGAGGGAGCGGTACCCAGTAGAGAACGCCAGACCACCTGAACCTCTCATCAGTTTGGAGCGGTAACAGTATCATACCTCTGTTATGTCTGTAGATAAATTGAGCATCTTTCAGGAGTGAGCCATTTCCTATAAATGTGAACTGTTGAAAACAGTTTTGTTATTGTTTTAACACAGACTCATAGAACTCCTGAGCAAAGCACCACATGGAGAGCAAGTGAAAAGGGTCTTGAATCCCCACCTTCGTAAGTAACCAGGCAGACGACTTATGTCTTTAACTTGCTTAAGTGTGTTCACTGGACAGCATGTATTAAACTTTCCAAATGGCCGCCTGGATGTTCCACAGTTCTTCTGGGAAAGTTTTATGGTGACAGATCAAGCATTTTTAGCAATCTTGCTGTGTGGAGAACAAACAGGAAGATCAAAATCTAATCACATCTGTGAAGCACGGTAGAGGGAGATTCATGTTTAGTTCCGCTTCCTACTGACCCTACACAGCCGTTTAAAACCATCAAGGGAACTACGAATTCAAGTTTGAATTGACAAATTGAAGGGCAAAATATCAGACCTGTACGCTATAAGAATTGTGTCAGAACACAACATTCAACAACAGAGCAGTTGAAAAAGAAATGGAATTACTCAGAATCCTGACTTTAACTGACACTAAGATCCTGAAAAGGGTAGTTCGCTCTCAGAATCTCAAATGAATCTTTTTTCCAGCTGTATTGATCAGTGTCTTCAAGAAAGATCTGAAAAGTGGAACTGTTGCATCTTTTTTTTGTCTTTTTTTTTTTGATTTGCTTAAAATTTGTTTTGTGACATGTCAGTTAAGAAATCTTGGTAATTACAAACAGTTCAGCAACAGTTTACCCTTTAGTGGAACTGTATTTGAGTTTTCTTTACTTTAAAATCTCAGAAGATTCATTAATCATATTTTAATGTCCCCCCCCCCAACACATCTTCAGCCTATGGAGCCACTCTCATTGAGCACAGTTTGATAGAAGCAGGACTGCCAGGCTTTCTGAAAATTGACAATCAAGTTGATGCTGCTGAAGGTAAATTACAAAAATTATTATTATTATTTTTTCCCCTTTACTTATTTTGTTTAAATAAATTTTGTAAATAATCTCTATTTGATCTGGATGCTTTTTCAGTTGCACCTAAAATCCTAGAAGCCCTGCAGATTGCAGAAGGTTTCATGGAAAAAACTGAAAAATTTAGTGGCAAAGTAAGTCGGAGATTTTTCCTATGCAGAAGTAAAATGTTGGACTCTGCAATATATGCGTCATATTTATAAATTCTGTTTTATCGTATTAAGGGTTACATCATTCAAAAGAGTGAGAAGAAACCAAGTCTAACCGCTGGCAAAACTAGCGAAGAACTGCTCACGTATGTCTTGTTTTGTTATACAATATATTACAATTTATATCTCTCTAGATTACTGATAATGTAATAAACTAAAGATGTCTTCCTATAGATATGATGAGTTCCACCCATTCCTTTTTGCCCAACATGTAAAGAACCCCTATTTGGAGTTTGATTCTTTTGACAAGGTAAATATTACTAAATCTGCTCCTTACTCGTGATTCCGAGAAAGAATATGGAATAAAATCTTGTTTGCAAGAGTGTACTTCTAATTGAAATGATTCTCCTATGCAGGCAGTGGATGAGTTCTTTTCGAAGACAGAGAGCCAGAAAATTGACATGAAGGCTTTACACCAGGAGAAACAGGCTCTGAAGAAGTTGGAGAATGTCAGGAAGGACCACGAGCAGAGGCTGGAAGCTTTGCACCAGGCGCAGGTTTGTGACACGCTGCTTCACTCTCATCCTATGAATAAATTCCTCACTTAATGGATTGTGCTTTCTGTTTGAAATCCTGCTTTGTGTATTCCAGGAGGTGGACAGAATCAAGGGTGAACTCGTGGAGATGAACCTGCCTGTGGTGGAGAGGGCGCTGCAGGTCGTACGAAGTGCGCTGGCCAACCAGGTGGACTGGACTGAAATCGGTATTATTGTCAAAGAGGCACAAGCTGCTGGAGATCCCGTGGCCTGTGCCATCAAGGAGCTGAAGCTGCAGACCAACCACATCACCATGCTGTTGAAGTGAGATCATCTTTAAGCTTATAAACCTGTCTGAGGTCCAAGTAATATCAGCGAGAGCACCCCTATATTCCCCGGGGCCTATGTTCCCCGGGGCCTATGTTCCCCGGGGCCTATGTTCCCCGGGGCCTA
>JAOWBL010000015.1:3679545-3691410 GCA_028564865.1 Zenarchopterus dispar
TAATCTCACATGTTTTACTAACATTTGAGCTCCTAATTTTGCCAAGGAGGACTAACCACCAATGTGAATCATAAAAGAATAAATACAAGATTTTAACATACAAAATGTACAGAGTTTATTACATTTTGAACATTTGTTTAAGATTAAATCTTATATAGAACTGTAATGCTTGACTTGTAAATTATTCAAAACATTAAAATAGATAATCCCAGTTCTTTCTTTTAATTTGCATCTGTATATGTAAATTTGGACAAGGCAAATAAGGAGGTGGGTCATTTGGTTCAGATTCCTTTTTGACTTTTTAGAATAAGTGAGCTCAGAGGAGTATTTGTCCAGTATTGTTTTTGGATAATTGCCTTGCTAAAACTTCTGACTAATTTTTTGTCCATTTACAAACTGAGTCATAAAATCATGTGACTGACCTGGCTGTTATTGTGGAAAAAATTTCATTGTATGCTGACTGACTCCATATGTGGTCTATGGCTTCTATCCTCAAGCAAAAAACACCTATTCCTTCCAACTCAAACAACATGATGATGCAGAGATATTTATGTTCATGCTAATATTCACAAAACATATATATTAATCGATTTACAACGCATAACAAAAACACCTTTCTGTATTCACGTCTTTTTCGCTGATGCATAATATATCTATCTTTGCCCTGCTTTGAGCTCGGCAAACCAGACAAGAACTGCTGTGACATCCAAACCCAAAAAACCTTGCTCTCTGGACTCAGAAAGATGTCCTGTACTTGGGTCAGCAATCCCTCTACTCCCTAAAAAGTGCAACCAGAGCCTCTTTGGAAAGATTAATGACCATTGATTCCCTTCACAAGCCACCGGGGCAGCAAACCGCTGTTTTCCTCCAGTCGGCATGAGCAGTAAAATCATCATTACACACTCTCTCAGTCTTTGGGTTACACCTCTGACCAGCCCTGACCAAGTCCAAGGACAGCAGCTGGTGTTTGCTTTCTTTCATCTTGTTCAGTGTGGTGTTGTACTTGATGTTTGTTCACTTTAAGAATTTTACAAAATGTGAATTTTATTTTTACGATGTAATTTTGAAGTCTAAGGTGAGAAGGGGTAAGCCACTGTGCAAATTATGAAACAGAAAACTCTACAGGCTGAAGAATAATTTTCAAAAGAATCACAGTGTTAAAACATTCATCTGATCGACACTGTGCTGTTGATCTGCTCAGCTGAGCAGATCTTGAAATGATTATTCTGTCTTTGTGAAGCTCCATGTTTGAATTTTTTTGCACAAATCTATTTAATACATGACCATTTCAAAAGCACAATGCAGAAGGCTACTTCCCATATAGGAACAGCAGGTTTAATTTGGTAGGGCTATTACACTGTAAACCAGGTCTGAATCTATTCTCATCCACAGGTAATTGTCTTGACATCTGCCTTAAACATCTCCTTTGCAACAAAATTTTGAGGAAAGTTGATAAAAATTTAGTCATGGCTTTTGTGTATCTGGAAAAGCTTTGTCCAGGTTGCCTATAAAGTATAAGTTTTTTTGTTGGCAATCTCTATTACACATCCTAACAAGAGTTGATCGTGACTAGCAGTTATATAAAGACAAGCATTGATACTGGTATGTTTCAGCTTTTATTGTGAGACCAATCTCAGTTATGATACTGAGCCCATCAGGGAAGCTGACGAAAATGACTGAACCCTATTGCTGAAGTCATTCTCATTTTTACTAATTGCCAAATAATAATCGGCTCCACTTCTTCCACATCAAAAATGATCAACTCAAAGCTATGCGAATACATTTCTCCGCTTACATTTTTAACACGAGCAGTAGAAAAGTACTATATAAAATAGCAGTCTGCTAAATATTCTTTTTTTTCTGTTTTATTATCATGTTGCAGCCTTGAACTCTTCCCAAAAGAGCTGCCAACACAGACAACACCAGCCTTTAAATTTCATGGGATTGAGTTGGGTTGAGTCAATAAATGCTTATATTTAAATGTAAAGACTTAGTGTCTGTATAATAAAAACACCAGCCAGTCTCGTTTAAAGCTTGAAGTGCTGTCTTGTGCTCGTGGAGTTTTCAAGCCTGTAAAGAGTGTTGTATGAAGATAAAAACCTCTGCTAAAAGCAATTCCAAATACAGATGTCAACAAGGCTTACTGAGTGCAAACACATGCACACAAACACAAAAACAATGGCTAAATAACTAAAACAAATATATAATTCTTTGAAATAAATCTCAATACAGCCAGACAGACAGACAGAAACAATACAGTGACTGAAAGTTCAACAAATTTGCAGATTTGTTCAAAACATCCCAATCCCGTACTTCTAAGAATAAGATTGACGTCCAGAGCTGTGGCAACTACAAAAATATAAAGCTAACTTTTTATAGGAAGTTCCCATACTTTTTATTTCTGCACATTTCCCACACCACAAGGAACTTATTTTTTAGGTCTTTCTTCTAAGCTTTTCTAAAAGTTGAAGGAAACACTTCACATCAATAACATTTTTGGATAATCAACTGAACCAATGGTCTGAAATAGTAATATGACTGTGCAATAACCCCTTTCATGCATCTTGGATTGGTGTTTGTATTACTAATTTACACTGTTTTTCATATATAGCAGTTTGTTAAATTAAAGCCTGCAGATATCTGTTTTAATTTAATTTTTGAAGTTTATCCTTTGCACACTGAGAGCAAATTAACCAAAACCCAATTTCTTGCTTGTGTATGCAAATACAATATGTTCTGTTTCTGATTTTCAGTACTTGTGCACTACAGTCGTGGACGCAGAATTTTACACGTTCGCATGCATCTTCTCCCACCAAGATGTCCTAGTAGTCTCTTTTTGAAAAGGCACAGTCAATATGCTGTATTTCTATATGTATAACATTTCATATGAATTGTATTTATATTTTATCTTTCTACCAATAAAAAAAAAAAAACAATCCTTACACCACAAGATGACTTTGAAGAAATACTTTTGACATCATCCTATTTCAACCTGTAAACAAAAATCTTTGTGTTTGGCAGCACGTGGTTGAAAAGAGGTCATAAAAGTGGATCTTAAAATTAAGATTACATGTGACTTAGTTTTCTAATGCAAGTTGGAGCTCACTGGGTTCTCCATCGATGTTTCCCATCTGAAATCTTAGAAACACAAGTTTTGAGACTAATTGATCCTATTCACCCTCATTTAATTACAAGCTATTTTAGTGTAACTATTTTTTTTTAATTTGATATCTCATTAATTACAGAGTCATGTGTAAGGATTGAACATCCTGCAAGTCAGCAGAAGTAGATGAATGATTGAACTTAACCAACTAGCTCTCATTTTAATGGACATGACTTTACACCCAAAATTCACCTTTAAAAAGAAAGCCCCTCAAATGTGCTGCTAGTAACTTGTGAGCTTTCATGAAAAAAGGGTTCTGTGATAGCTTGAGTGGAACATATGTGGCCCATCTGATGGTCTCTTGGCAACACCAGAAGAAAAAAGAAAAAAGGCTTTTTAACAGAGAAGCTTAAGCTATTGATCCAGCATCCACTTCGTCCCTGGGCGCACTGCAGTAACTAACCTTTGATCTTCCACTTGGATGCAAGAAGGTGAGGTCAGCACAGTACATTTTTCTCAAATATTGCTGCAGATATATGTACCTGTCTGGCTTCTTTTTTTCCTTCTTTAATCTGACACGAGAAATCTGTTTATTTTTATGATATAAAGCCATGTGGAAAAAAAGACAGGACACCCTCTTTCAGTTCTGAGATTTTACATATAAGGACATAACAAACAAGATCTGGTTCTTAAAATGTCTTATGGTCAAATAAGACAAAATATATAACTTTTATACATTATGTTTCATTTTTATTAATGAACAAAAACTAATCCAAAATGCAAATGCACATGAGAAATGAATTTTTACCCCATGATTCAGTTACTAGAACATCCTGTAGTAGCAATAACCTGAACTAATCATTGTCAGTCATTTTCAGTCTCTCCAGTGCTGTGGGGAGATTTTGGTCCACTTCTTTACACCTATGCTCCAATTCATGGACATTTGAGGACCAGCTCTTTTAATGTCCCACCACAGCATTTTAGTCAGGTTGAAGTCTATGCTTTCTTTTGCCTGTTGCAACAGTTTGATGCTTTTACACCTGGGTGTTCCATTTGCAAAGCAATGCCCAGATGTTGCTGGGTGTTGCAACATCTGCAAGAAAACTGGTAAATTCACACACACACACACACACACACACAAAAAAAAGAAGCTGAATTTATGTCATGAGTAACACAGAATCTGTGCATCCAGATGAGTGGATAAAATTCAGACATTGTCCCACAGTGCTGACATCAGTGATGTGGAACTGGTAATGGTGTGTGGATAAGTTTCCCATAAAACCAGCATGAAGAAACACGCTGTCACAGCAGCCCAATCATTAGCACACCAAACAAGGAAATGCTCTGATGAGCACTAATCATTCAAGATCGAATGCATTTCAATCAAGTAATAACATCTGTTCACATAGCTATTCTGGTGATTTGCCATATGTTTTGCTACCTAATAAATGACAAGGAAAAGGGATGGATCTGTATCTGTACCTATCTATAACCTCAAATCAGAAAAACATGGACTAGTCTGGAATATATAAATAAGACTTTTCTTTATTCCAGACAATATGAACCTGTGATAGGTTTATTTCTTATTTCAGTTTCATATTTTAATAGAAATGAATTTCTTCATTTCAGGCCTCAAATGCTTAAAAAAACAAAAAACTCAGAAAATAAACTTTCTTTTTCTCACCTCTTAAAAGACATTCTGGGGCTGAGTGTTGAGGTGCTAAAATGTTTCAGTTGTGTTAGTGAGAAAACACATCTTAAAGAGCTCAACAGTGTGGGATTATTGCCATTCTATTAGTTAAAAAATGTTCCACACATTATCTACACAGGAATTGAGTGTAGACTGTATAGTTACTGGACAAACCCTCTGTGGCATCACCCAGAGGTTTTCTAAAGAATAGTTTTGAAGCCTTTAGTTTTCTCATACAGCTTTGTTTCTCGCTGCGCCACTTTGCTAATACTTTACATTCATTCTTATCAAATCTGTTTAAAAATCTTCATTTCAAGAGTAACAACTGAAGCAACATCCAAAACCCTCCCAGAGCTGAAACGAGGTTTATAGAGCTCCAGTGAGACCGCTAGTCAAACTAGCAACAGCGAGTAACTGAGCTTTGGCTAAACACAGCAATTATTTCTGCTTTCAGCACTGAAATGACATTTGAAACAGGAGCATTCAGTTGTAAATATTGGCAGGCAGATCCGAAGCTCCTTTGACATGTCTCACTGAAGGAGCTGGGAGGTGAACTTCCGAGTCCTTCAGCGAATATTTGAAACAGTAGGTTCTATTTCAAATGTCGTTTTGGTGGTGAAATCTGAAATAATAGCTGGGTTGAGTGAAGCTTGGTTGACAGAAGTTGCCTGCTCTTCACTGAGATTTGCCTTAAGATAAGTGCCAGTCAAAACTCTAAGCCCCTTAATTTATAAAGTTGAAGATTTTAACACAGAGGTCAGTGCAGTTACTTGCTTTAGGGGCTGCCCCCAGTGGATTGAAATAAAATTGGATTATAATTGGAATGAATTTAACTTGTTTACCTCCCCTACAAAATATGTTGAGTTGATGTTTTTTGCGACCTGGAGCTTTACAAACAAACTCATGTGAACTGAAGTGTGTATTCTGTATTCTTGTTTGTCAGTTTGGAACTAATGCTATAGCATAAACTCTTGGTCATAGTTGCAAATATAACTCTTAATCTAGTTTACCATAATAACACCTGTTGCCATAAAGGAAGTTAAATCCAGTGAATACCAGCTAGGAAAAATTTAGATTTCAACCCAAGCACCTGCCATATGATAACAAAAGGCAATTAGACTTATTCATTTAAATAATTGCATTTGTTCCCATTTTCATCCCAAGGTAATAGCCAGCCAGTTTAGTTTAGACAATAACAACAAAAAAAAAAGAAGAAAAACAGCTCTTTTTAAGTGGGATAAACAGGGGCTGTCAGCACATCTTCACAAACCTGATGTGTAATGCAAATAAGCTTGGTTGCTTGTAGGTGCTAAAGCTCTGCGAGGGTTTTCATCCATAGCTGAACAATTTTCTGCTCCTCTGGGATCCTTTGCATCAGTTCAATTTATTTCAGTAAATGGACCAATTCATCAGGGAAATTTGGTATGTCATTTGTGTTTTTCATTGAGCGATACCTTCCTCCATATTTTTCAATAACAGAAATGGATCAAACATTGACGTAGACATCTCAAACTCACAATGAATTCGTGCAACCATGTCATTTCATGCTATGCTTGGAGCATGAACAGGAAGACCTCAGTGCAAGGTTTTAAGAACTGTAATAATTAGTACTAGCCACTCTTTATTACTCAGTTTCTTGCAGATGCTGATCATTGATTTGGAAGAGAGAGCACGTTTTCTGAGATTGTGTGGAAAATTAGTTTGACTTGTCTGAGTTAATATTTTTTTAATAAGTAAAGGAGTGACTACATAAGGTTTGAACTTGAACAGCATGCGTTGTCTTAAAGGTGTAATAAAACTGTTGTAATAAAGACACATAAAATCCAGCAGAAACTGTGGACGGTAATAGTAACAGGTGGTGCTTCGTATCCTTGCAGATGTCTGTGTTCAGTACGTTGCTCCCCGCTGGCCCGCACTGACAAGCTCATGTCATCTCTGTGACATTTCAAGAGCTTTCACATTTCATCAGGTCGGTAATTAATCATTACTGAAACAATGCGGTGGCTTGGAACACCAGGGCTGCCGCGGTGCCGAGGACGAGGGAGAGTGCAGCCAGGGGTCTACTTGGCACATGCCAGGGTGCGACAGGCAAAGCGTTGCCATGGTGAAACCTTTGCAGCACTGAGGACGATTACACTGCCATGACATCTGTTGGCATCTCTAGCTGCAGAATTCAAATACTTTTATTCATAGCCATGTCTGCGTGTGTGTATATTGGGTTTTCCTTTTATAAAACTAACTATGACAGTCATAGAAGTATTTCAAATTCTGGGGTTTAAAAAAAAAGAAAATTAATATAGATTCTGAGTTTTATTTAAAAAGTACACCTTTATCAAAAAGCAGATTTACAGATTTATATGTCTAATGAAGGAGATATATAATGACCTTTTCTTTTTTCTTTCCTTTTTCCACCACAGCTTCAGAGCTCTGTTCACAACAGTCAGTTATAAGGGGCTGGAGTGAGCGATTCAACTCAACAGTACCCCCATCTTCTTTTGAAACTGGTGCTACAGATTTGTGCTGCAGAGAATCTACAAATACAGTAAGATATGAAGTCAGGTGGGCATAATTGAGATTAGTCTAGATACTTTGGCTCTGATGTGGGTCTGTGATGTCACAGTCCCCTGTAGATCAGATTTACTCACTGAAATAGACATCTTTCAGACATCACCCACCCAAGACAAAGTGAACAATTTGTATTACATCAGTGTTTTTAGAGTTGTAAGTCACTCCTAACTCTGAGGTAAATGGTCTCAAGAACAGAAAAAGATATTTATTCACTGTACAGTATGTCCCCTGAATAAGCTATATAGTGGACAGGAGTTTTTTTTTTGTTTTTTTTTTTAAAGCTGCAGCTCCAGCTCCTGGATTGTGTAGAGATTTGGACTTGTCCATTTGTGATTTACAAGATTACCACTTTGTAAAAAAAATGTATAATTTCTCTTCTGTACAGCTTTGTTTAATTTCTGAAGGACCTGTTATTATGATGTTTTCAGGGACAGCTGGAAACTTCAAGTTACTGATTTCTAACCAGGAGGAAAAGCAAGGCAAATGCTTTACGAAGTTGGATTTCCACAAAGATAATTTAGATAAGATTTCCAGAAAGGGAACCTACACAAGTCTTTCTGTTCTGTTCAGGTTGAAAATATGTTTTTGGTTATAACATTTACAAAGTACATTAAATTCAGATTTACTCTGGTGTAAAAGGGAGGAAGATTCAGATTTGAGTACAACATTTACAAATAGTAATTTTGGATCAGGCTACACATTAGGAAATCTTGACTGATGTATATTTTATAATTAGTTGAAAACAAAATGCCACTGGAGGAACTCAAAGTAATCATTCAGTAAACCCAATGGGATTGATTATCTTAAAAGTTTAATTGACTCAATGTTATAAAGATAAAGTGTTCCCTTCAAACTTTTTAGCAGTACACTTAGTATAGTTTTGAATCTATTAAATATACTTATTCTTTTCTTGTTTAAATTGTAATTTAAACGTGGCCAAACTTCCCTTTGAGTTCAACACCCCTTTGTTTGCATTTACTCTTTAAACAAAGATATTTAGTATTTGAAAAAAGGGAGGTATTACCACTATTTAGCAATGTCTATTATGTCCAACCTCCAACTTACATCACTTTTGCTTAATCATCAATTTTGCTTGCCTATCTTGTTGTTGAAGTAAAACATTTTAATGGGAGTGCCAATTTCATCCTGCTTTTTTTTTTTGAAGCATTGAAATTAAAACACATAGCTAAGATTAAACGAACCCAAGATTGAAAAGTACAAGTCGCGAATGTGAAGCACATCTGCATGACATTTAAGTACTGTAAGTGTACTTGCTACCTCTGGTGCCTTGTCAGGGCAGTAAAATGTAGAGCACACAAGATAAGTCATGATAAGAAAACACAGCCTCCAGCCTCCAGAAGCAGTTCCAGATGTGCCCCAGACTTTCAGAGTGTATTAAGTGTATGATTACACTTAACCTAACTCGGGTCTGTCAGCTGTAAACACATTTGCCGAAATGCCATAAAGAATAAATCAAAGGAACAACAGCAGCATTGTTGAGGAGTAAATCATTTTATGTAAGTCTTGCTGTTGTTAGTATGAACATTCGCAGGGTTTTAAAGGTCTTCAGTCTCATTTTTCATTATTTAGAATTTCATTATTTTCTGTTTTTTGTCTTCTACTTTTGCCAAAGTTCATAGCTATCACCAGCTTCCCACCCTGTCATGATGACCTTTTTAATGTGTTTTTCCATTGTGCTTGTGAAAGTACTCTTTATCAGCAGACAGTAATGAAAATGAAGTTGCCATTTTGTCCCAGCTTTTAATGTTAATTAGCAGTGATTTGCAGACCAAAAAAAAAAAAGAAAAGTGGCTTTTGTCCAGCGCCGTTTCAGTTGGCACTGCATCACAACTTTGTTGTCACAAAATAACCTTTGTGAAATACACCAGGGTTATATCTGTAAGATGAATACTCACTCCCACTTCGTGGTGTTCACATAGCATGCAAAATGAAAATCATACTCTCGCACCCCAAACAGGTGAGGTCAGATTATTATCAAAGCTGCTGAACCAGAAAGTTGATACAGCGTGCTGTGTGTGCTCGAGGGAGAAGACACTGACAGTTCAAGGCCTTTGAGTCTGCAAGAAAACACGGTGCTTGGTAGAAATGCATCTGCAAGCACCCGAATTATTAACATTTAGGTATGCTTACAAGACAGTATTAAATCTAAGTAAGCAAAAACGGGATGGGAAAAAAGGCTGAAGCAGGGCTGTGTGGATGGACGCTCACATCTGCACTTGTATTCACTCATTTACAATTCATGTCAAGTCCTTTTTCACTAACCGGCATCCTGCTGTTTGACTAACAAAGGAAGAGGAAGAGACAGGGCTACATACTTTATGTAAAACCTTTAAACTGAAAGAGGTTGTGGTTTCTTTTTTGCGCAACTGCCATTACATTCTGTGTGTCATTATAGATAAAGTCTTATGTCACGGTATCAGAGTTTTACAGTTTGAGACGTGAAGTGGGGAGAGCAGACAGTTTCCGTACCCTTGGGACTCATAGGACACCAGTCTGGTCTTTCGCTGGCCTGAATCCAGAGTCGTCTGGATTCGGGCCAGTACTGAACAGTTTAAGCCCTTCTTTTTTAGGTGTTAACTACCTAGTCACCTTTTGTTTAAGTACTTGGCTCTGGCAGGCAGTGAGCACTTCTCTCTGTCCCACTGGTTGTGCACACGTCTCTGTGACAACGTTGCACAGAAACCTGCCTTTTACAGATCTTCATTCACAATAAAGGGGGATTTATAAATGTCACTGACCATGAAGAAGGGCACAAGTCAAAATGGTTTGATTCATTCTCTTTTCATACTCACTCACTCTTCTTTTCTCCTCCAAATTTGATCACTTTGTCTAGTTTTTAAATAAAACATAGCAGGCATTGTTGGTGTTAGGTGAAGTCAATGTCTGAAGGTCCCTCTCACACTGCCACATCATGTAATCCATTGGAAAGACCAGAACTGGAACCTAAAGAGACCCCTGCCAAGTGATTGACCACTTTCAGGGAACATAGCTTGCATGATTAATAAAGCTGTCTCAAATTAGCTTCCAAAATGTGACATAAATGTTGAATATCCTGAACGTTGGATAGCCGTGGTCTTATATGGGCATGTTTGCTGAGTGTGTTGGCCCATGCCGGTTACAGCATGAAAGTGATTTGATGTGAATAGTCAGCAGCTGATGATGAAAACTGAAGTAGCTGATGTCAGTTCTTTGATGCAAGCAAAACTCTACGGACCTGCCTGAACTACAGCTGGTTTTAATTTCAAATAAACATGAGAAGTGATAGTGTTTGCTGAGTGGATGTCGGTAAGTGACGCAGATGTTAAACTTTAAAATGTGGAACAACGTTAATTTTTGTTAACATTTTAAAGTGTGGTTGTTGTGGTCATCTGATCTGAACCTCAGCTCTGGCCTCTCTTTGTAAAAAAAAAAAAAACATCTGTGCCTACCTTCAAGTGCTTTGATTTCTTCCCACAGTCCAAACACAGGCATGTTAGTGAATGTGTGCTTATCACCCTGTTAGTTTATTGATGGACCGGTGAGCCCGATCAGGATTAAATGAGTATTGAACATATTTAGTGTATTGTATATTTACTTTTATTTGTGTGTGTCCCCTTCAATCTGCATCAATTGTAGAACTGTAAAAGGATCAAATCTGAAATTCTTGAAAACTGAAGGATTTTTAAAAATCTTTTCTTTAAAACAACTTGCTTAACCTGAAAAGCTGCTGGTTGTTGAAACAGCGACAGCTCAGAAAAGGAGTCAGTCAGACAGTTTATCCTTACAGCTCTTGAAGGCAGTCTGCTGGTCTGATGGATGAGAATTGAAAGACCAATCAATAGAGATCACAGCTTAAATGAAGAGTGATTTTAATTGGCTTACTCTTATTGACGTGCACTTCCCTGGACTTGCCGTGGAGCCACACGAGGACCTACTCTGTCCTCAGCAAATGAAGATGCACTGACCCGCAACCGTATGATGAATGAAATGATACTTGGCAAGAATTATTCACATAAATGTTTAATAAACATTTTTAAAGATGTGTTCATTTCTTTCCTGTGGTTTGTCTGTTTTCAGGAGATGTTAAAAGATTGACAAACACACCTCTGACTCTCCAAAGATGCAGCTTGCCATCCACAGCAGCTGCAGCGTACGTAAAAAGTGATCGAAGGTAAGAGCTGAAAACATAAAGATTCACATGAGAGATGGTTATAATGCTCCAAACGTCCCCCTAAATCAGGATACATTCTTAAAATATGCTGATGAAATGTTTGTTGATGTTTCCTAATGGTGTCGTTGGAGGGAAACAACACAGAACAGTATTGAGAATCAACTAGAACCTTTAAATACTTAGAATTAAAACATATAAGAAAGAACACTGATGTCTACTATTAATTAGATAAATATAAAGGTAGATAGTGTCCTTAGGGCTGGAGAGGAGGGTCCGCCGGATGGTCGAATCTCGGATCCAGGAGGAGCAGTGTGGTTTTCGTCCGGGCCGTGG
>JAOWBL010000015.1:3710749-3722698 GCA_028564865.1 Zenarchopterus dispar
GCTTCACAGAAATAATGTAGGAATGATTCGTTACAAGTGCCAGATAACCTATCTGTAGGCCTCCGGGGTGGAGTTTCTTCCAGTAGAGGCTGCTTCCATTTGTTTTACAATAACCAGTGGAAATAGTTCTTTGGATGTTTGTGACTAAGTTATGTTAGATGTGTATTTCTGAGACTATGCACAGATGCCCAAGGTCTGGCTTACAGAAACAAAGAAGGAAAATAATAGAACCAAACTAAGGCTAATATAACTGTGGTTAAAAAATAAAAATCCCACAGTCTTTTTTCAAGGATAAAAAATGATACTAAAGTGTAGTACTCTGCTTTACCTTTGGTGCGTTTCAGTCAACTAAATGTGGTCTTGTAAGATGACATTTGAACCTTGCTTACCCTGTCCTTCAATCTGGTATTTTAGTCAGTTTTCAGTGTCTCAGAATAATTCTGGAAGCAGTGATCAACCAAACTAAGATGGCAATAATAATTGTCAAAGGATCATAACTTTGACATTTGAATAATGTAATACCACCAATGGATCTAGATTAGCACTGAATTTTAAAAACCAACTATACTTTCCCTAACTGTCATTTTCACATGTTGCATGTCACAATAGTAATTCACCAGTTTTTACACATAATCATAATTCACTAGTAATTCACCAAGAGGTCTATTAAACAATACAAGGAACAAGGCAGAATTAAAAATATGATGCTGACAGAGTGTTCCCATGGACACCATGTACTCACTTGAGTTCTAACTCATATTTGCTGCATTCTTTTCTGGCCCATTTATCTGGTTGTCACCATGCCATTTTACAGTAAATGAGACCAGCGAGGGTTGTGGGCTTTATCATCACGGCAGACAATGGTCGATTTTTGTGGGGTAACATAAAAACAGGGCACTTTTAATACTGTGGTTATTTGTGGCCTTGGTGCATCTGGTAGAGATTTAAGACTCTGACTAGGACAAAACTGAAAAGAATAATCACAGTTTTAGCCAATGGTAGAATAATACATGAGATATATGAAATAGCTTTTTATATCATACTTTTTAAAAGAAGTATAGATTGCTGTAGTTACTGAACAACACTAGACAACTAAGTAAAAGTGAATATTTTGCTTTTGAGTGACTCGTATGTAGGTAATGGTTGAAGAGTTCTCGTATTGTGCAGTCTTGCTGGCTTAGCTGACAAAAACAGAGATATTATTGTTTTATTAGCAACAGCTGTTCATTGTCTCCAGCAACAGGTCAAGAATATAGTGAAAAAGTCCTATATTTAGCATAAATGCCCACAGCTAAAAAGAACATGTGTAATAAATGAAAGGTGTGAACATTTTACACATAAACACACAGAATCTTTTTTCTTTTTTATATATATAGTCGTTTATAGGATGAAGCTGGTACAGAAAACGAACGGTTAGATAGATGGGTTGTGTATTATCAACTCCATCTAGATGCAATAATGAATAGTGAGAATTGTAATGTTTACATGTGAGAAGGTTAAAAAAATCATTGTAAAAGTGTTATTTTTTATCAGTATTTCATTACGCTTAGCGGACGCTTTTATTCAAACCGACCAACAACAGAGGAATGCAATGAAGCTACAGTAGCAGTAGATCATAAAGTAAGTGTAGATGTAACAGTGTTACAAGTACAGCTAGACGACATTTAAGAGCACCTCGAGAATTTCACGAAGTACGATGTTCTTGGAATTATTTTTGTTTAAATGGCACAAATAAAACTATATAAATGAAAAACAATAAAATCGTTGCATGTGCTGTAGCTTTTCACATAAGCATATTTCTCCGCTGCAGAAGATCTCTTTCACGTTTAAACTGTAATAGGCGTGTCAGTGCTTGGGACGATCTCCCTGACGTTTTAACGTGATGACGTAAACAACCCTAGCAACCAGCATGGCGACGAAGAAGCTTTGATTTCCATCTGTTCAAGCTAATGCAGGCTATTAACTTTGCGGTGGTTACCTGTTTATATCACTGTGTTACAATGTTCCCAGTTCATCGCTTCGACGGTTTTGGATATCTGGGTGCTGTGCCTTCAGTAATCCGAAGTATTTCTGAAGAAAATGGGATACGCTGAATTTGACATTACAATGGAATCGAGAACAGGTGTGTTAGCTTCGGCTAGCGCTGTAGCTTGTTCTTCAGCAGACAAACAAACAATCATACAACACCTTGTAATTCGAAGATCACCCACACATGATTACTTAGATTGTTTGTAAGTAAGACTTCGGGTAAAACTGAAATGTAAAACCAAAGACATAAACCTGGTTTTGTGGTACAGCTAACGATAGGTAACTAACTGTTAAGTCTCCCTTCCCCACCACTCTGGGAATTTATTTTCTGTATTTTACGCCTTTTGACTTATTATTTGGCATATATCTACCTTTTTTTTTATACCTAACACATTCTAATAACACACGCTACAGGTAATACCTTAAATCTGATCATGTATCTTTACATTTAAAAAATGAGTATTCGAAGTATATTAAATAAAATAAGCACAGTTCTAACTTGTATAGTTTTGTACATCAAATGTTGAGAAAAATGTTAAATAATTAAGTTTTTAAATTTCCTTTTAAGCTAAGCTGCATCTTTTTTATTATTACTTCAGGAAGTCTATCATCTGGACATGGGTGCAACTCTGGAGTGGGAAGACAGACTTTTAAAAATAACCGTATGTATTATTGTGTGCCTTGGAGATTTATCAGATGAATGCTGAAGTATATATTTTACTTTTTTCTCTTATGTTTTAGCATTTTGTTCTAGTACTCCCAGCAAGTTATCACAATCCATCATTAATGACCACATGCTGTATCATTACAAAAAGGTTTACTCAGCTAAAGGTAAGCTATGTCGTAGGCACCGATCATGATCCTTTCAGAGATGTTAGTCTTTAAAGCATGCATTATTTTTTTTAACAGTGTAGTTTATTTTTGTTGTTATTATTATGATTATTTTATTTTTCTATAACAGCTGAAGTTGATACCTCAATGCCCAAAAGCCTGCTGCAATGTGTGAAATGTGAGTACCTAAGTATTCATTAGCAAGGGAATTATATATTCAGATCATAATATATCTTTTTTTTTTTAATTTTGTATTATTTTATTTTATTTTGTTTTATTAAATCTTTCACATAGAAGATAATTTTTAAAAATGGTCAGTATTTTAGTTTGACCAATATCACAATTGTTGTATCACAAGTAGTTTAGGTCTTAGATGAAACTGCTGACAGTTAGCTTTTAGTGCCTGGACTCATTTAATCATCAAACTGCTAATAGATTTGGACAACTTAAAAGCAAAGAAGGTTGTAATAAAGAATCCACAGGTCTGTAATGAGCCAGTATCATGTAGATGAAAAGACACAATAAGCTTTGTTTGTCTAACCATCCTCATTCTTTTTATCTTTAGTGCAAAGATTTTTTTTTCTTGGTTCCTTTACATTACCTCCAATTTCCAGGGCCAGGACTAGCTGGCACAGAAGAAACAGCCTCTGGATATGATTGGTTAGACATACAGCCAATTACAGAATCACTCACCCATCTTAGTTGTGTTTAATAGTGGCTCTTGGACATTCTTTAATGAGTCATGGCATAAAGCCTGCTCTGGTCTGATTGGATTGGTATAATCTACACTGGTGGGAATGGGAGGGGTACCAGAGAGATTTCACAGACTAAATATTTTTTTTATTGAAGTAAATGTGTAGGTTGGCAAGTCACAATATTCCTTCAGGCACATGAAGATCTAGAAAATGCCATCCCTTGATTTCATCTCATGTAAAATGAACTGTAATTAATTGGAAAGCTGCACAGTGGTCTGATAAACAAATATCTGAAATTATTTTTGAGTCAGATTCATTTGTTTGTCCCATGCAGGTTACACACAGTCTTTCATATATAAGATTGTTTTTAAAAATAGTCAGTATTTTAATTTGACCAATATCACAATTGTTGCATCACAAGTAGTAATGAAATGTTATGAATAAGTAGAACTAATCAGAAAATTCAAAAGGAAAAGAATGAAAAATGTAAATAAAAGAAAGTTTTACTGTGTACATGTCCAGGATCTGGAGGTAACACATGACAATGTGAAGATTGATTGTGGTGCTACAGTACGCAGCATTGTACAGTTTTGTGGTATGTGCAGTCGAACGCCTTTACCATCTTCCAGAAGGAAACAGGCAGAAAACTCCGTGTGCTGGTTGGCTGTGGTCCATAACAATGCTGCGTGCCTTCTGCAGACACTGGCTGCAGTAAATACCCTAGTTAGAGGGGAGACTGCTTCCTGTGATGTTCTGTGCCATCTGCATCTCTCTGTTGTGCTTTCCGGCTGTGACTGGAGCAGTTGTCTTACCACACTGTGATGCAGCCTGTCAGCAGGTTTGTGATGATGCATCTGTTGAAGTTGGTGAGAATACTGGTGTTTATGCCAAACTTCCTCAATCTCCCCAGGAAATATAGCCCCGAGTGAGCTTTCCTGACCACAGTGCTTATAAGTAGTGCTGAGACCTGCAATAGTTGTGTCATCAGCAAACTTAAAGGTGGAGTTTGAGTTGTGCCTGGTGCTACTGTTGTTCGTGAATAGGACATTCACCCATGACACCCCAGGACACAGCCCTGGGAATGTCCCTATGTTGAGGATCAATGCAAAGGAGATGTGACTGCTGATTCTCACCACCAGCAGACTGTTGTTCATAAAGTTAATCCAGCTGCAGATGAAGTTCTGGAAATAAAAAGCAGAGGAAACATCTATCTTGTAATCAGCACAAAGGTCAAAAGTGATGGTACTGGGTTTCGTTGGTCTGTGCATTTAATTGCTTATATGTGAAGGTAGAAGGACCTCAAGGTTTTAGAGCAACATATCTTGCCATCCAGCTGATGTATTTGGATTATTTCTGTGAGATAGCATCACACTACATTCTTTACAACAACAAAGCAGTCCAGACTTTTCAATAGGTAAAAGGATCCATCTGTATAATGCTCACCCTTTCTTATGACTATACAAAGAGTATGCCATAGCACTTCCTCTATTGATCCCTGCGTAACCTGCTGTTAAGTGCAGGAAGTATTTTCCTTTTGTTTTTTAAACAACATAGTCATTCCAGGACAACTGAGTACATCGTGAAACAGCTAGATTTTAAAAATGTAGATTTTAACCATAGTTTAAAGAACAGTGCATTCATGAATTTAAGTGCTCATGCTTTCTCATCACAGCGCTGAGGGAACCACCTTGTCCTTTGAATTATTTTGTGCTTGTTTACAGACAAAGACCAGAGAAGGAAGGATAATTTGAGGAAAGAGGGCCGTCCTCGGTCAGAAAACTCTTTGTCACAGAGGACCAGTAGAAGCTCATGCTTGTCAGCCCAGGTATGAAATTACTGATTTGTTTCATTATTGCCTCACATAATACTAACATATTACACTAAAGCATATGACATCCGGACTTGTCTCATCTTTACAAATTCAATTCAGTGCATGTTTTCCTTTTAGAGTACATTATCTCCCCAATACGATGACAACCATTATATCTGTGGGAGGAGCTCCATCATCTCCAACCCAAGGTTCACCACCTCCTTTAATGCCAAGGACATAGTTTATCCTTCCCGTAAATTAATTCCCCATCACACTCACCCAGCATCAGAGATGGAGTACAGGAACTCAGGGGCCGCTTTCCAAAGACAGCAGTCAGCATGTTCACTGGCAGTTTTAAGAGATGAGGACTTCAAGACCTTCCAGGACCCAGTCCAGAAGACGTATAGTGGAGATTTGCTGCAGAAACATTCACACCTCTTTACTCAAGACAAACCATTCACTCCCAAGATCCTAAAATCAGATAAGGTGCCATCCCTGTTGAAATATCGTTATTACAGACCACCACAAAGGAAGCCCACTCAGGAACACAGTGACTCAAAACTGATGAGAGAGGAAACATACAATACAAGGTAGTTAGAAAATGCCAGACTGAGTTTCATCAAAGTATAGTGATGTAGATGTCTTTAATGAATTTACTTTTTGCAAGTTGTTTCTTGAAAATGTCATTCATTTATTCTATTTTTAGCACAAAAAACAAGGCACACAAACAAGAACTCAATGAGCCATCTCAGGTAATTTTGAGGATTTTATTCACAGAACATGTATTTAAATCATAACAAATTGAGATTTCATAGTGATGTTCTATTGACTATTTTGCCTGTTTGTATCTCATATTCAATAGTGTTTAGGGGTTCCTTCTTTTTTTAGTTCAATAACAAAAGGAGACTAAAGCATTTACGATCACATGTCACACCAGCTTCAGCATATTCATAAGAAAGCCTTTATAGCACTAAATGCCCTGCTGACTTTCTTATTTTATAGGGATATTCTACAGAGCGGGAGTCATCGGAGGATGAAGTCAATGACTCACATTTATCACCATCAGTAAAAAAGAGTCCAACAAGCATGAGCAGAGAACATTATTTATATGGGTCCTCAACAAGGTAATGTCATTCAGTTCAAATGCTACATCACTTTTTTTTCTCTTTTTTTTTTCAATTTCCTTCAGACAAATTTTACAGGAATTTGTACTTACTGTCTAGGTTCTCACCAGATGTTGGGAAATCTCTCACAATGAGCCGTATATCTGCAGAGTAAGTAATTCCACAGCTTTCAGCTGATAAGTGTGTACATGTTTGTAGGGGATCAATGATGTTTTTTCCACAGGGAAGAAGAATTAAAGTACCTTGAATTCATTTCTGCTGTAACAGAAGATATCTTGTCCAGAGGGCACATCTCTAACAGGTATTTTTATTTTTATTTTTTTGTCATTTAAAATGTCAACATATCCATTCCTCACCTATGTTAGACTCTAGCTATACAGGTATTTGTTTCTTGGCTGTATATATTTTTTGATTTCCAGCTTGATGTATTAAACATGTTTCCAACTTGTGTGTGGTTGCTAAGGTATTCCACTTATAATAAAGCACATCTTCATTTTTTTTTAAAGATTCCTAGACAGGGTGATGGAACAACACATTAATATGAACCTGCATCGCCTAAATGAGGTTAGTGCGTATTTTTATGAAAAATATCCCATATGTTGAGCACGCTTTGTTTTGGGCTTCTGAAAAATGTTCTGCTTATTTTCAGGGTAAAATGCGCCACCTAATGGAATTACTGCGTAAAGATTTTGAAACACCAATCAATTTATCCACGTCTGGTACAGAGACTGAAAAAGGGGGAAATGAAATGCTCGATACATTATTTTCACATCTGGAATGTGATAGGAAACAGTTGGAGACAATAGAAGACAATGACCTGTTCCCTTATGTGTCACTGCTAAAAAATGGCAGTCCATTTGATAATGCTGATACTATCCTGGTTTCTACGCCTTCATGTACTCTGGACAGAACTCCTGCTTCAACCAAAATAAATGAAAAGGGGAATGGGAGTGACATTGAAGAAAGGAATGTTGCTTGTTCATTGCTCGATGAGGATGTTTTCAATCAAGGGACAAGCAATAATGAAGAGGACTTGTATCAGACAGACAGAACACCGAGAAATGTCCAAAAAGACAGTGATCTGACCCAAGCAAGCATCTATTTGGATACTCTGCCTAAAGACCTCGATGATCTAGGAGTAGGTTTGTCAGAGTTGCTTCACATGTCTAGCAATACGCATTCTGAAGTTGCGGAAACTGACAGAGAGCAAGGCACAAACAAGGCTTCCACTGTCAGTGATGATGAGTTTTGAGTTTTCTGCATTTTAAAATCCTTTTAATATCTTTTTTTTCCCCCCCTTAAAACTTTGTTCCAGAATATTAACAGCAATATTCTATAGCTTTGAAAGTATTAGTTTCATCAGAATTATTAAGCACTGGCTTTTCTTTCCATGTTTTACAAACATAATGGTGTAGCTTTGGTTGACATTTTCAGACTTGAATTTTATATATATATATATATATATATATATATATATATATATATATATATATATATATATATAGTGTAGTGTTTGACTTTAAGTATTTTTCTGATATGTAGCAACTAAGACTTGGCTGTCACCAGAAAGTGTCTTTCAATTGCAATAAAAAAAAAAATAATAAAAATTGTATTCTGCTGATTGCACACTTTGATTGAACCAAGCAGTAAGTAATATAAAATCTGATAATCCTTCAACCTACAAGCAACAGGAAAAAGGTGGACATAAGACCATATTTGAGTATCGTGTCTTGGGCCAAATAAGCTATTTATTGCACAACAATACGTGTATGTGATTAGAGCTATCGCTTGAGCTGTCAGTCGATGAAAAAGGTAAACAAACAGGTCCGCGGCCAGCAGTTCATTCGTGTCCCATTTCTGGCATTTTCACTGTTCAGCATTCCAGCTGTCTGAGGTCATAGCACTGAAAACCTTCATGTATTCCTCCGCCGGGGAGGTACTACAAATAGTTTTAAGCATACTTTCACAAAAGACGATCATTCGTTTAGTCTACACACATATATATGAGACTTGAAGTATTTTTTCATATTATATGAGAGGTTAGCTAATTTTTAAAACAGAAACACTAAAAGTATAGCCCCCCGCGGATGAAGAATTGAAACACTTGTTGCCCTTCCAATCCCCAGGAAGCGAAGCACGCTTGGAAGTTGAGTGAACGATTAGACCAGGAGGCATGGAGCAGTGCTGCTATAGTTTTGATCCTAAAAGTAGATATAGTAACTAATCTAAATTGTCGTAGTTACCTAAGGACCTGTATTCAGTTGACATTGAGGAGGAATTCGTCGAGAGCCGAACAGCAGTTGGATAACAAATTTTCATCTGGTGGCTAACGGTAACGTAAACTTTTTTTTTTTTTTTGGCCTCCCAAAATATTTACCAGGGACGTCAGGCTCCTGAGGGTGCCGTCTACATGCTGGAAAATGAGTTGGGAGGCTAGTGTTAAGGCTAATTCACTTAATGTGTGAAAAGTTATATGGGATATAAATGAGTATTTTCCGAAGAACAAGTAAAGTGCGTATCGTATTAAACGTAAGTAAATTGGTAAACGGATAACGTTTGTTGCTATATTATTGGTAATTTAAGATTTATGGAGACATGGTTGAGATGGAATGGATATAGGCTTTTGTATAGTTTGCTGCATATAGAAACAGGTTGCTGTGGTCGATGTTTGGACCAGACTATTCACCGGAAGAGGGATTATCTAACCACAAGCTTGGAAAAATGACCAAAACACACGGTGAAGCATAAACCCACGAAGTCTAATTTAAATTTCTGTACTTCTGTTATTCGGGGCGTCAACCCAAAATAACTGACCAAGGAAGCCAGTGTAAACATAGTTGGTTAGAAATTGGTGCATTAAAGAGGATTACTTTACGTCAAACCCTCCTGGCCCACGTTTCACTGTGTTTGACTGTGACAGACCAGGTGGGAGGACTTGTAGCATGTTATTCCGTGATGAGTAAGACCAAACTTAAGTTTTGACTCGCTGTGATCTAGTTTTTACTGTATGTTACAGATGTTGAGGTTTTTGGGTTTTTTTCTCTTCTATGTCATATTTTAGATCTGTCACTTCAAGATGAACCTCATGACTTGGAAGATTCTGACAGATTTCGAGTGGACACCCAGGAGAATGGTTTCTCTGGACTAAAGTGAAGACAGCCCCTTCTGTAGGAAGTGTGAAACATGCCCTTGCCATTTGGCCTGAAACTCAAAAGGACTCGAAGGTATACAGTTTCAAGCAAGAGCTGTCTTGTCACCCGGATTCAGCTTCTCAATGGCGAGTTTGTTGAGTTTACATTGTCAGTGGAGAGCACTGGACAGGAATGTTTGGAGGCAGTAGCCCAGAGACTCGAGTTAAGAGAGGTATGTGTGCTTTTTTTCGTTCAATTCAAGTGACTATTGTTCTTTCTGATAGACTCTTTTTAAGAATTGCCATCTCAGCAAGAAATTATTTTAGTTAATGGTGTCCTCCTTGAAAGAGGCAAGCAGAAAAACAGACAAGATAAGCAGTGTCATTGTTTACTCATTATGTCATGTCACATGTCATATGTCTTTTTTTAAGGAACGTGTTTGTTATATGTTTTGAGTTTGTTGTGTATGCTTGTTGTATGCTTTGCATACAACAGTATGTATTTGTTTGTATTTCAAGGACTTGTCGCATATCTTAGCAAACAAATTGTGTTTAACATGTGACATTTTAATTCAAACAAAGATACAAAGTCTTACAAAACATTAAAAATATAAAGTAGCACAGGCAATGGAAACGTTATGAATATTTATGCTTACTTTTCATCACCTTTGATAGGCTCTGACACCAAGGTAGTCAGTCTATAGTCATGTGCTGAGAAAATATTGTAGCTTTACCTTTTTATACCCAATTTTACCCAATTTTTTAGCTAAAATACTAGCACACCTAACAGGATTCACAGTATTTTCAGATATAACTTCAAATGAACAAGTTCTACGTAATCATAATATTGTAATGAATTGTTATAGTCACAAAAAACATGTATAAAAAAAAAATTGCCCACCTTTTTTAGTTATATTTATCTTGTTTATCTACATGACCTAATTTGATTAGTTAATATTTTCACTAGATAAAGCGGTCACCTAGCTTTCAGATCAAAGAAATGCTAAATCACACATGCAGTCTAACAAAATATTAACTGAAAAGAAAATAATGAACTTTTTTTTTTTTTTTAAATCAATAACTATGAATCTTGAATTAAACTCTAGTGATGCCCCAATCTGATCATATGATCGGAAACCAGGTTAGATCATGAGATATCTGAATGATCGGGAATGAGTGGAAATAAACAGAATTCTTTTTGTTTTCTCCATTTTTATTTCAAAAATGAATATTATGTGATTTAGTAATTATATACATTCTTTATAGATTGACCATCAATAAAATTTAACATTAAAAATTAGAGTCTATGCCAGACAGAGAGGATGCATAACCTTCCCCCGAGAGCACCAGTTGTAGCTAGTGAGCCGATGTCAGTGTTGCCAACTTGGCGAGTTTGTCATTATATTTAGCAAGTCTTGCTAAATATATATATAATTTTATTATTATTATTATTATTATTATTAATTCTCTGCAATGATTTCTTAACCAACAGTTAGCAACTTCCAGAACATGCTTCCTAGTGATTGTGCTATCATGATGTTCTTACTGATCCAGAAGGGTGTAAACCAGTATCAGCCAGTATCTGCCATTTTCATCAACCAAAACCAATTGTAGCTGATCAGACAAAAATTGGCCAATTCTGACCACCAGCTGCTCAGTTGGTACATTACTAACTTGTTATAATGTTTCCGTAAATGTTCATTGCTTTTAATTGTGAAGGGTTAGTTTTGAACTGGCCTACAAGTTGATCTGTAATATTCTTGGTCATAGTTTGGTTAAGGTGTAATGTGTCTTTTTGCCTTCTTCACTTCTTAGATAACATACTTCAGTCTGTGGTACTTCAATAAGCAGAACCAGCAGAGGTGGATTGACTTGGAGAAAGCGCTAAAGAAGCAGCTGGACAAGCATGGGCTGGAACCCACTGTTTACTTTGGAGTCGTGTTTTACATACCCAGTATCACCCAACTGCAGCAGGAGATCACAAGGTGATCAGTGACATAAAGTGTCTCAACAAAGCCACTAACTTCATTAGTTTTGTAACTCGTTGTCTTTCAGAATTATTGGTTGAAATGTTCAAATATTGGTTCTCTAAACAAGGTAATACAAAAGTGATATGCAACCTTATTAAGGGTTTGAACAGCATTTTAGTCAAGTCAGAGTCTAATTCTAAAGCACATTTAAAACCAAAGTAATATCAGCTATAAATACTAAGTGAAGAACAATAAAATCTAATGCAATAAAAGAGTGAATAATGATTTAAAAGGAAAACTGAAAACACATTTGGTCAGTCTGTACTAAAAAAAATACTGAAAAATATACTGTTTTTTTTTT
>JAOWBL010000015.1:3727585-3744248 GCA_028564865.1 Zenarchopterus dispar
GGTGCACCTGGTCGAATAAAAGACATATTAAGTTATTGAAAACACATTATAAACAGTGATATTTTATGAATTTGTCTAACTTTTTTTCTTATCACGCACAGCCAAGCCCAGTCCACAACTGTCAACCCAGTGAGACGAAGATCTTCTACGAGAATATCGCTGGTAATCTTTGTGCTCGCTCTGTGCACACATGCAGATTCTAATAATTATGCATTATTATAACTTTTTATATGAATGTAAATCTCTGCTAAAATCCTGGTTGGTAGAGTAGAGAGTGTTCAGATTATCTGAATACTTATTAAATCCTTCTCGTTGACTTAGTCAAAGCCACAGGCCTACATGATGCCCCCTCCTCAGATGCACTACAACGGCCATTTCACTGAGCCTTACTCATCATCACAAGGTAAGCACTTACTGCACCTAAGAGCATGAAAAACATTTCTTTGGAACATGCTAAATCTTTACATAGTTCTCCCAGGGTGTTTTTTTTCTTCATTAAGTTGTGCTGTAATTATAATTGGGTTTGTTTTTTTTCTCTTTTTTTTTTTTATCTTCATAGACAACCTGTACATGAACAGTCAGAACGGTTATTACTACCACTCTCAGACCAGCCTGGACCGCACCCCTCTTGAATACAGCGGTCGTTTACGTAACGGCAGTGTGTACAGCGCCCACAGCACCAGCTCTCTGACGAATCCACAGCACTACCTTCAGCCATCACCCATGTCTTCCAACCCCTCCATTACCAGTGATATCACCAGGCCAGATTATGTTCCTTCTCATCGCCACAGCGCTCTCATCCCACCTTCCTATCGTGCCACCCCTGATTACGAGACAGTGATGCGTCAGAAGACCCGAGGTCCAGGAGGGGGAATGATTTTATCACAAGAGCATCGGCAGAGCCACTCCATGAGGAACTTGAACATTGGAAACTCGTATGCTTACAGTAGACCAGACCCTCTAGTTTACAGCCAACCAGAAATTCGAGGGGAACATGGAGGGACAATGCAACAGCACCATTATCCCTTCCACCTCGGCTCCAGCTTCCACAGCCCGTCTCCTTACCCGTACCCTGCAGAGCGGAGGGCTGTAGTGGGGGCAGTCAGTGTGCCGGAGCTCACAAATGTCCAGCTGCAACAAGCACAAGAGTATCCAGCGCCAAACATAATGAGAACACAAGTCTACCGACCACCTCCACCTTACCCATATGCTCACCCTCGCCCTGCTAACAGCACACCCGATCTGTCACGCCACCTATATGTCAGCAGTAGTAATCCAGACCTGATCATTACAAGACGTGTCCATCACTCAGTCCAGACCTTTCAGGAAGACAGCCTACCTGTTGCACACTCTTTACAAGAGGTTTCAGAGCCTCTTTTCAGTGGCCCTCCTCACAGACAGCCATACCTTTCTCAGAAGCGTAACTCTATTGAGATTGCCGGTTTGGCACTCAGTCTTGAGGGGGTTCGGGTCAAAGAGCGAACTGTATCCTCCTCAGCTGCAGAAACAGCCACCCCTCCTCCAGTCCTTCATGGTGGTCACTCTCAGGGGTCTCAGCTTAACGTGTTTTTAGAACGTACAAAGTCAGAGGAGAGGGGAGACATTAACGAGGATGTGCAGTATGGACACAAAAAGTCCCTTTCTGATGCCACAGTGCTGATTCACAGTAGTGGAGAAGAGGAAGAGTTTGAAGATGACGGTGGACGGCACACTCCACTTTCACAAGAAGCAATGTCAGCTATTGTTCCTGAGCAGCTGGCACAGCAGCATCGCAGCCTGACACCTCATTCCTCTCTTACACCTCGGCAACAGATTCCCTTGGAGCCTCCTCCTGCATATCCTATAGGCTCTGCCCTTGAACCCTCCATAACCAGCTCCTTGGCATATAAAGTTCATCCGTTGATCCAAGAAGGAGACCATCATTACCTGCTGTCAGATTTAAGACAGCCCAGGATTATGCCCTCTGTGTCGGAGGGAGACTTGAGCGACCAGGATAAGCAAAAGCCCAAGAAAGATTTTAAGAAGAGACCTGTGTCTGATGTACCTACAGGGAAGAAAGCAATAGAGGGCTTGCCCCCTCCGGTGAGTCCATCTTTCTCGCCTTGTAACTGTTTTATTTATGTTTCATATGATTTATCTTTTGTTAGTTGTTGTTCATAGTGTATGTGAAATGCATAGATACCAGCAGATGAGAAGATTCTTCTAAAGATTCTTTCTGAAGTTTTTTTTTTTTTTTTTTTTTTAAAGCATTTTTCTTTAAACCTCCACTATATCAAGGCTGAATATTTCATAAGTTTTTCATCTTTAAGTATATTAAACAGCACAAAGGAGCTTTCATAAAGTCTAGCTGGGTGAAGTTGCTTTTATGATGCTGTGTAGGATTTACTGTTTGGTCTCCAGCTAATTCAGCCCTTATTTCCTTCAAGTGAAATTGACATTTAACATGGAAAAACTTTTTTCACACTGGTTTTAATGTCATTTTAAGTCATTGCTAGATGCAGCTCGATGCAGTCAAAATATGGACACATCCAATATCACAGGAATGATGATTTTTTTTAACATTATTCTGATGGAAGTTTGTGAATTAGGGCCTCAGATGAGCAACGTCACATGGCATATCTTTGTTTGACAAACACTAAGATGTAGCAGTATTGTGGAAACTGATGTGCACAGTTCAATACCTCATATAGGTATTTTGGCCCCTGCATGTTTTATGTCCTCTATATACCCATGCTGATGGAAAACCCCTGAGAGCTCTTGAGTCTTTTAGTTTCTTTATGCATGACAACTTTCAAGAAATTTGCTGCGATGTTCGCTCTAGAGAAAGCTAGTTACTGTCTTCAACTTTGGCTACTTCAGACTCCTTTTTCTTGTAGTGAATCCATGAACTACAAACTGTTCAGAAACAGGGTTTCCATACTGATGGGGGCAAGAATTGCTCCACCAAAATCCCTTCTGTCATCTTTTCTCCATGACTTTTGTCAGCACATTAAAAGCTCGACACCTGAAAACTGCCAGAACTTCAGCTTCTACAGAGCTGATCACACCTTCTGATATACAGATAATCAAGTTAATTGTTGATTTAAAAAACAGCTGGATGTCTTAACTTTAATAGAGGAAATAAGTCTTTAAATTGCTGCATATACATATTTTGGTTGGGATTTTTTTTCTTTAAAGAACTAAAAGATTAATTTGTTGAGTATTATTCTATTTAGTTTATATTCAGCTTAATTTTAAGATCTAGTAAAGACTAGATTGCTATAACATTTCCTGATGGTTAAAACTTCAGAACTGAAAGAGGGTGTACTTTTCTTTTTGTATGACTGTACATTGAGAAATTTTAGCATCAGCAAAATACCACCAGAGGAAACACACCCAGCAGCTAAAAAGGAAAGCAAAAAAAAAAAAAAAAGACATGATCACATGTAATCTTTAAACCCCGTGAACTTATGTGTACACATAAAATACTTCTTGAATCTGATTATATCTTAAATTGTTTGTCCAATTGACACTAGCAAGCCACAGCTCAGCAAATCACAGAAATATAAAAACTGGTTTCAGTCATTCAGTTTTCTAACATGTCTTGTACACACTTGTTTTGTTGTAGTTGCATAAATACTTATCACTTTGGTGAACTTGATCTCTCGACGGCATAGATGACGCAAACAGATTCATATTTACTCTTGCAGACAGATTGTAGATCCACCTCCTTGATGAACCAGAAAGGTGACATTCCTCCAAGAAGAGACCTCACGAGGCTGATGTGTCCCTCCCCACTGTAGTCTCTCTAAAGTCACTTTCTCTCTTTCTGTTTGACTCATTCATTTCCATCTTGTCTTTGTTCCTGCGCTGTTGTCACACCAGGGGATGAAGAAAGGAACGAGGTTAGAGTTGAGGAAGATGGGCCCTCTGAAGGTCGCCCATCTTAATGGTCTGTCGGTGTCCAGGCAGCCGGTGCACGATGAGATTAAAGACGACCCGGAGCAAGCGTCTAACGATGAGAGGGTAGGACCCAACTGTTTGAATTTATCAGCAGCTTTGTCATTGAAAGCTATGCTTTTATTGGAGGTAGGGGTTGAATTTAGGTTGTACATAACAGTTGTGTGATTATATTTTGTATGAGTTTTTTTTTTTTTTTTCTTTTTTGTTGACTGTTAAGAAGTTGATTATCTGGAGCTGCCAGTTTTGTAGCATGTGTGAACTCTTAGGAAAGGTATTGTTTTGAGGAACACATGAAGGACAAAGTATCAACAATTTAGTGGGACTGTCCCACTTTGTTCATTGTTATCCTGGTTAGCGAGTTTCATATTGTCTTATCATGCGTGTCATTTGAAAGTTTTAGTAGTTTTTGACACTATTGCAGACTATTTCAACTCAAAGATTACTGGTGGACCACTTTTTTTTAATCATTGTAGTTGTTTTTGTGCTCTGTTCCAGATGTAATATTTTATAATGTTCTTAAAACTTAACTATTCCAAATTAAAGTTTAAAAAAAAAACAATGATGGTATAAAACATCTGAATGCATTTCAACTTGCATTTAAACTAAGCAGTATATTCCACTCCTACATAATTTCAGTGCACATAGACTGTATATAGTCTGCCCAGAAGATACTTTTTAAAAAAAAAAAAGCTCAAGCTGAACAATTATTTTTTTTATATTCGGAGGCTCATGCTTGCAAGATCATGAGACAAAGTTTACAGTCAAGCACAGTGTTTACTTTGCCGTCTTCTAAAAGTTTGTATTACTAATTATCCTTCAGTTTAATGTTTTGATTTTGACCAGAAATCAGAGATGGTTGTGTACATCTCATCCTAACATTTATACATTTGTAATCTAAAATGTTGAAGTTTTTCATGACTGAGGACCATATTGTCCTTCACATTTACATATTTGTTTTTTAACCTGTTAGTGTAAATTGTTGGAGCAGCACATGGACAGAGGTGAGGTCTTGAAAGAGTACGAGAGCATCCCGAAGCGTCGTCCAGGAGGGGAGTGCAGCGTCGCCCTGCTGCCGGAAAACGGAGACAAAAACCGCTTCCAAGATGTCCTGCCCTATGACGACACCCGAGTGGAGCTGGTTCCCACTAAAGAGAACAACACGGGCTACATCAATGCATCCCACATCCGAGTAAGTTACACAGAAGGTGTTTACAAAACTCAGGACCCAACTTAAAGTCAGTGTGTAAATAAACCTGGAAATGGAGGGTCATAATAACTGGTATTATATCTGTGTTGAGATAAACTCAGTGACTTCCACATTATATTTTATTTATATCCCACAGTGAACTCTTGCGATCTTTAATCCATGTAATCACATCTATATAATGAAAAGCATTATTTATGTTTCTCCGTCGAATCAACCCGGTTACGACTTGCTCAAAGGGTGTGGAGACAACCTCACACGACTTCTTTCATTTACGATGCAACATATGCAACAAATTCATTTGGTGTTCTCCAACTCCAATGTCGTCCTCTCACAGAAAAACATAGAACGAAAGATAACTGAGGAGATTTACAGGGTTTCCGAAAGATCCTTGGTGGTGAAATGCTTTGCGGCACTTCCATGTCGATGCAGAGCTTTGAAAAGTAAATGACAGCGTTGAGCTAATGGCACTCCCTTTGTGTCAAGTTGATAGAGAACCATAAATCAGGCTGTAAATAAGTTGCTCCACTGGATTTGAGCTGCATATAAGTAACATCTGATAATGATCCTCATACAAGAGTTTGATGTTTGTGTGATGAAAGACTGTATAAGAACTGGACGAAAAATCCCTGCGATGTCACTGACGTGATTTTTTTTACCTTTATAATGCATGGCGCTATGTTGCAAATAGGAGGAATGAATAGATGGGGGAAGTTGACTGGAACACGCCCACCTTAGCTCATGCTAATATTATTTTACAGTCCTACTGATCAAATATGTCCAAACATTCTCATTCCAAGTGTCGCTATCAAAACGACATCTAAAATTTACGTTTCCAGAACTGAAACAAAGACTACTGGAAAGGCTTTTGGATTGATCCTGAAATATCCACGCCAGGGGAACTGTGGAGCAGACGGAAAACAATCCCAGTGAGACCTCCCATTTCAAGTATCATTTTGGATGTGAAATCAAAAATTTCCATTGCGTTGAGCCAACCAGGATTATTTATACATAAATGTACTTCTGTATATAATTTTACCTGATGTAGTACAAAAAATACAGTTGTCATGGATGATGACTGTTTTTTGAATCGGACTGTAAATATGTTTTCGCATACTGAAATGTTGGACTTTCTAACATGGGGTCAATGTACATTGACTTACTTTTGGAGCCCCCGATGGTCAAACAAGGAACTGCAACTGTTCTTACTTCCGCGTTTGCTTCAGAACCAGAAGTTAGGATGTTGGCACTTGGTCTGGAGGCAATAACATCATTACTTTCACCTTGTGAACTGTGTGTCAGATCTTCTACAAATGATTTCCATTTTCTGCAGCTCGGGATGTTTTTAAAATCAGTTACCAGTGATTTCACAGTCGGCCTTTGTCCCTTGTCTCATAAGGTAACCATTGGTGGACAGGAGTGGAGTTACATTGCCACCCAGGGCCCCCTGTCAAACACATGCCCGGACTTCTGGCAGATGGTGTGGGAACAAGGTGTCTCCATCATTGCAATGGTCACTGCTGAAGAGGTGTGTTGACTGTAATTAAAACGTTGCAGGGTTTTTTTTTCTCTTTTTCTAAACACTGCACCACTGACCGTTTCCACCTCATTCTTACCCTGCAGGAAAGCGGGCGAGAGAAGAGCTTCCGCTACTGGCCCCGACTTGGCTCACGGCACAACACGGTGACCTACGGCCGATTCAAGATCACCACGCGCTTCCGCACGGAGTCTGGCTGCTACGCCACCACGGGGCTGAAGATCAAACACCTCATGACAGGACAAGAAAGGACTGTGTGGCACCTGCAGTACACAGACTGGCCTGACCACGGCTGTCCTGAGGACTTCAAAGGCTTCCTCAGTGAGTGGGACCAGTTTTAGACTTTTTTACAATCAAATCACCTCGAAGATTCTCGTGAACAACATGAATTCAGGATAATGTAGCTGTAACGGTTCAAGATCATCTCGACATGTGTGATTTTATTTCTTTTGTAATTAAATCATGATGATTGTCATGTCTTTGCAGCCTACCTAGAGGAGATTCAGTCTGTGAGGAGACACACAAACAGCATCAGTGACCCAAAGAACACCAATCTACCAGTGCTGGTGCACTGCAGTGCCGGAGTGGGTCGGTCCGGTGTCGTCATCCTCTCTGAGCTCATGATAGCTTGTCTGGAGCACAATGAGGTAACTACCCTAATAAGAGTAAAAGAAAGAAAATAAATCCTGTGCTCTTTCAGTGTTTTAAGACAAACATGAATTCTTTCTCTTTCAGATGCTGAATGTTCCAAAGATCCTGATGGCGCTGCGTTCCCAGAGGATGATGATGGTTCAGACTTTGTCTCAGTACACCTTCATTTACAAAGTTCTCATCCAATACCTCCGCAACTCCAGGCTGATCTGACCACGAGCAGCCCCTCAGCTACGCAGGATGCACGGTAGCAGAATAGATTTAACATTCATCCCAAACTGCACTGCAGCGATGCAACTTTTGAAATCAGAAGAAAAGAGGCCAAAAAGGGTTTTGGCCGACTATTAAATTTGATGGACCGTGTAGGATGTTTGGATATACAAGGAAGACGTAACGCCATATGAAGGAGCATATAGACTGTGACCTGCCTCTGAACAGTATTATATACAAGATATTTTTTACAAATTGAATTGCTTAAGCGAGCACTTTCATACCACTGTGCTGTACATAAACAAATATTAAGCTACATTTAAGAAAAAATCCTTTATTACAGATGTGTATTGAAAACCATTGATAATTCATTTGATTTTGGATCATTTTTAAAGAATATTTTGGTTTGTTTTTGCTTCATAGGTTCTGGTGAAGTTTTTCTCTGTAGGTTGGGAAATCACAGAAAATACTTGTTTAGTTTAATAAATAATGTTATGATGCCCACACTTTGAAAATTCTTTTGAGGTTAAGCTGTGGTATTAAGTTTCATAGTTTAATTGAGATGTCCGCATTTAAAACTGCAAGATGTGCTGCTCGTATTTAAAAAACCAAAAAGAAGAAAAACAAAATACCTGCCAAATATCGGTAGATCTGACAGATAAAAAATGATGCGAGTGAGATGATGGACAGGTCTTCGTTCTTTGAAACTGCACTGAAATAAAAATCAAAGTAGAGAATGTTGCACATTTGAAAATTACACACACACATTTATACATATCTTGATTTTTACATGAAAAAAAATAGGATTTTGGTTAAGGAGTAAAACTGGAAAAAAAAAATAGTTGAACTGTATCTGAGCAATAACTTTTTTAAAGCTATTTTGTTACGACAAAGTGCCTAAGTCTCAGCACAGGCACTGCAGAGCTGAAACATCCCAATGTTGGAAAAATAAAAAAGGAAATGCCTCTAATTCAGTATATTTTATTGCAGTGATTATTATTAAAGTAATATTGATGAAGTCACATCAGATCCCCGTCATTTAGACTGCAGGGCTTTTGCTTTATTGTGGATATTTATTTAAAAAGAAACCTGCCAACGCAGTAAGACGTGCCAGGTGTTGAGCTGCTTCATCTCCGGATTCATCTCCAGTTTCAGACAAGTGAAAAATATTGAAGCTTCTTTTAACAAAGAGCTACTTGACTATTGAACACGTGTCCGATCATGTCTGCCTGGAGGTGGAGCATGTTTGTTTATTTCTGCAGGTTTAATCCTGATTTCTACAATGTTTACAGACACTTCAAGTGGCCCTTGAACAAGATGAATTTGCCTTTTTTTTAATTTCAGGTGCCAATTTAGTGTGGTGATTCCTCTTTCATTTGGTTTTCGTTGGCGAGTTTTTCACGTGATTTTTACCTGATCGTGAAATTTAAGTCTTGTTTTAAAATCCATCATTTGAATCAGATTTTGTTTGTGATTTTTGTGTAACGACAGAGCGTAGAAACTTAAGCGTAAACATTTGTCCCTGTACAGGTTTGGTGTTCATAATGTACACAATGTAAAATTATGCTTTAATGAATATTGATTACTGTACAAAATGTGTATAAAATGTATGTATTGAACAAAATGTTACTGAGGAAAAATGTTGCCATGAATAAATATTTGGAGACACATTTTTTTTAAATTTTATTCTTCTAAATTACATCAGGCTTTTTTGCCACCTTGTGGTAGATGTTGTTCACTGCATCTGTAGCAGCTCAACATCAACATGAAGATTTCACATTGAAGGGTTTTTATCAAAATCAGAGGCATGAGGGCTCCTATGAGGATATAAATATCAATTATAGATTATTGCAGATGTATTTTCTGAAATGTAAAACACCAAAAGAGATTTTTTTTTAAAGTACAATGCACTAAAGTATTGAACAGCAGCTCAATTTAATTCATTTCTTATGCAATTTTCTCAGCTTGCACCTGCGATGTGTGTTTTCCTGGTCTGCAGGATTATGGTCCCATGCAGGTTAAATAATGTGCTCTTAAAGTTAAAAAAAAAAACAAAACACTGATGTGAATACTGAAAACACAATTTGAAACGTGAGAAAACGTGGGCTTTATATTTTTAAAAAAGTCATGTAAAAGGAACACTTCCATTAAAAGCTGTCGGGTCTGCCATCAGATGGGGGATTTCTTCCTTCAGTTAAAACACTAAACCACTGAGCTGAGGTCATGTAAGGTCAAATAAAACTGATACTGTACTTGTACAGAACTACATCTCTATCATTTGATTTAAAAAACAAAACCTAAAAAAAGAGATGCTAATACTGGTAACGTCCTCTCTTCCCTCCGTGTCCATGATCTCCGTGTCTATTGTGTCCTCGATTCCATCCACCTCCTCTCCAACCTCCGCCGCCTCCACCACTCCAACCACTCCCACCACCTCGTCCTTGACCCCAGCCTCTTCCTCCTCGTCCTCCCCAGCCTCCACCTCCACCATCTTGTCTTTTCTGCCAGGGTGGCATCTCAGGAGGAGGGGCTTCTATCTCAGAAGGACGTCCTCCTCGGTCTGGAACTCTTCCCATCAGGATCTGGAGGGAAAGGAGATCAGAAATCCCGTTTGTTTTCAACTCAAGACCCTTTATTATGACCGAGGGAGGATTTTACGTGTTTTTTTCTCGCACCTTGTTGACAGCACACGCGGTCTTCTCCCTGCTGGAGCCGCTGCTGGTCTTCACCACATTACAGATGTCTTCTCTGGCAGCCAGCAGCTCGGCCACGCCCACCGTGGACTGCGGCCTCAGGGAGTGTCTCTTCGGCTGGTAGGCTCTTGCCATGCTGTCCACCCTCACCTGCAAAAAGACTCCTGGGTCACCACCTGCCACTAAAGACTCAACCTCTACAGCAGGTGACTAGACTTGCCTTGGCTCTGTCTGACCACCCAAACGACTGAACGGTAACGTCCAGCCGCTTGATCAGCATCCTCCGACGACACTCGTACTCTGACGACAGAACATTATTGACGTCGCTCAACTTCTCCTGCAAGAACAAGTTAACGTCAACAACTATCCCAACCACGAGACGAAACCCAGCCACGAGCAGACACTAACATAAAGATGTCGGTCTACGTACCCACTGATCACTGCTGAGAGGTTTCTTCAGCACCGGCTTTCCAACGGAGGACTCAGGAAGATCTTTAACTAGTTTTTCAACCTGTAATGAGACAGATTTGAATCCTTGTTTTGAATCCTTTCATATCTCTCTTTTTTTTTGTATTAGACAGCTATAATGAGCTTTTAAAATAGAACAGAATTATTTCATACAAGAAAAATATTTCACCAGATCACGTCTTTGTAGATGAGAGGCTTCATACGGATCAGAGATGTATTTATGGAAAAAAAAATTTAATTTACTTGGAATGCCTTTGGAATAGGTATCAAACAGGAATTGACCACGTTAATAGTGCACGTTGGGCATTCTCTGAGCCTTCTGCAACAAAATTTTCTTATTATTTCCCTAAGAGATAAACAAGAAACTTCCAAAAACACGGTAAACACTGGATAGGGGTCAATATCGTGCTGTGTGGAAATGCAAGATGTGGAAAGTTGTAACACACACAATAAAAAAATATAACAACTGTGAAAAGAATCTCATCGGTGGTGAAATCAAGACTGTGTTAAGTAAACAAATCAAAACTCTGGCAACAGTAAAATGTGTGTCACGCTCTCAGAGGAATGAAGTTACTGGAATCTAACAAGACCAGTTTGACACAACAGTTAAGGAAGTGCAGCTTGGTAAAAGCATTCCCTGTTGATACCTGCAGGACCGTGGGAGGAGGGGTGGCATTTACAATTTAAAAAAAAAAAAAAAAAAAAAAAAAAATCAAGAAATAATGACGCAGGTGGCTCTGACACATGCTGTCAGGAGAAGGTGTTTCTAAAGTCCCCACCTGCTATACAGCTACATATCTGCTCCTGAGGAAACGTTTTACTCATTTATGATAAAAGATCAAAATACCTTCAAATGAATTTTCATTGTGATCTGAAAAATCCCTTTAAGCTGCATTTATGGATCCAATTGTGGTCTTACAGTGATTAACAGAAGTTTTCCATCACCAAATCACACTTTTTAAAAAAAAAAAAATTCCGTCCTGCACGTGAGCCCGCAGTCCAGACTTTCAGTTTCATACCAAACACACAGAGATTTCGCCAGATTCCCAGAATAATTTGACTCCTCTTTATATGGTTAAATATTCTTTGCAATTTCATGCTGATAAATATTATTCTGAAATTGTTTCACAATTTAATGCCACTCACTTTTTCAACCTTTAGCTGTTCATGTTCTAACTTTTTTTATGAGAAATGTTGCTTCTATCAAGTTCAAAATGAGTTGAAACCTTTTGTGAAAGAGTAAAATGTCCCACTTTCAACATTTGATATTTTTTTCTACTTTTCATTGTGCATAAACTCACGTAATTTCCTACATTTTGCATGACTCATTTTTATGGGATTGTAAGAGCCAGTCAAGTTTTGAAGAAAACAAGAAGAGAACTTTTTTCCGTACTGAAGTCCAGGGTTCAAATCCTGCAAAGTTGAAGGTCAATGTTTAAAAACGAAAAGCCAAGCTTGTTATGAATAAATTAATCTACCAGCTTACAGTTTCAAAGGACTGTAACAAATCAGCTTTATGTGAACATCCTCACCTTGCTTTGCACTTGAGAGAAGACTCCCGCAACCTCCTGTCCTCTGGGGTCTGGCAGCTTCAGTGTTTCACAGATGGCTGAAAGCTCCTGAAAAGCTGGACTCTCGTCTTGGCGTTTCTCAGACATCTGCCTGCTCCTGACAATCTGAGCTGCCTGAAGCTCAGAGCTCAGAAACACTAAAGAGAGGACACGTATTTTAATTCCTAAACGCAGCGCTGATCACGCCAGGTTTGCAGGTCAAACGCTGGAAAAAGAAGGCCGAGTACGTACAGACGAGCTTGAGGTGGTCTTCTGCGTTTCCTACACCGTTCTTGAGAATCCCTGAGACCGTGTCCTCGTAAGGACAGTGCAGCTCCTTCAGGAAACCGCTCACCTCCACCTGGAGGCCGTCTTTGTCATCTGGAAAGAGAACACAGAGAAAAACTAAAGGAGAAGAAGTATCAGAGGCTTTAATCGAGTAAAAATCCTGCAATGAAAGTGGCTCTCTTGTAAAGGACTGAAGATTAGAAAATTCTCTGATCTTTCAAGGCTAGTGAAAGTGTGATGCTGCACTAAAATATAGTCCTTTATGGTTATAAGACTGTTCTATTTAATTTAACATCGTTGTTTCTACATAAGGTGAGTATACAAGTCACAACATGTAGAAGAAAATGGTATACACCGTCTTATCAAATTCTGGGGTTGGTGGCAAGTATGAACACTCCCAAATTGTTGGCGTATCTCTTTAAGGGCTTATGTAGCAGGACAGGACCTACTTTTTTTCTTTTCTTTTTTTTTTTAAAAAAAAAGCTAAACAAAACTGCTTGTATCCAGGTTGTTTATTTGGCTGAATAGTACCCAATGAATCCCCCAAAGAATAAAAAACAAACAGAAAGAGGTGTGCTTCAAATCTGCAGAGATCTCCACAAATGCACTGGGGTGTTGTGCTCGTCGCCTGGCAACATGGCAACAACTGAGCTGATGACGTCATGCGCAACGCTGGCAAGTTAAGCAGACGAAAAACTCTCAGCCAACAGTGCAGACACTCTTCCACATTATGTCGTTAAACTGTAAACAAGTGCCCTGTCGCCATGGCTACTCATTATCGCGCACGGTTGAACGTCTCTCCTTGGAAAGATGTATAAAAGTGCCAAAAAATGCCAACGGGTTCCTTTAATCAGCACTGCATTCAAACCAGAGTAGGAAAATGTGTTTAAAAAAAAAAAAACACAACATGATCAGACTATCGCCGCAAGAATTTAAGAATATTTGCTGAGTATAATTAAGAAGAGAAGGAGTCGGATTTCACAGTTCACGCGGAAGACTACAAAGAATAAGCTTCAGGTGTAAGTCACCTGGTCCAGAGGTGATGCTCTCCTCCAGGACGCACAGCAGCCTCAGTCTGGATGCCAGCCACCGGCAAAGGTTCACATAGTCCGGAGAAGACAGGCCTCCGTCCGCGGCGCTGAGCAGCTCCTTCTCCTCCCTCAGAGGGCCGTCATATCTGCACAGAACAGGAGTTAGTCTGGAGTTCTGCCTCAACTGGCCTCTTTTTCATTTCTGTTTACACGCATTTACACCTCACGCCACACCTCTACTTGAGCGTAAACACGAAGCTAAAACACTTAGCCCACATGTCGAAAGTTAACTTACCCGAGCTGCTCGAGTGAGTCCAGAATGTCACACTCCATCGCTAATACCGTGGTGTTTTAATTTTTATCCACCTAAAACATGGCTGTGCTGTAGAAACTTGTTTATGTTTAAATAAACGGCTTTAACACCCATTCATTTACACAATACTAAGGCGCTAACATGCCTCCTGGGTGTTCCGGCAAAGAGCATGAGTCGGAGTGAAACACTGTCAACAGTACTTGGTTCCGCAACGTTATTGTTACAAAACGTTTTTTTTTTTTTCTTTTTCCCATTTTGAAAACGATCAACAAAAGCCATTCCGTTCGGTTAAAAGTTTCATTTATTTAGACGTCGAAATCAAATTTTATATATCTATGCATGCATATGTATATATACATACATATATACACACACACACATAAATTATCATATGTCCAGCAATATCACAGTATATTAGTATATTCTCACAATTAAGCTAGGCTTATTACCAAGAATGTGCTTCTTGGTAATAAGCCTCATACAGTTGAAAAGCTTATTTGCTATAAAACTGTGCCACATTTGTAAGGAAAACAGGCTTCTGGTTTGAGAACTTGCCAGATCTTCTCTTCCAATGCCCAACAGCTTATTCTGTTAATGACTGCTGTTTGGGATCTTTTATTTAATTGGATGAATGAAATCTGAAGAGGTACGTGCTTGGTTGACAGATAAAACTTAAATGGGATTATATAACAGCACATGAAGGGAGCTTTTACTATATAAACAAATGTATACAAATCTTGATGAATTAAAGCAACAGTGTAGTCAAAAGTGAGTCAACGTTTGGTTACAATGACAGGAGACTGATAACATTACACAGAATAACACTCCCTCGTGATATTTTAATTTTTTAAGAAAACTTGTCTTTATAAGTTGTTTTGGATAAAAGCGTCTTCTAAAGACAATATAATGTGATGCAGTTTTGTGAACTCTAGCCACTTTATGAAAAGTGCCCTACAGAAGCTTAAAAAATAGGCTGCAATTGCTACCTGGAGACACAAGGTGGCAGCAGAGGGTTTGAACGCCACTGACCACCTTGAAATAAACCAGTGACACTGTGTTTGTTTTTTAAATATATATTTGGTGAGTTATTGCTTTTAGATAGTGGTCCACATTAGGCAAAACACTGGGCTTTGATATGACACACTCATATTGTTTCTTTAAAGATTTGTTTTTGTCAAATTGATATTTTGGTTTCAAGTACTTTTTGTTCCTGATATTTATTCAACTTGGAAGATCTCAGGTGATGATGGAGAAAACTCAGAACGTTCTAGCTCGGATGTAACACCACTCTGTCTGAAGGTTCAGGGGGGGGAAAGGGAGTAACACAATAAAGTTTACACCACAAAAGAATAAAACTCACCATTTTATTATGATAATGTTATTTGATATGTCAAATTACAAGTGTATGATGTAACATAAAAACAGTTACAAACATATGTATGCTTATTTACATTATATATTTATGAAAAGTAACAAGCTACATCTGTATAAAGAAAATACAACTATGACATGAGTTATTGGTACTATAAATTTTACATCAGATACTTGGTATTCTTGAACCATAAGAAATACCTAGACGTGTAGAAACCAGTAAAACCAGAACGAGAGATGTTAAGATGGAAACTAGGATGGACGTGAGGCACTTTTTTCTTTTTTTTTCTTTTTTTTGAGGTTGTCAGGATGTGAGAGCCGATGGCACTAAGAAACTTCAAGGAAAAAAACAAAAGATGCACAGGAAAGGAAATATGCACAGAGTGCAAGAAAGAAAGAAAACAGGCAGTGTTTACAGAATAGTTAAGAGTAGTACCATTTATACTGCGAGTTTCAAAACACAAATGTCTTCCACTATTTAGAACTAATCACATAAATGTTACATCAAGCGCTGTAAGATGAGGGAGGGGAAAAAAAAAAAAAAAAGAAAAGCTTACACATTATCATCAGTGCACCAAAGCATCGGAGAACTGAAACATAACCACTCAACTGCTGTGAAAAGTAACCTGTTTAAAAATACACCGAGGAGAAACTGGTTTATATAGCTTCTTTCTTTTTCCTTTTAAATCTACACAATTTCAAGAATTTACACTTGTATGCATTCCCAAAGATATGCACAAATTTCCAAGATTGAAAGGAGGATAAAAGACTAGCAGCAAAGTGGTTAAAACTGAAGTCTTATATAATGCGGGTCAAAAAATATATATATATTTATATATATATCAAAGCGGACAGACACACGTTGCATATATAATACAGTACATGACAGGAAGTTGCACTGCAGCTGGTTAATGCAGAATGAGAAGGGTTATTTCAGCATTCTCTACACTTTGTATAAATGCACGTCCTTTATTTCTTTCTGTCTTTATTTTTATTTGATCTTATTTTTGCTTCTCAGCCAGCAAGTTTTAATCAGGCTCATCAAACCTTGGTTCAGCTTGCAATGATGCAGGGCAAAATCCGATTCCGGTGGGAGAATATGGCAAGCAACCAAACGTTTGGTTACACCGCAACCCCGCGCGCACACAACCAGCAACCTGAGCACGCATCACACACACGCACACACAAGTGTCATCACACAGAGCAATCAAACGTTTAAAAAATGACTGTTGTTGTATGCTGTTGGAGAGTTAGGTTTAACAGTCATCCATAGCTGATTTTCTGTGTTAACACAATAAAATTAGTGATTGTATCTAGCAGCTTTATACAGTATGTATGTGTATATATATATATATATATATATATATATATATATATATATATATATATATATATATATATATAT
>JAOWBL010000015.1:3757706-3768982 GCA_028564865.1 Zenarchopterus dispar
GTCTCTCTGCAAAACACACTCCAGTACCACCTGAGAACACACACACACGCACATTTAAACATATATATACACACACAATTTAACAGTGAACAAGCCTTTTTTTATTCCATGATGCCCGTATACAGACTCAAACCTCTAAGCAATGTGGTTTAATGGTTTTAGGAAGCAGATTACTCGGAAAAACATATTTCATTATTTATCCAGCTTCAAGAGGTGTAGCAAAGTCCCATATTAGATCAATTTCACCCAACACACAAATGTTGTTAATAAACAAACAAACAAATGTCTTCAAAGACAATCTGATAAACATGTTTTTAAAGGCAGGTTTGTCATTGCAGATGATGTGAAAGTTAATGAGCAGTGGTGGCGGGACAAGGGTGAGGCTGTAGCCAGGATGTCCGAGAGCAGGGCCGAGGGAGGCTAAGTTTCCAAAGTCTATTATTAATCAGTGCTTCTAGGCTGCCTCCCAGCCTTCTTCTAGAAAGATTAAATGAAATGAGAGACGACCATTAAGGCCCGTGAGGTTGTTACTGACATGCAGGAGAGCTGGCTTAACAGGGTGTGAATGCGTGAGTGAACTCATGGTGATCTGCAACAGAGAATGTAAAAGCACAGACGCTAGTGTGACGAAAAGCTCAGTGATTCAAGTGCTAACGCATATTCACAGTGCAGATGCATTTTAGGAAAAACAAAGAAAAAACAGTAATTGATGAATGGTAATGTCCCCTCTCAGACAGTCAACATGCACTGTACAAAAGATTTATGATTTAAAAAAAAAAAAAAAGTATACACGCTCTTTAGTATGTCTGCATCTGGATGTAAGAGGATGGGATGACAAGGAAAGTGAGGAGGTTTTGATACTGCCTCTGAGAGGGAGTGAGGTGGGGGTTTGACTGTGGAGGCGAGACCGAATGGAGCCGGAGCAGGTAAGGTGAGCGTGCAACAAGGCCTCACAGAGGAGGAAGTATCACAGTTGCATAGAGCATGATACCTAACACCACATTCCACAATGTGCTCAAAGAAAAGAGAAGAGGAGGAGTCACCTTTTGAGAAAAAGAGACAGAAAGAACACAGACAGGATATGTTAAAGGAAGGAGGGACAACGATGGATGAATGTGAGACATGCAGAGAGTTGTGAAGACATGCGAGACCAAAAACTGGGGAAGATAGATGGAGGACACTTCATTAAACAAAAGAAACGTGAGAAAAGGGAAGGGAAAGTCAAATCAGGATACTCTTCACTAACTATACTCATACAACTTTTGCTTTTATGATCACAACCTGATTGTGATTTCAATAGCGTTAAAAAGGACAAACATTGTAGTCATCTTGAAATAAAATTAGTTGCTTTTTTTAAATGAATGGATAATTTCAGTCCAAAAAGTTGGCATTCACATTCGATAAAAATTTGAAGACACCTTTAGTATAAAGTTAAAGAAAAAATCTTGAGGTGGCCAGTATGAATCAAAATAACCATATTATAAGGTTAATGATGAAAATATAACTTCATCAAATACAGCCCCCCGGCTTTGAGTTAACCTGGACTACAGCAGTGGTGTATCGACTGCTGTAAGCGAAACAATGCTAGTGATAGGGTGGAAGACATGTTTAGCGAGATTTGTCATAATCAAGGATCTGATATGGTAAGTAATCACCAACCAATGGGATCTGTAGTTTAAGGAAGACAGACAGAGAATCAGAGAGAGAGAAAGAAGGATGGAGAGGAGGGAGAGAGCAAGGAACAAAGTGATTGGTAGCTATATGGAGAGTCAGCTGAGTCATCACCAGCACAGTCTGTGCCGCATCACTGCGCTTACAGACAGACCCCCCTCCCCACTTTTTTCCCTCCGTCTCCCATCCATCTGGCTCCACCTCCATTTCCTGCTCTTTGACTACACCTTACTCATTTTTGAATTCCTCTCATTGCTTCTGCATCCCAATCACGCAATTTCTGCCGGTCAAAATTGTGCCATTTTACTCTCAAAGTAGCTGCATCATCAGTCCGTTTTCTTCTTTTTACCAGGTATAAAAGACATCCTACCCTTTTTAAAAGAGACAAAAATATATATCCTTAAAAATTATCAACAATGTTCCTTTTTGTGTTTAAGACACTACTTATTAAACCAAACAATCTTGTAAAGACTGAAGAAGCTCTTCTTCATGAATGGTGACTTTTCATCGTCATTTATGCAACATAATTACCGTCTTTCACTTCAGATCAAAACACTGGTCTTACTGTAAAAAAAAAAAAAAACTGGTAACAAGCATCAATACTGGTCGTTGGTTTTTTTACTATAATAGCAAAGACATATTTCTGTGGTTTTGTCTGTAGTTTCTTTACTTGGAATTATCACTGTGCCTTCCTTCAAAATACTCTCAAGACCAGCGCTGCAGCTGACGCCAACACCCCGGACTGGGTGGCATTTTGACAGACCTGCAGACACTTGAGTGTTTGGGGTTGTGGCTGGGATATCTAGCTGTGATGGGGGTGTTTTACCACATCCCAGAACAGTAGCTGGAGTCCACAACTGTTTCTACGTCATGTCTGAAGAAACAAGAATCCCGTCACACCCACTTCTCTGCCACACACACGCTTGGATAGCAACGCTCTAAACACAGACCCACCATAAACGCAAAACACTAAGAGCTTAGTCAAAGAGGTGATTTAGACACCCCTTGGACAAACATCTAATGTCACATCGTCTGGAAAATCTGATTCTGTGCATCGTGGTGGCCTTTTCTTCTTCTGGTAAGCAGTGTTTCCCACACGAATAGTTTTAGACTTTAATCATCACTGATCTAAGAATATTGAAGCAGCACGATCTGGATCTTTTTAACAGCTCAGAGCAAGTTTGTGACAGTCCATTTACCGTCCCACTAAAGTCCATCTTACAGGCAGATAAAAATCGATGAGTCAAGTATCTTCTCGTCTGTGAATTGTTATCGTCAGTTTCCAAGCAATGGATAAACAGTCACAACAGATAAACATGTGTTTCTGTTAGGACAACCTCGTGTGTTGTGTTCCCATCAATGCTGATTGGACCCGGAGTCATTCAAGAGTGAATACCAATTACACTCAAAACATAACTGTTAGAGGATGTCTGTGGGTTTTTTTTTTTTTTGTTTGTCTGTTTGTTTTTTTAAATGACAAAGTCATTCACAATGTGTTTCTTATTCAGACCACACACATTTACAGCAGCAGAGCCACCACGTAAGGCGCAACCCTATGATTTGAAGAAACTTGGGGTTCAGTGTCACAGCGAGAGACACTTAAAGATGTTGAGGGGCTGGGATTAAATAACCATCCCAATTTTTAGCCAATACAGGAAACAACTGGACCCAATTTATAATACCCACTGAAAGTTATTTTTTTAACCCCTCACTTAAAAAAAAAAGAACTATTCACATAGATGCATACAAAAAAAAACCAACTAAGATTTCTACTGCAGGGCTCTAGACTGTGCGCATCTAGCATCATTTTGTGACCACTTTCTGAGATGTTGCAGCTAAACTTTTACAACATGCCACACCAGTGAGACTTGGAAATATACGACTCCCGTTCTTTGCTGTCATCATATGAAACATCACAAGGAGAAGTGTGTGCGTGTGTTCACATGTGTGCCCATCATGTGATAGAGAGAAAAGAGAGTGAGTCTGTCGTCATAACAAAACCAGGCTGTCGCTTTTCCTTGTCTGTTCAGTCACCAACCTCCTGTCACTTCCTTCCACTCTACCCTTCTTCTTATGAACAGAAAAAAATATAATGTACCACTTTCTGTACAGATGAACACTTGCTGACCTCTCCACAAACTTAACATGAAAGACGAAAATAGCCCGATGCATAAACTAAGCAGAAACAGACATGGCTGAGACGTAAATGAAGAGCCCACATGCAACTGTGGGTTCGTGGGTTTCATTTAATGATCTGAAAAAGTGAAGTTAAAGTCAACTTCTTATTGGAAGTGACATCTGTCAACTACATAACTTACCTCAGCTACAACCTAACACATTCTGAGTTATTCATCTCAACAGCATGAATTTCAAATACTTTGCTACCTAATGGACATTTCAGTCCATAAAAACTCCAAAATTGATTTTAAAAAATGGATTCAGTAAATTTGAATCTGTGTTTAAAAAGATAAAGCTAAGCTTACACTACCAGTTAGTTTGGACATACTTTTCCATTGATTTGAATGAGAATGTTGTGTCCAAACTTTTGACTGTCGCATTTTTTTTTCTTAAAGCTCCACTTCCTTTTATTTTTTTTTCCTTTCAAAAATAAGTTTGTTTTTTTTATTCCTGTAGATCATTTATTACCAAATTATTTATTAATATGTAATAAATTAAAGTTGAAAAATAGTGTTGTGGTAACACTCACTGAAATGATAGTCAAAGTTTCTTAATCATCGTTCTGGATCATTGTATTAAAATAATGAAAATATTTTACTGCCTTAATTCATTGACTGAATTCATTGACTTTTTTAGTAGAAAGACAATATTCCTTCAAAAAACAGGCCAATACTTCTGAACTAGTGTGAGTTTGAAGGCCGTATTCCATCCTTCAGGTCCCCTCTATGCATTTCCCACATCCCTCATCCCACATTCTTCTCTTGAGTAATCTGTCCTTCTGCCCGGTGATGTCATGATGTATCACAGGATAACACAGTTTGCTCCTATTTTCAGGAGAAAAATGGAGAAAAGCCAAAAAAGCCACTTCCTGTGAGCGAGAGTGTGAGTAAGACGGAGAAAGGGGGTGGGAGTCTGGGGTTCATGGTGATCTCATTCACATTTCTTGTATGAACAGATGAATGTAATCAAAGAAAAAGTAAAAACCTAGCTAGTTGTGTGTTGACCATTAAATTATGCGTGTATCATAAGATTATATCAGTCTGCATTATATAGGCTTCATGTTGTCTTACCAGTTTGTCTTTGAGCCTTTCACCCTTGATGTGGAATTCCACAGTGGTGGGACTGGGACTAGGGCTTGGGCTGGGACTAGGACTGGGGCTACACGGGCTGAGGTTGCTGCCGCTTCCTCCACTGCCTCCACTGTGGGTGCTGCTGCTGTCGTCTGCACGGCTAACCTTATTGACGGTGACACAGCTAAGGCCTCCGCCCCCCAAGGGAAGCCACCCACCGCTGGAGTCATCCCGAGTCATGACCACTGCTCTCACACGCGCATAACTGTCACTGCAGAGGGAGAAGAGTATAAAAGGAAAAGATGCTTTTAGTTAACACATGAAGAAAACCCAACCAGCACACGTCCACTTTTCTCTTTTGTTCTTTTGATTATATCACCTGGACTACAAAAATATCAGAACTACATAGCCTCGGCCTACATAAAACATCAGCCCACATAGTAAAGCTGAAGCGCGGTATGAACAACAGAGCTGGCCCAAAAAAACAATTTCTTTGGCATCTTAAAGCTTTGATGGGAACTTTATTTGAATTGAGAAAGAAAAAAAAAACAACCTGTAGCTTTGTAAAACGAAGTTGTGGACTACCACAACTAAAGCAGCAAAATAACATATTTAAAGGTCAGCTTCCACAAAGAAGTTGTAGTACAGTGCTTATATTGCACAAAAACGATGTAATTGTTAATTTGTTTAATATGTGTGTATAAAAACACCTGGGAGAATATTAGCTGTCTAAAGTAGTCAGTTATGTTTAACCTCGGCCAGAGGGTGACTGACCATGTGGTCAAGTTCAGACTCTGACCACCGCTGATTTCTAACCTCCCCCCTACAGCAGGTGGTTTTAAACTAGATAACACATGACAGGGGCTACAGCTCACATTGCTCTCTTTCCTTTGAATCACAGGGTTAATGCTGTGGGATTGTCATGCACAATATGTAACATTATTTAACTGGAGAAAAGCACACTAGTAAAAAGGATAATACAATGTGGCACAAAGCATTAAAAAAATGTTTCATGTTTTAGAAAGACAATAGAAAGTTAGTATGAAAAACAGAAGTTTTATTTGTTTGTGTTTTTTTTCCCCTCCCAGGTAATAAACATCAGAAGCATTAGATATTCACCCACACAGGAAACGCGCATGATGTCAGAGATGTAATGATAATCAGACTAGGCTCACCAGCTGTCACAAAGACACCTGGGTAAATGATCGTGGATTGACTGACCAAAGCAAACAAAAAACAAGTGCCATATAATTTCGGAGCTTAGAATACTGAGAAACCCTTTTTTTCCCCTACCCATCAGTGAGCACATCATGACACAGTGGGAAACGTGGAAATTTTTCAAGTGCAACTTCACAATAGCAAAGAAAGGAATTTGTTCACTGAATGAAAACTGCTTTTTTTCTTTTTAAATAAATTCATATGAACTGAAGTACATTCCTTCTAAAAGAAGGACAGCAGACACATTCTTCTTTGTTGCTGAACTTGTTTCAAAGCGTGTTCACCTCAGTACCAGCTGAACACAGAGATCAATGTCATCTGTTTAACATGACAAGTTTTGGTTAAAAATTAAAAAAATTTAAAAAAATACAGACAGACAGAGGTTTTAAGCCACTGTTTACTTTAAAGTAACTTGGGGGAAAAAAAGTGTATTTTAAAAATATTTTAGTTATGAGTTATTGATCCAGGAATTTGAAATTTGCAGTACGTGTTGTGCCCTTTACCCTTCAGAAGAAAGATGAACATGTTACACACCACTCTCTGTACTCTGTAACTCTTGATGCACACAAATTACTCAAAATTCCAAAACAAATTGTTAGCTTTGTGTCTTCTGAACTCTGTGGTGAGGAACTGTAGCTTGGAAGGCTATGGCAATGTTGCTGTACACATTATAAATTAATGTGACGCTTATTTGAGCACAGAATCATACCGATCAGCTAATCAGTCACAAAACTGGCCAATTTCAGAAGTCAATACCCGAGAGTTTTAAAAACATCTGTCGTTATTCAAATATCAAACTATCTCAAAATGGAAAGGAGACTAAATTTTCATAATGGACACCAATCATAACCAAATCTCAGATAACAGTAGTGAATACAGTAAATAATTTTCTATGTTGTGCTAGCTTATCAACAGTACATTACATAAGATATGTTATTATACAGATTTAATACACACCATAATTGTCATAATTATACATTATGCAGCCAAATTATAAAACAAGATATCCATTTTTGTCCCTCTTCCCTCACCTGGAGTCAGACGTTTCCCTGATTAGATAACACTGGTCCATCGAAAATGACAAAGGTCGAGGCAGCTGAGGGCAGCAATTTGCACTAACTACAGGTTATGTATTAAAGACGGGAAAAGATCAGAGAGCTTACAGTAAAGAACTCAATGTGACGGCCGGATGTCTTCCTGTGACACACTGTTTCTCTGGTCATGTTAACCAATAAGGATGTTGTCACAGTGCTTGAGATTCTTGTTTGGAATGTCTTCTCAAGCTGTAGCCAAATCTTAAGCAGTGACTAAGGGAGAGGATATCACCATCTGTAACATATAACAAAACTTTCAACTATCAATCTAAAAGAGAAATAGCTGCATCATTTCTCTTTCTGCCTTCTCTTTTAGCCTACTCAGTAAAGCTGACCTTTGGTCTTCCTTCCTTCCCCACCCTAGGCAAACCTGAGTGTCCACGTTTTTGGTTAGTAATTAATCTAAGAGCCATTAAGCATTAAATCCGAGGCCATCTTTTTTTTCCCCCCATGTGAAAGCTATTGGCATCCTGAAAACAAGACAGAAGTTCCATAACAAGACTGTTAAATGAGAGAAGTCTAACTAAAAAAAAAAAAACCACTAACACAAAATTTCGTTTTCATAGAGTCAAATGTTGAAAATGGTTCAGTTCTGCTCTTTTTAAGCACACAAATAGAAATAAATAGTTTCTGAGACCATAGACAAATATATTTCATCTTTTCCATCAATGCCTATTAATACTCATCATCCAACTTTCCCCATTTTCTTCACCGATGCCCTTTTGCTGGTGTCTCCTCTCTTTCTCGGAGCAATAGGCAATGTTTCAGAGCTTTCAGTACAGCCAGCTGTCATTAAGATGACTGATATCCAGGCCAATACTTTCTGTTCCACGTTTATCAGAGCCTTCTCAAATGTAATTTAGCAATACCTATTACGGCTTTCATACAATAGTCAAACAAAACACAACTGCTAACATCTGGCTCTAGGAAAAACTGTTTAATTGGTAAGTATTTATCAGCTCTGTTTTACCAATTGCATTGATGCGAAAAACACTCAGGTACACAGGCAAATTTTCTGAGCTGCAATCAGAGCTGCAAGAGTGGGCACACATGACTACCCTTTGCAGGAGCACATATTAGCTTTCTTGATATTGCACATGCAGGTTGCAAAACTGATAAAACATGGATCGATTTTATGTCCGCAGAAACAGCTGGCAGCTGACCGTCAGCCACACACAGCCGGACTGATTCGAATGATTCTGTCAAAAATCATTAACTGGTCAAACTATCACTGAATATTTGAATCTTGCGATTATCAGAAATCAGTTTCCAACAAAGCCTTCAGGATACCACGTAATACCGTGCCTTCGTGGTGTCACTGTTCTGTGTATGTTGTAGCCCTCAAAACACTGAGGGTAAATGCCGTACTACTGAAAAATGACCAGCCTTTGTGAAAGAAGTTAGCCAAAAGATGTAAATGCACACATTATCAACAGTTTCTGGTGAAAAAAATAAAGTGATGGGTTACTTTTTTGTTGTTGTTTTGACAAGTAACAAAGATCAGACAAGTCTCTCAGAACAAGACAGAACAAACAAAATTAGATGAAAACACAACTCAATATAATACTGTTCCAAATGTATTTCTTAGTTGTGGAACCATAGCTGAATCTCTCAAACTTTTTATGGCTATATTCAAGCTGATGAGAATTTTCCAGCCACAATTTTGCATAATGCTCCTGAATCAGTTCTGCTGCTACAGTATCCCAAAAATCAAAACTATTCAGTTAGAAAGATTTAATTAAGTATTTTTACTTGAGAAACATCCATGGTACATTTATGTACAATAATTATATGGTACCATAATTATACTTTTTTTATAGTTTTGTGGAGTCATCTGCCTTTGTCTTTTTAAAGTTGGTCCAATGCCAGTCCTGCTGCACTTTCAAGATGTTTTACCTATTGGAGGGCAAAAGTGGACAACAGTTAAAGACCTCTACTTTTATTTAGGTAATGAGAATTCCAAGAGCACATTAAAGTGTAATCCTGTGATATCACCAGTCAAGTCAAGCAAGTTATCCAAAATTAAGCTGCCACCCTGCCAGTAAATTAAGGTGTGCAGATGTTGATTTTGGTACAGAATTGGAGCACACAGGAATCATGTCCTTTTGACTTCTACAAGGAGGAGGAGAGCGACATGGCTGCCACCCCCCTCTGTTAGCTAACACTGTCATTTCGTAACTGTCAGATACAAACATGTTGACTTGTGTGAACTTGAAGATGCAAAAGCTGTCATTAAATCTGGGCATCCAGAATTGCAGACCAATGGCAACCATACTACACTGTAGTTTCTATGATCCATCATTCTCACTACCTGCCACCGCAGTCTTTCTTTGTGTATACATTGAGAAATAGCTTGGTTGTCTTTTAGATAAAACTTTTTTAATGCACCCCATCTCTTAAAACAAAAGTGCAAACATTGTAACTTTTTATAACACTGTAAGATATGAAAGTGAATATAGTGTTTCAGCTCAATTAATCCCGTAACTTAAAATAGTTCATTAATATATAATAGCTCACATATATTTTTTAAAAAAAGATAAAGATGTATCGGCTGGTCAGCAGGTAATCGGAATAGGCTGATTTTTGTGTTCTTGGGACCAACTGGTGTCAGTATTTACAAATAGATAGCCATAAATTCATAAGCTCAGAAGTTTAAAATGATGGGAAGTATTACATGCAATCTCCAATATCAAAGCTGAAAATTGCAATGGCAGTAAGGCCTCATATATACAGACAAACAGTTCAGTATACAGAGTTAACATCTTTCAGCTTCACAGCTAAAAATGACTTCTTTACTCATGTTTCCTTTGCTCGTCTCTTTCTCTTCAGTCATCACAACACTCAAAACCCTCCATGTAAATAAGCCTCAGGCAGTAAGGTTTCATCTGATTCCTCAAATACAACATTAAAAACTAGAGTGTGAATGTATGGCATGTGGAAAATGACAGACCATTATTTGTTGCAAATTTTTTGTCTGTTTTTGCGACATTGATAAAGGGAATGCTGATATTAAGATGACGATAACTTTTTGGTACATTCTGCAGCCCTAAAAAAATAAATAAATAAAAAACCACTAGACTTTCAAAGCTCACTCTGTTGCTATGATTAAATAAGTGTTATGTTAAAGTGTAGAAAATGGAACCACACAAAGTATGATAAAGAGTAATGCAGGTATGCAAAAAAATGGCAAAGAAGACAAATGACAGCGCTGTAAGGAGGAGACGGAAATGTAATGTAAAAAGTGGACTATATAAAACCTATACTTGACATCACATGTGACACTCTCTCCTTCCCTCAGATGTGTATAAATGTCTTTTATAAGAAGCAGGAAAAAAGAGAATTCTCATAAATGAAAAATGAATAACAGTTCCTGCTTTATTTCTTAACTTGCTAAAAACATGACTCTTTCGTGAACATACTCGTCATTTCTTTCTAGAATCTGGTGCACGAGACTTACTTGACAGTCACCGTCATAAGAGATTGACAAAACAACACAACTTCCCCTTTGTTAAACACATGGAAACACCCTGTTTGATAACACCAAATGACAGCAGCGTCAGTCCATGAGAACTTCCGCCACAACAGAAAAATGTGGTTTTGGGCAGTATAGCAAACATTGTAAAAGAAACATACTGCTGTTGCTGCACCCCAGTAAAAGATGTGGGTGATGGGTGCAGAAGGGGCTGTCAATCAGACAGGGGTCCCTGGGGTGAACAGAAGGCAGGCGGCGGTGTCGCTCAGCCATGACCAGGGCACAATGACCAGGGCCTGACCCTTCAGGGCTACCATCACACACATGCCGGTAAGCATGACACCCGAGGTGGAGTGGTCAGACCCCAAGAGGAAGTTAAGCAGACTATGGCAAAGTGCATCACTTTTCTTTAAAGTAAAACACCCAAAATGCAAATAATTAATTTGAACATTAATTTAAGAGTAACAAGATCTCATTCCTTTTTCTTCTCCTTTATACCAGAATCTTTCCTTTCCTAAAATACACAATGGTCAAAAAAGTCTGAACACACACACACTCACACACACACACACA
>JAOWBL010000015.1:3769082-3781275 GCA_028564865.1 Zenarchopterus dispar
CACACACACACACACAGACACAAAGTTCAGAGTGAGATGGGGGAGACAAAGGCTGGCCTCCATGCCCCTTGCTGGGAGCACACAGTCGACTGGACACAATTGAGAGCGGAAGCAGATCAGCTGGCCTTGGCATGCAAGAGAGAGGGTGGGTGGAGTGGGAAGAAAGAAAGAATGAAAGGAGCCCCCAATTCCAAATTATTCCAAGTTATTCTGCTGGATGACTGACTTCATTTCCGATCGAAGCAGGAGAGAAAGACAAAAGGAGGGGTGAGTGTGGAGCAGAAGAGGCAACTGCAGATGGAAACAAGGTGACAATAAAAAGCTTCCACTTGATTCTAAAGAATAAGACTTCTTTAATTCACAAAACGTATGGGTTGAGGCTGATGAAAAATGTGGGATATGAATAAACAATGTTTTTGACAAAAACAAAAAATAAAACACCACATCTGACATAAAAATATCAAATTCAATTTATAAAATGTAGATGAAGTACAGTATCAAAATGGATCTCATTGTAATTTGTTGCATAGATTCTAAATATATACTGTCTACAGCCCCCCCCCCCAAAAAAAAAAAAAGACAAAAAAAATATATATACAGTTTCATTGTGAATTTCTTTCGTCATCTGTTGTGAAACACAGCTTCAATGCCATTATACATGAAGCTTACTAATGACATTTATGCTCAACATTCCGATAAAAAATCGTCGAGGATGCCGTGAGTCTGCTGACTCATCATCTGACTCTTTCATTATTTACCTAAGAAAACTTTTTTACTTTTTGCCCACTCAATTCTTACTCTGCTTTGCTGCAACTTTGAATGGATTGATTATGCTGACCCTAACCAAATACATGGTTAGATTTAGAATTACTATACATTCTGAAAATATGTAACAAAATACACAGATAAAAAGTTATGGGGACACAATGTCCCTGGCTGATACACAACTAAAAGATACCTTGCCATCCCACAATTCTTAGCCCTAAATTGTGGCAATTGTACTACAATTTAAAAACGCGGACATCTGCGTCAACTAAATATTTCCCTCTGAGACTGGGCTAGACTTGTGAATATATAGAAGAATCTGTACATTTGTTATGAGCTTTTGAAGCATGTTGAGATTTGTGGACACTGACTATATGGATAAAGAATAAGAAGTTGACGTCACATGTTGCCATTTGAAAAGGACTCTGTTGAAGTAGGACTATTGCGAAGGCACTGACAGCATAATCCGGATAATTCTCTATGACAAGGTATGTAAGAGGTGGCAATGTCTCTGGGCCTTTCCTCCATTCTGCAGCAGACTGGTTGTATAGATCGATGTTTCTGACCTCAACCAGGTTTTCCGAAATACCCGTTTTAGTATTGGTATTTACCTTCCAATCCGGTCCCTTTCCTTTCATTTTTTACTTCTCCATTTTTTCAAAAGAAACTGTTCTGCATGTCAAAATCAAAGAAGAGAAGAAAAGAGAAAAGAAGATGAAGGAACATGTGCAGACCAGGCAGTTATGGGCCTCAAGGCCGGCTGTTCCAGTGTATGGTGGAGAAGGGGGATCCTGGGACAACCATTTCCTAAGTGGACAAAGTGGCCGTTTGTCTGCTTCTCTGGCCCATGGCTCACTGGGCTCCAGCATGCCCTCATGCTCTGCTCCTGTCTCTGCCTTGGGCTTTCCACCCCAAAGGGGAATGGGGAAGAAGAGTGCAGGGGTGAGAACAGGGGGTGGAGGGTGGCTAGGGTCTGAAAGAAAGACTAGAGGGGGAGGAGAAGGAAGCAAAGGAGCGCAGGAGGAAAGGGTACAGAGAAAGGATGTAGCCTGAGCCCTGGTTGCTTGCCAAGTCACCCTCCCTTTTCTCCACTCCTTCTCCCCCTCATACCCTAGCCCCTCCCTGGCTGCCTCTCTGTACACAATGGCCGCTTCTCTGCTGAAATTTCACGTTATTGGATCCCGGGCCTGGAGTTTTGTCCTCCCACAATGTCCAGGCAGCAGAGCATGCTGCAGGGGAGACACACTCTGCAAGCTAAAGGCTGGAAAACCATTCCTTCTTTCATTAGCATCTGAAAAGGATAGAAAAGCCCCCCCACACCACCACCGTCACCTCCTCCTCCTTTTTATTTTTTTCTTCTTCCTCATCACCCCTTTTCCACCCACTCTCTAGTATTAAAACCTGAGGAAAGCTGTCAAGCTTGGTCAAACTCCACTAGACCTCTATGACTTGTAAGACTTCTCAGGGGGATGGAAAAAAAAAATCATTAAAATATCATTGAGGAAAATAAACACAAGCTACTTATCCCAATCCGATTCTATAGATTATCCCTCTGAAAGCAAAGCAATCGCCAGTAAAGTGGGTGGAGTATGGAAGACGCCGTGAAAAGCTGCTTTCGGTGTGACTCATTGTCTTTCCTTATGAAAATTTATAGCCATCTTCAAGAGGTGTTATTTTAAATAACATTGCATATTTGTATAAGTATTTATTAGCTTGATCTGAAGTCTTACTGTTTAAGAATGCTTCCCAAACAATTTACATGACTCCACAGCTGGCATATACAATGAAGAAAAAAGCACAATGCATTTAACTGCAGAAAGGACTTTCTAGAAATGTAATCAACCAGTGGTAACCTGGAGCTGTAGTTATAAGAGGATAAAGTGGCTCAAGTTCTTTCACTGGGAACATGCCTCATTGAAGAAATAACGTGCAATCTGGGAGTCTGCCATTGATTCCAGCAGTGCATCTAATCTAAATGGTGCAAACAAGCTAGCCAATTAGACACAGTTCAAATCCCCTAAATAACCAGAGGCAAATTCAAGGGCACAGACATACCCAAAACAAACACCAACATGGCATAACATGGATGGAGTGCAAATTACAACATACAGCCAGGGCAAAATACTTTTAGAAAGGTGCTGTCTGTTAACCATTAATGAACAGAATTAATTATGGGACAAGGAAAAACAACAAGCCAATATCACAAACCTGCTTATTTTAGCTGCAGTAAGAACTAATATGCTGGCTGTGGAAAGAGAAGTGAAAGAGAAATTTGCCCTATCTCCTCTCAACACCTCAGGCTGCTGGTGAGTCATCTCCCTCACAAGAACATTCAGCTTAGCTACTAACTGACTAAGAAGGAAAAAAAAAAACAAAACTACTGCTGCACCATAGAGCAAATCTTTACTTCAAATACGTAACTGTGCTTTTATAGAAACCACCTAATATGATAGCAAATGTCCTGATAGTGTGTTACAGACACCATTTTGTGGGCCTACTTATCTTTAATGTAATGTAAAAATACATGAATGTAAGGATGTTCACTTAGATGAAATGTCTGTCATTCATTTTCAAACCATTCCCTTCATTACTGGATTGGGCCTGTAACCCCAAAACAAATGCTCTAGGTGATGCTGTGCTGTGGCACTATAAATCAAAGGAATCCCACATGTGGATCAAATCCTCAAAAAACTATTTCTAAGCATCAATCAAATCCACATATTGAGATGATCTTAATTTGAGCCACAAGCATTTGGAAAATTAAAACCCTACGCTTGTCATTACAAAAAGAGGAACCACAAAATTCGACTGCTGTGGCATTTCTGGTCTGCTTTGATGTAAGACTAGTCCCCAAGGACTCTGCTGTGTAGCTGTGGGAGAAAGCATTTATATATCTCATGGGCTACTTAGGAACTATAAACCACTAAACCAAGATTATTGCCCATGGATATTAAGAAAAACTGCTTTGACAAGTTGCAAAGCAACACTGAGTACCATAACATGATAAGTATCCTAGTTGTCAAACAAAAGACTTTTAGACTATGTTGAAAATCAGTTCAATTTGTCATTCAAGTACCTCTAAGCTCATATCACAAACTCTTATGATCTGAATAATCAAGAAGCAACTTTACCAACTAATAAAACTGTTTCAGGTGCTAAATATAGTCCCTGAAGAGGATACAATTTGATTGAAATTTTACAAAGCAGGTAACAATAGTACAGTGCCTAAGTAATTGATTTGATGCAGTAATGTTATGCTTGCTGAAATTCACTCATCTGGGAACAAGCCCATTTTAAATATTTCCAGAAAATAAACACAGAAGTGTGTGCACAGACGGATACACAGAAACCCTTTCCTGTTTTCAAAGCGTTTGGAAACTCAAAGAAACAAGGTTTAGGATTTACATCTGTGGCCTTTTATGCCTGTGGTCCGACAGGAAAGAACCATCTTAGCCCAGCTGCAGCAAAGAGGACACAACCAGGTCCAGCCTTCATGGACCGGCATGCAGCCCAACTGAAAACAATATCGACAATTGAGACACTTAGTGCTAAAAGCACCTCCTGGAGGCATTAAGATACGGTCTGTGAACATCAGAGGCCCTCCCTCACAAAGAACTAAAGACAAGCCCTGCTATGTAGATGCTGTAACAGAAACATGCACACACATAAAAGAAAGTTTACTGTTGGTTTAAAAGCCTATATTCACTGTACACATACATATGAGTCCTTATTTTAAAAATATGGAGACGATTTGAAAATTTTCTCTCACACCGCTGACATTTACACCAGTTCATGCGTGATCCTAAAATACTTTAAGAGGAAATGAAAATCATAAGAGGGAAGTGGCTGGGGTTTAAAATACACAAAATCCAGGCCCCAATCTGGTCAAGATACTGAACAGTCTACCACGTTTGATGGCCTGTTTCAGTGAGTGGCTTTGGCTCAAAAGAAAGACATCCTAAGCCATCTGAACATGCAAAAAGCAATCACAAACAACATAATGGCTTCAAAACTAGTCGACAATTGTCTGAACTAAATAACTTTTTTGGATTAAACAACATTTAACTGTTGAGTTAACCATTTTTTCATAACATACACCAGGATCTATTAGGGTGGCGAAAATCTTGTTCCAAGTAGCCTTGTTTATATTTGTCAAATAATACATTTCATTGGCCCCAGTAAACCACTGCCATCACAACACTACACTTCCCCAAAAGAATACAGAAGCAAAACCAAAAGCAGTTTAGTCAAGAGGTAAGATGTGCCTGTAGCTTAGACTGGACCAGCTATTAAAGCTGAAAGGTTGTGGAGGTCAGATCCAACAGCTGACGGTAACCCCAAATAATACAATCTATAAAAAGGCCCAGGAAATTATTTAGCTTAGCATAAGGGCCACAGGATATAGGCAATTACCCTGGCCGTAAAGCACTAACCCTAACAGCTGAAGTAGCTGTCTCCCCTTGTCGTCTCAGGGCATGATGGGGGTTGTTTTTGAGGAATGCATTTGGAAAGCTCTGCAACAAGAATGGAAGAACAAAACAGCCCACAGGTGATAAGATCAAGACACCCACATTGGTAGATAAATCACAGAGCTGTCAAATCAATCACACAGATAGGAAGAGGACACGGGGAAAGGAATTGCTGAGGATCACCTGACTTGTAAAAAACAATAGCACAGTACTACAGGGATCTAAAACAATCAGGCTGTACCCTGTGTATGCATGTGAAATGGTTTAGAGGCAGTTGTCCTTCACTGATAAAAATGGATAAGGGCCTGTATAATTTTTGCAATAGCAGTGTCAATGCTAAAACTGGTTAAAATTTGAAATAAAAAATTATCTTTAAAAACTGAGGGAGGACAAAGAGCAAAGGGGGAAGTATCAAATGCTTGTGTTCTTGCTTGGGAGAAAAATAGTCTGGAAATCAAAGCAACTGTCATTTAGCCATGAGTTGTCTCACAAATGTAGCAGAAAATACCATGATAATGCACGGAGCCTGTGTACTTTATACAAATAAGTGCAATTCACACCAACAGACAAAGGAACACATTTCAGGTGAATCTGAAATTCAGAGACACGTTGCTTGAATGCACTTTCAAGAATGTCCCATTTCTCCTAGCCTTTCCACAGGTCTTGTGGATGATATCCACATTAGCCTTATATCCCATAACTCTGTCCACACTAACACACACTAGACAAGACGCAAACCAAAATCTTGCAAGGCTTTATGTGCGTTCTTGTCATTTCAGCCTTGTGAACATCACTGCACCAAGGCCAAGAAGCATGTTCTCAGCAGAGGGTGTGCTGTGTGTACACCAGTTTGGCTAACCACCTATCATTCAGACAAAACCACTTCAGGGCTATCTCCTCTCAAATCTTGTGGAGATTTTCAAATTAAAAGCACAAAGGCACAATGAAGGACAAACACGTTTTTCCAAGATCAATCAAAGCATACATGAAGCAGCACAGCAAAATACGCAATGCTGAACATTATTCTAAATCTTTGAAATTCTGAAGTGTTTTTATTAGCAGCAGATTAAAGAGACTTCGAGACTGCAAAAGTGATCAGCTCGAGCTTGTTCATTCCATTTCTATGAATCGCACAACTGTCAGAACGGTGGTGGAATCATAGCAACAATGTCTGGATCGCTTCGCCATCTTAGCTGCTGCCATCATGCAGTACAGTGTGAGGAAAATCTGGCATACGGTGTAGTTTAAACCCCTCTTATAATAAGCAGGTTTGTGGCAGCAGGTCTTAGAGTGAGGCCAGTGGGGTTGGACGTTATTCCACATAAAATGAAGAAATGTTTTGACATCTCTTTCCATCTACAGATTAAACCAAGAAAAAACCACAATGCATTTCTCCTCAGTTCATAGTTTAAATATTCCTAAAATATCAAGCCTTGAAGGTTGTTGCTCAATTAATACCAAAAATAAATTTAGATGAGCCTAAGAGGTAGGGGTTTAATTGTAACCTGTTTGGCTAGATTGATAGAGGAATGAAAGAACTGCATGACATATGTTACATAAGAAAGCAGAAGCATGATTCAAGGACAAAATCTACATTTCAAAAAAAAAAAAAAAAATCAATCCGGATGGCACAGACTGAATAGATGGAATGAGGAAAAACATGGGTGTGTTTCGAACATCAAGCCATGACATTAAATGGCTGAAAAGGTCACATGACTTCCTTTATGACAAACGTATTATCAAATAAATTCTGTGTAGGATGCATGTTTGTGTGGGATAAACGCTCGCAATGATGTTTTATATTTGGGTTTTAGCGTTATACCGTGTTAACCTAGAACGTGATCATTGTGTGCTGCCTTTTTTTTTTTTTTTTTGCAATGCGAAACAGTGTACAGTGCTGTGAATGGGCAAGCAGGTACTTTATGAATGGAGGGAATCATGTGACCGCAGCACCTCCCGAAGCAGATATTTCTCACTGACTGTCAACAAGCGCTCACGGGGGGTGGGGGGGGAGATCAGACCATTAAAACAACAACAAAATGCGACTGGAAACGGGCGAGACGTGTACAAAAGCACGGCATGTGAAGATTAGAGTCGATGCCCGTGGGTTGCCGGGATTAGGGCGTGAATGTAATGCCGTTTTTAACCGTTTTTTATGAATGGGGATTGTGATATGTAAATGAGTGCGATTGAGAAAAAAAGAACATCTTTGGCTTTTCAGTGCCGCAATGAGGACGGAGAGGTTTTAGTAAAGAAAGGCTGGTCTGAAACACAAACATGAACCGCACAATTATAATCGATGGTTATATGCCGATATCATGGCGGACAGCAGTTACACACGATCTAGACAGTCATCATAACGTCGCCCGATCGTGATGTACACAGACCAAACATGACCATAAAATTATATTTAAAATTAAATAATGGTATCTTATCTCTCTTCTCTTGTGTCTAGTCTTTTATAACAGCCATTCTGCGTGTTAATAAAAAAGGTATTGAGCATGCTACTTGAACCACACGCAAAAAAAAAAAAAAAAATCTCAACAATAATGTGGCCTTATTTAAAGTCTCGAAGCATATTCATTATAAGGAAACCAATATGGATTAGACTTTGTGTAACGTTATTATTGATTATATGGTTTTATGCAATGCCCTGTCAGGCACTGCACTTTTAAATCTCATAATATAATCCTTCCTATTAGCCTATAAACAAATAAAAGTAATGCATAGTCGTTGATGTTAGGAGGTTACATGATGAAATAGCAGCATAGCACGATTAGAAATGTCATTGGGAACTTGAGGTAGTGGACTGAACAGCATTTATAGCTAACGTTTAATGGTATCCGAGCACTTATTATCGCAAGTGCACCATAAATATGTTAAAGTTGAATATATGTGTACAAAGCTTCATGAACAGTACTCACTCGTTGTTTGGATTTGTTGAATCTTCACTCATTTTTTTCCTCAAGGGGATCCAAATCCTAGCAATAGCATCGACGACGCAGCGACGGCGGGATAAAGTACCATAAAAATCACCATTTTCCTTCACAAACAGAAATTTACGCCCGTTTTAGGATAATAAGTAAACGATGTGAGAAAAGGGACATGCCGAAAAAAAGCGTCCCCCCACCCACCCCGGCGTGAAAACCCAAGTGGAGCTAGCTTTTAGCTTTGCTGGCTGGGACTAATGTTAATCGCGAGGAGGAATGACAATCGTTGATTCATTTTATCCTCCCTGGAAGTAAAATCCAACCACAACAAACGAGCCAACAGCATCATCCTAGTCGTCAAACACAGCTCCCCGCTTTGCAAAAATGTAGATATATCCTCCAAAAAATGTATGAATTGCTGTAGACTGTAACGTTCGCCAGGTTATTTATGGCTGGCTTGTCGAGCATCCATTCGCCAACTTAGGGTCCAGGACGACACTTGAAAAAGCGCTGTGCAGCGTTGCTCCGTCAACGTGTCCGAGTGGTTTTGCAGTAAAGGCATCCGAAGACACACACACTCACTCAAAAAGCTGTTGAGCTGGTCTCAGTGTTAACACCGAAGCGCTAAGTAAAATATCTAGACGTAAAATTTCCTTGAGAAGTTCTTGGACATCTGCTTTAATCGAACTCCATTTTCAACTCGGGGAGGGGATGAAACATCGGAAAACTGGGCGGATGTGTCGACCCTCGCTTAAGAAAATCAGATCCTTCCGCGACGTAGTGAAAACATATTAATCTTGCAATAAAATTTCCTCACCCAGCACACGGTTTATCCTACCTACTTAAAGAGTAAATGCTATTCAACTAAACCACCTTCCTTCGTAGTCCTGTGTGCTAAATGAATAATGTTTTTTCCAGTGTTGGTCTAATGTAGTCCCTGCACTTCCCAAAAGAAGTTTCCCTTCAATTACGCATTGATACGAGAGGGAAGCGTCTGCGTTACAGCACGCGAAATAGAGAATGATCCGGAGGAAGGGATTGACACTTAAAGTGACTCATTAACAATTTCTGCCGTTTTCGTTCACGAAGCAGTTTTGTTGTGATCGATTCGAGTCTCGAAATCCGCCTGCAAAACTGTGTGGATGTGCTCGATGTAGACAAGCAAGCCTGTTCGTTGCAGCACGTGGAATTACATCAGACCCCCTTCACGTTTGAAGTGGCTAAATTCTGACTGTCATTTATTCGTCACTTTGGTGTTAAAGTGTAAAATGTATGGAAAGCAAGGAGTAAATTAAGAAAGTGAACATGCTAATTATTCTGAGGGAAAGTGAAGTGGTATCCCTTCACTGATGCAGTTAGTTGGTTACCAAAAATGAACTATGAGATTACCTTTTAAATTACAAAGTTGATGTGATTTTTATGAAGTGTCATAACATTCAGGAGAGAATACTTGCAAGTATCTGTAGTTGCATAAGTTAAAACAGTTCCACCTGTCACCCAAAACTCTCTTTCCAACTTAACCATTTTCTAAATTAAAAGTATCTTGGAAGCTATTCACGAAATTTATGTATGGATCTGTCAACCTTATTTGAAAATGTGTTAAAAGACTAGGAGAGTGAATCAGTAGCCTGGTTGCATAAGACTTAAACGCTATTGGATTTCTGTGCTGTGTGGAAAGGCAAGAGATCAGGCTAAATGACTCTGCCTCGTTGTCATAGTGACAGTATGTTGTGTGAGAAGTTTCTTTGTATCTCTCCAGCTTTTCATAGAGCTTGTGCCGACAGCCTTAGTGGCAACCGTATAAAACATTTTTGTATGTCCCTGTATATAGACGAGCCATGTGTGCACAACCCTTATATGTGCAGCCTTGACACATATTGTGGACTCTCTTTACTGTTTGATAAAGATTTCTCTCTGAGCTATTCAGAGCTTTGCTGTGGACCAACCAAGAGCAAAGGTGAATCATCTCTTTGGCTTGTGTTCTTAGCAAAAATATTGATGTCAGCCTCATGCGTGATGAATGTTACTTGAACTTATTTACACAAGCAATCAGCATTTTTATTTATCTTTACATTGCACAAGTTGCAAAGAACTGTCTTTTAAAACCCACAGAACCCTTGTTTTTATTTTTCCCTTTTAAATTGGGTCACCATTTATCATTGATAAAGCCAAAAAGTCCAAATAAAGTGTTCCTTGTTTGCAACAGAGCAGGGGGGAAAAAAAGCAATGACCATGAATTTTCCCTCTTGCATGCCTTTATCCTTTGGAGTATTCAGAGTTCAGAAAGTCAGCCTGCTTTCTCATCTCACAAATGCGGATGACCCTCGTGCATTTCCTGTGTTTTTCACACACTCAGCTCCACACAATGTAGTGTACTTAAACAAGGTAACAGGATGTTTAGCTAACAGAGGCATCCCTTGACTTAACTCCCAAGCGCAATCAGTCACAATTCTCCTTAAGGCAGTAAACAAGCCAGCATTCCATTGCCAGAAAAAGGGATGTACTCAGCTCAACACAAACCTCATTCAAAGCAGAACTTCTCTTGCATTTTAAGAAAATGGCTGAGACAATTTCCAGATCACAGTTTGATATAGTCTGCATTATGTTATGTCTTATTCATTCACACACACACACACACACATATATATATGAATGAATGAAAAACTAAAACATCTGGAACAATTTGCTTTAGAAATGGTTAGTTAAAAGAGACATGCTTTTTTTTTCAAAAGTCTACACAATTCTTTGGTTAAAACACTGCAGCGATCCAGTACAAAAGCACCCTTTCATCTATTTCTTCACATAATGTGCCTCTTTCGAAATCGGTGTTACAGTTTTGCACTCCCCACTTCCGAGGTACAGGAAATACAGCATGGTCTGAAGCTGGGTAGAGATAAAGAGGCATCTTTATGGCCTATGCCGGATAATTTTCCTCTGATGTGGGTTTGTGATGTAACGTTGCCGTTGAAAGTATCAACCATTCGCTGAAGGACGAGTTCGCAGTCCCGAACAAAGTGGCAGGATTTTTTTAAACTGGATTTCTCGGGATTGTTTAGACACCCAGATATATGCTCTCAATCAAAGAAAATATGTTTTTATTTATCTATTGATAATAATATGTCCCCATTAATAAAGAAAAGTTTTTTTCTTATTTCCTCTGTTACACTGAACTCCATTGATTTGGCAAAATTAACAATAGGTGATAAAAACACCATCAGGGTCTTCCTGATCAGAAGAAAATTGCACATCCATATGCTGCATTAGGTCTGAATGAGTTAAGTGAAGTTTTATACAACCAAAACAGAATAGAAACTCAGTGTCATGTGTCGTTGCCACCATACTGTCTGCAGAGACCCCAGAACAAAGAATCACGCACACACACACACACACACACACACACACACACACACACACACACACACACACACACACACACACACAAACAGCTGGTGAAAGCTTGTAAAAGGAAAACTTTAAAACTAAAAACAATAATAACAAAATAAACCCTCCATCTATTTTCAGAAAGATACTTTTACAGTTTTATCCATATAACCCAAATCAGCTACAACAGGGGACACTTGCCAAGAGGTGTGGCTTAAACAAGAGGTGCTGATTTTTAAAGACCTGGCAGCGGAAAACAACAATGCATACCTATGATTAGTGTGGGCCAAGCCTTGGAAGCCTGTAACTTTTAGGCAAGATAATTGTAGGGTTGGGGAGTAGAGAAGGTGTAGTGGCTAGAGGGGAAGGAAGTGTGAGGGCCTTCTGGCATTTGTTTGATGTGCAGTGAATTACTTTCATTCTCTGACTTTCTGTCTAAATGTATGCATATGCTGGCTTAATAGTCCCCTCAGTGAAGATTCTGAAATATCTTATTTAAATAGCATTAGGACATCTCTTTTTTTTTTTTGTCTGCATATATTTTAATGGTTAGTGCCATGATTTGGTAAAACCTTTATCCAAACGAGATATATATATATATATATATATATATATATATATATATATATATATATATATATATATATA
>JAOWBL010000015.1:3795773-3853617 GCA_028564865.1 Zenarchopterus dispar
TATATATATATATATATATATATATATATATATATATATATATATATATATATATATATATACACACACATACATAGCTCCATGATTCAACTCTGGATTTTATTTTCACAAAGTTTCAAGCTTTTCCATGTTATTTGCCAGTTTTAAATCATGTTATTATTTCTGTTTGCATTTCACATTTTATGTAGTTTCTTAATGCATAAATAATTTACGTATCTTTTTTGAACCATATCTTTCATTGCTCTTTTTATGTCAGCAACTTTGAATTACTTCCACTGCATGATTTCTGCTGCGCACGTAATCATCGGCACGCCTTTATATTAAAAAATATTTGCATGCAGACCAAAATTTGTGCATGTGCAATAACAACAACTATTTATTTGTGCACTGTATCTCTGGGCAGGACATATTGTGTTATTTTATATTTTTCCATGTAACTGAGTCAAATATAACAACGGAAACTTACTGTCAATATATGCATTACACAGGAAAATCAAATTTCTAAGTGAGAAAAAAAGATTCAAGAAAATTAGAAGAATATTTTGCTTGTTTTAAGAATTCAAATCAAGAAAAATATATGTACCCTATGGGCAAGGATATTTTTGCTTGAAATAAGAAAATTTTGACTAAATTTATGGCTTACTATGCCTATCTCTAGAGGGGGTGTTTTGACAGTGTAGGAAATGTGGACATATTGTTGTACAGTGTTTTTTGATTTGTGTGCAAGGTGGAAAAACACTGAGGTTGTTGGTAAATTATTATTCTATTATTCTAAACTTACTTTATGTGGGCCAGAGTTATTCAAACTCAAGATTAAGTCATCTTGCAGGGTCTACACATCGACAAGCCTTTGCTCCCAAGTAGTGATGCTCCAGATAACGCAGACAACGGTTGTGCCTCTTTCTTTCTGAACTCTGGTGCAGCACCTTCAACTACAGTTTTAGGAATAGTGGGGGGAAGTAAAAGGAAAGGAAGGTGGAGATAATGGGGGGTGGGGGACTGCCACATTAAAAGAGGAATTTCATCCTCTGATAAACACATAGAGACACATCCCACTGGACTCACTGTCTGAGATGGCAGCCGGTTCTAAATGTGAGCTTGTCTGAGCTGCAGCACTACAAGGAGAGAAACCGCATGGAATTCATGTTTTGTCCCTAGGTTGTTCGTTTGAGAGCGTTAGAGGATTTTAATGTGCCTCTCTGTACCTCACAGTTTCCATTCAAGGGGCTCTCCAGACGCAGGGAGCGCTTCACAGTAGACATGCATAATCACGGCAGAGAGGAGAGGATGGAACAAAGAAGAGACGTGTAAAGCGTCATATACATATGGCTCTTTATAATGTATCCCTTTCAGGTATTCTTATGGGTGTTTTGGTTCTAGGTTTGATTTTTAGTTGTAACACACAAAGGAAACAGCCGCAACTCATCTCTTCAAAGGGGCCCCTGCAATCCCACATAGACCGCATTTCAGTAGAGCATGCTGTGCCGTGCAGCACTGTGCTACAGACAGGCAAGAACTGCTGTGGAGACCATGGCTTCTCATTAAAAACACCAGTGTTTCCTCCATAGATTATAGTCCTGTGGAAATAACTACACAGGGAAGACACCTCTGCCACATCTAGTGTTGAAAGATGGATCGTTACCTGATTGAAATTGTCAAATAAAGCACACAGTTGGAGGGGTCTCAAAACAAGTGTTGAACAAAAAATGACACACTCACAAAAACATGTTGAAAACAAATGAGCATTTTTAATAAAAATGAGGGAGCACACTTACTTTTGACAAAGACATCACAACAGCACGATTACACTGTTGCAGGTTAGGATGTGGCTAACTTAGCTTCACTTTAACAACATAGGATTCTACCTAAAGCACATTAGTTTAAGCTGCAGCCAAGCTCAAAGACTAACTTGATAACACTGTCATAACAAACGTGAGATCTGCAGTTAAACTGTCTGGAAACCAGAAGTAAGAACCTTTAACCCAACTGTTAGCACTGGGGGTCATAAAATATGTCTCTGATTTTGAGACTCGGTGTTAGTTTAGTGTACTTAAAATGAATTATTTCATTTTGATTGCCATTTTACAGATTTTCTAACTGTATGTGACTAAATAAAAGGTAAATATTAGCATGTCCCCATCCATCCATCCATCCATCCATCCATCCATCCATCCATCCATCCATCCATCCATCCATCCATCCATCCATCCATCCTAAAAATTGCAGTGCAATTTGTGGGGATTTATATGCATATTTTTGCCTCAAGAAAAGTGGAAAAATTTGCAAATGAACATAAAAAATTGCAAAATTTCTTTTGTTAAAGACAGAATGAGACAGTCTCCGTTTTAATGTATAATTTGCTTCTAAATCTCTGGTTCAAATCTGTACACATAAAATTTATATGAAATGCATGTTTTTCTAGGAAAATAAAAAAAATAAAGTGCAAGTTCTTTCAAAGGTAATGAAATGTAACGGCCTTTGATGCAGTTTTGAAATGTTTTGCTATAGAAAAATGGCTATCCAGTGAAGATTTTCATTTGTGTTCCATCACAATGTTACATATTGTACAGAATAATTTACCTCTACTTTTGTGTAAAATATTTGAAAGTGTTTTTGCATTGTCTTTTGCTGTTATTTTTGTTGCTAGATGACAGCTAATTCATTTCATACTATCAGGGGTAGGTATGGCACACAGGGGCCAGCATAGGTACAAGTTCTGCTTCGAGACCGTCTATCTGTTTTTATTTTCTTTAACAAAATCTTTGCAGTATGTTAGTAGCCTCTGTGAGTGCCCAAACCTTGCAAACAATGCATGTATTGCATCAACTATTGCAATCACAGGATTGCAAATTCCTAGAGTGACTGCAAAAGGCAAGGGTCTCATTGTGTCTCCTTAAGGCAGCTTTATTAGAATCCAGTATTCATAGCCCCTTCATAAGTTCGGTTGATAATCTTGTCTAAGATTTTCTATGAATGCACCATGAAAACCCTCTTCATAGTGCTGCCATACAAATGCCTCAGGAACAACCTAAGAGAACAATGTATGATGTTTGTGGATTATTTAGGGTCAGGAGACCATTTCAGAATCCCATATTCCTACAGTGGCTGTAAGTATGCCATAAGAACACATTAAGTTGTTCTTGGGGGGCCCTCACAGCATTCCTAGGAACGCCAAATGAACGAAGATTCATACGGTATTCATGCGAACACCTCTGCCATTTGTAAGGTGAAAGTAAGGCATAAGTAAGGTCTTCGTAAGGCAGAAGTATGTGATGTAGTCACCCTCCGACTCACGGTCCAGCTCATGGAACAGAGTCTCATACTGGCCGTAGACATGCTGCCTCTGTATCCATGGCTGCACCCACCAGCATTTGCCTTTATTTGACTTTACTTCTACTTTGAAGGCCTGAAGTTCCATTTTCTATGTTGTAAGTTTTGATGTGGTTTTAGAGGTCATGTTGCAGTGCAGTGTCACTGTGCACATTCATGAATTTCTTCAGATCCTTTAACTCTGCCATGAACATGTTTTTGTAGCATCACCACACAGGGAACATCATACTTTGGATGGCAGGGGGATTATATTGTCATGAGGGGTTTTCTGGAGAGTGCAGAGACATTTATTAGTGGAGCCATGGGGGTGCACTTTCATTTCCTGCTTTTAATGGAGAGTGTCTGGGTCCAAATACGGGTCAAAATGAGACTAAATTCAGTGTTTTTTTGTACTTTTTTTTGTGGTGCTGTGCCCATGTAGAGGGAAAGTGTCTCCATTTTTTTTTTACTAGCTGGATTTATGAATCACTGTTATTGCTTAAAAGTGTAATCAGACATCTCAGTACCTTTTTTTTCATTATTTTGTGGATCATTGAGGACATTAAGTAATGGTGCTCAAAACATGAAAAAAATTACTGCTTTCATGTTTTATTGATTTGATATTGAAAAGGGACAGAGTGACAGAGAGAGTGTCCTGATCCACTTGGACTGATGTAGGTTAGGGATTTCACCTGCAGTTCAAGACTGCTTTGAGTTCAACAAATACTGATGGTGCTCTCTCTGACGTTATTGAGCTCACATCTGTTGTGCTCACAGCACTGCCTGCAACTAAACTCTCACACAATTACTTGATTTGGAGGACTGCATGCAAACAGCGAGGTTGGCAGTCAGGCACACAGTTTAAGTCCAGCAAATGATGTATCTATTAATCAAAAGGCACTTGTAGTTTTTATAGCTCAAATGTAAACAAGGCCAGCAGTAAATTGTTTACTATATATCCTCTTTTCCTTTTAACCTAACCTGAGGCGATATTTCTCTGATTATGTATATGACAATGGAGTTTAGCACACTGTCAACACAAACATTATGTGGAACAAGTGCAAACATGGTAATTGACCACTGCTTTACCGAGTGTGTCCTCTGGATGGCAGTGTCAGGCTGTGGTGCCAGTGGCCGTCCGCCTCAGCTTTCTCATTAGTGGGCTCCAGCAGGCCCCCTCCGACATGTCTCATAAATGTCAACACCAATACAGCGGGGGACAGTGGGCCTCGATGTAACAAACACAGACGCCATGAAAGTCCACTCTGTCTGTCAAATCAATCACGCAGGAAAGCCACAAGCTATGTTCACACCTCACACGGAAACTACCTGCAAGTTCACATTTGGTTTGTTTAAAGACATGAAGAACACAATCTTGTGAGGCTGTTAGGAATGATTTTGATCTTGGTGGAAAAAGCTGTTTTTTTAAAATTTGCATTGTGCATATAGTAGTATTTTTTATGGTAAATTTTGGTATGTGTTCACTTCTGCACACCTCCAGTATTTCTCTTTATTCTCACCTTGCGGTGGTCATAAAGTCCCCTTCACTGTACCCTCCACGCTGCACCTCTCTCTCTTCTTTTTTCCTTTCCATTCTCATCTTCTTTTATTCCTTATTATCAAGTCTCTGCTAACGCTCTTTTCCATTCTCTTCCAATCGCGCCACTGGAGCAGGTGGATTGGAGATAACTTGCGCTGCGCTTTGTTTTCACCCTAACACTGTCATTAATCATTGCCCAAGCCACACTTCAACATATAATAATAAGGACTGGCTGCTGTGTGGGGGCTGCCGCCCAATTGCCTTTCATTGCGTGGATGCCAAATTGGAGGTGAATGGCCATAGCCAGACACTACTCCCATGTCCCCTGACTGTCTCATCATTTAGGTATTTATCCATCTCAGCCTTGTCTGTGGAGCTTCTCCGTGCCCTCCCAAGAGGCCCGAGATTGTTAGGGGGAGGATCAGATTTGTTGCTCCGGCTTTTTGGCTTTGATTCTGTGCCTATAAGTTAGGGATTAGAAGCAAATTTCCCACAGGGCAGTGCTGGATTTGCTGGTGTTTAACTGTTTAACCTGTCTTAGTCTTGTGTGGCAAAGGCGTGTGGGCGGTTGTAGGAGGGAGAGGAAGCAGAGTTTGAAGAGAGACCTGTCAACAGGCCCGGAGAGACCCAGGTGGGTTAAGGCAGAGTCAGGGCTGCATTGATAAGCGAAGCTGACTTATCCGTCACGTTGCCAGTGGAGTAGTTAGAGTAAAACAGTGTATGTGGACAGAAGAGGTTTTGTGTACAACCTCCAGAGTCACACAGACTGATACACACCTGAATCATATTGATCACCCCTCAGTAACAATCTGTAATACACACAATTTGTTAAACTCGAAATTTTGAATGCCTCAGTGAGGTTGACTGTTGTAGTCAGAGACAGCTGACACTTGAATCCGATTTGACTTCCAAAAGTTAAAGTTAATATACGTTTTCCCCTAATTTTTAATCAAAAGTGAAATATATGACATTTCAGTGATTTAAGAAAGAGTGCATAACACAATAAATATCCTCTAATTAACCAGCAATTTTGTGCAAAAGCAACATACTGCAGATTCAATGTGCACTTCAAAAATGTTGAAAGGTCTGTGCATTCATCCCAGCAGCCAGGTACGACCATTGGCTCACACCCCCTGTGCCTGAAGGTAGATTGGTGGTTTATGGTTTGGGATGTGGCCACACTTTGTGGTCTGTACTCCTGAACAAGTAGAGGTGCTGTCCTGTCAAACATAATCCAGGTGGATTACTGTGATTTGAGTAGAATTTTGGAGTTTCAAGTGTAAAGGTGTGCTCTCTAGCCCTGTTCATCTACTGTTTTTCTTTCAACACAAACAAAGGTTAAATCTGAAGGTGTTGATCTCTTGGTTTTGGAAGAGAAAGTGGTACGAGCTTTGATCTTAGTCAGTCATCACAACTTCTTGCCTACTTTGCTTGAAACACACATGCCGCATTAAACAGGTGAAAATCAGCAAAACCAGTTACGATGATTATCTTTCATCTAAATGCATTCCTAAGTTTGGGATTGACTGCTTGGCAAAAGGAACTCATGATGTTTCCATAAACATAATGATGCATCTTTATCATTATCCTGCCGGGACTTAGACGTATCTTATCTCATCATTTTGCTTCAGAATGGTCTAATTTTGCACTTTGAATCACACATATCTTGTGAATTTCTATATCATTCTGACATGCAGACACTAAAGATCCCTGAGTCTCTTTTGGTGCTGTAGAAATATACTACAAACCGTATTGATCTTTAATTAAAGAAGCTCTTAACCTTGGCTGGGCAGAAGACCCCGAGGCCAGCGAGTTAATTAATGTACTAATAGTCATAATATTTGTGCTGTGCACGGTAGGTACATAAGAGATTATCTATTGTGTGAGCAGTTTATCAGCCCAATGATGGTGGAGCCCCGTGCTGTGCGTATATCAATATTATGGGCCAAAATCTGCAATACAGACAGAAGAAGAGGGAGAGTCAGTCTTTTAATATCTCCCTTGGTTCATCAGCAGTTTAGAGAGGCCTCATTTTACCGCCCAGGATTCTTCTCTGATTGTAACCAGGCAGCATCGATGAGCTCTTACAGGCACTAATGCTTTGCTACCTTGACAACACAGAGCAGCTATAAGCCCTTTCAAAGATCCACTTTTCTCCAGATGAGTCAGGGGGTCCCACTCTACCATTTACCCCACACTCCCAAGGTGGGTGTCTCATCCCTGGATCAAAACCTTATGCTACTGACCTTTCAGTAGCTCCCACCAAACACCACTACCTCTCATAAACAGGTCCCATTGAGTGAGGCGGGGAGGGATGTGGGAGGAATGTGTGCGTAGGGGGCCCAGACACTGTGATATCACCCTTTATAGCTTTATTGATTTCCTCTCAGGATGCAACTATTAACATTGAGCTGCCACGGTAGCGGCCGCTGTGTTGTTCTCTGCAGGTACGACCATTGGCTCACACCCCCTAGTCTTCGGGATTGTATATCGGGAGGAGAAAATAGGGGGGTGGAGGTATGGAGGAGGGAGCACAGGGGAGGCACATGCTTTTATAATTAAGGTCAGCTGGGATGCATTACAGCATTTGGAGGTGTTAAAACGGGTCCTCCTCTGAGAGTATGTTGGCATTGCCAACGCTTGTAAATTAGCCACGCTCCCCGCTGATGTTAGGAGCAGGGGAACAGGAAGGGGGGCTACAGGAGTAGATATAGATATTATTTGGAAGCTGGATTTCACTGCATTGTTTTTTTTTAATTATTATTTTGCAATCTCTTATCTGTCTGCAATCATTGGTGTTGAACCTCAGGATATCATATCTATTGGACACGAACAAAATCTTCCAAAAAGGTCCAGTCATGGACATATGAAGGTGAATAATGTGCAGGTAAGTCAACAAATCCTCAGCAGAGGTGTGTGCGAGGTCTCGCTGGACCAGCAGTGTCTCCGGTGAGGCAGGAAAAGCAAAGCAGAGCCCTTCAGATTCACAATGGAGACACTGTCAGCCAGGACAGGGTGGGAAGAGGGAACAAACAGAACACAAGAGTTCCACAAACAACCTGCCATATGCATTCAGTGGGACAGGTCTGACCGCGACAACCAGCTCACACCCTGCGTTGGGGTGAAGCAAGGGTCATCGCTCTGCTGCACTGAAGAAGTATGACGGGGAGAGTGAGGGGGAGAGGCCAGGAGGAAATGTACAAGCTGCATTTTTATGTATAGTAGCTCACTTATGGCATGGGAAGTCTATTGTCCAACGTGATGTTTAAATGAACTTATCATATAATATAAATAAAATATATACACTATTTTATTGCAATAATATGTAGGGCATATACCTTTTACGTAGTTTCCTTATTTTTTAGTAGTCATTTTAGGTAGTTTCTAACATTTGTCTCATAGCAGGACAATGCTAATCTTTGATTTAATTTATTTGAGTGCTAAACATCTCCTTAAAGCTTTTATTTTTTAAAATGATCTTACTCTATTTGGAAGACCACAGTGACACAGATATATATATTTTATCATCTCCCAGGTATATTTTTCATTAATCTCACATTTTTTAGCCATGAAACAGCAAATAAAATACAATGGAGAGTATTTCTTACTGAAATTTTCCCATTTATGCAAATACATTACATCACAGAATATATTATTATCGGAATTTATCTGCATAGCTTATTAAGACACACATTAATTTAATAACTAATCATGATAATTTACCTCAAGCTTAAGGAAGATCCTTGTGAAATGTTTATGATATATTTTCAGCCATATGTCCACCTGACTAAGGGAACAAGCACCTTCCAGGGCCCACTGCAGTTTGCTTGTCATTGTGGGGTTGGAGTGGAGGTTGGCCTCACACACCTGCTTCAATGAACCCACAGTCATTAGTTTAGTTACTTAAAGAAATTGAACAAACTGATAAATACAAGGTTGGCTCTGTTCTGGAACCTCTGCAGATGATTCTGCAATGGAGGATAGTTCATAAACTGAAAATGATCATGGACAAGTCTGAGCATCCTCTTCCCAACACAGTGACTTAGCAGAGTGTCTTCAGTCAGAGGCTTCTTCAGATCTGCTGCGACAAAGACCGCTACAGGAGATCCTTCCGACCCCTACATGAGATCCTTCATACCACTACATGAGATCCTTCATATCACTACATGAGATCCTTCCGACCCCTACATGAGATCCATCCGACCCCTACATGAGATCCTTCATACCACTACATGAGATCCTTCATATCACTACATGAGATCCTTCCGACCCCTACATGAGATCCATCCGACCCCTACATGAGATCCTTCATACCACTACATGAGATCCTTCATATCACTACAGGAGATCCTTCCAGTCCACAGCAATAAACCTTTACAATGACTCTTTGTAGAGACTTAAATTCTAAATACTATTGCAATAATTAATTTCCCTTCAGGGATTAATAAAATATTTTTGAATTTGAATTAATTTTACATTGTCAACAATGTCTTTGTGACTTCATAACAGCAGGTTTAAGGGTGTGGAGTCAGCACCTTATCTCCACTGTACTCCTTTCTTCTGGTGTTTAAAATTAGTGTCACATGATTTTGCAACTCACATTTAGTACATAAAAAGCAGGATGATTTATTAGGTTTATGTAAAGATATTGGAGATGATGAACTCAAGTCAACCCCCATCCTGAAGGTGGAAGCTAGAGAGAAAATGGGATCTTTTTTTATTTTGCAGTAGATATTTTTCAGTTTTTGAGGGGCAAATTTACTGAAGTACTGTGAATGCCAGGTGTAACTGAAAATGTTTAAATGTGGATGTGGCCATAGAGTCTGTCACTGGGTTTCCTAATGCCAGTCACTGATTGATTGTAGTGGTTTATGCTCAGGTTGTGAGTTGTGCAGTCATCAAAGTTAACTAACTCATCTGTATCTATTACATAGACATATAAAACCTACACTTCAGTTTAAGATTATTTTTCCACAAAGAATTACAGAACATTTCCCCAAAACCCTAACTCTGTCTTCAGTTTTTCTTCTTAAATAATTAAACCATGACAAAAAGTAAAGCTACGAGCCCAGAAGTCAGACAGAGGATCCAGGATGCTCATCTGAACCAGGAAGGTCAAACTGCTATTTTCAGGCATTTCAATCCATCGAGACCAGAGCCAGACTGTAGTTTTCCCATCATTATTTAAAACATTGGGATGAGTTGGGGGAATCTATCCCTGACTCTGATGATGCACAAGGTTGCTGCTTTTCTATCAGCATTAAGTTACGAACGGTAATATATTGATTATTTGGCTTACCGGTCATTTCCATGGTTTTGTTTGGCTGTATGAATAGGGGTCTAATGAGTTTGATCTTAACTGTATGTGCCTTTGCCTCTGAGTGCAAATAATAGCAATTGTACTAAATTACTTTAATTAAAAAAAGATAAGTGAATTTTCATTTTCATGGCAGTTTGATTCACAGTTTATTGTCAAACTAACATAGTTTTGGCCTCAGCTTCCCGTCTGAAAAGCCATCAAATCCTCTGGCCACAAATCAGCGCCACATATGGTTGATTAATTAATTAAGTTTTGAGGTCCTGTCTGATCACCTGCACAGAAGGTACTACATAATACTCAACCTTAGGTCAGAAAAGACTGACATTTGTACAATGTCCAACCCAATAACTGACTGTGCTGAAAATCACAGACCAACTAACATGATTAACAGTATTAAAAACCTTAATGTAATATTTACTGTGCAGAAGCAGAGTTTTCGTCTCATGTTTTGGAAAATAATACATTTGAAAAATGAAGCATTATAGGGCACGCTGCTCAGAATGACCACTTATCGTCTGAATTTCTGCCTCATAAAATTCATAAAATTGATTAAAAAACTTTTCAAATACACATTTCCTACTAGTTGTAGTTTAAAACCTATGCCACTTATGGTCTTATTGTTTTTCATGAAGTCGCTACCTTTTAAAGTTTTCTTCTTTAACATGGATTTCTCTTATTATTTTCTGTACATGGAAAACAAATGTTTAGGCTACATGAAGGAACACAGTCTCATTGTATTTCGCAAAACTGTCACAGAAGGGAATGGTTGTCAATTCTGAGACGTAAAAATAAAAATAGTCTGTATTTCCAGACCTACAGGTGAGGCAAATGGACTCAAATGGATCTTTTTATTTTGTGTATTTTTTTTTTTTTTTTGTACCTTGGCAATTACGAGCCAATTGACTTAGAAATCTCATCTAGTGTAGGCTATGTGGTTTGATGTAATATGAATAAGAATACACAGATGAAACAGAGGTCATATCAGAGCTACATAAGTCATTTTTTGTGCTTGAAAATTAACCTGGATTTGGACATTTCTGTCAAAAGTGGACAGAAGAATTTCTAATCTTGGTCATTAGGGAGATATGGTCTAACTTTTGATCCATTCATTATCTGTACCCACTTCAATCCTATGTATTCTGCTGCAGGATATCCCAGATATCATACAGCAGGGGTCCACCCAGGACACGTGTCTTTAGAGTAAACTATTACATATATTAATACTGAGCTCCATTTCCTGTTTTATGCTCAGTGTATGACCAAGTTTTGACTGCTCATTTACTGAATATCATTTTGCAAAACTGGTATTTGCCTGTATTTCCTATTACATAAGCAGTTATTAACTAAAACAAACAAGTATAGGAGGAATGAAGTAATTCTCCGAAAAGTATTCTACAAGGCAAGAAATATATTTCATTATTTAGCTACTTTCTCTTTACTAAAGGATTTTCTAATCAAAATAATTGTCAACAGATTAGTCCGTTATGAAAACAGCTGTTTTCTGCAGCTGTAGATGCAACAAAGAGCTGCTTTAATCATTTCAAGAGCTGCTCTCATTCAATGTTGTCACATCTAAATGTAATGTAATGTAATCTAAAGCCACATTTGCACTGAACAAGCTGTACCAAGTCGTGTCCAGGCCCAATAGGCACTCTCTCCTGATTATCCCACTGGGCCACACTCATATTACTCCAACTGGAGTAATGGAAAATATGATGGTAACTCTACTTCATTTTCCTGTTATATTTTGAGTCATTCTGCTTGGATGCAGTCCTGTCACATTTTTAAATTTCTTGAAAGGCAACAACCTTCTCTAGATCATTGCAACGTCATTACATGTCATACATTTGTTGCGTGACCATGTCCAAGCATGTGTCTTCCATCCGTGCCAAAGGAATTGCAGTTGCACAAGCCAAAGCAAACCAGGCTTTAAGGATCAGTGGGTACTGTGATTTTCTAGTGTAAATGCACCCTCGGTCTCACCTGCAGCTGCCAATAGAGAGCACACAACCCTCAGAAACAAATGTGACCTGTCCACAGAACAGTGCACGGAGGCCAGACGGTTTCATTCCTTTGTGATCAGGATCTGGCAGCTCTCGTAAGGATCCATCTGTCTTGCAGAGAAAGTAACCTGCAGTGGCAATAGCAGAGCAGCACAAATCTAAGGAGAAAAAACAAAATACTGCATTAATGCATGATCTTGATTCTAAATGGCACAGCCCTTATTGATGTTTGAGGTTAGTATTGATTTCAGTTTTTACTTAATAACTCTGCACCTTGACAGCTTGTAGATACGCAGTCATCCCTCTGACCCTCATGAGACTATGATCCAAGTGTCAAACACCTGACAAAAACAGTAATGAGAGTCTGCTAACCCAAATACCATTGTTTAACCTCTAACTGCTGTTTTCTCTTTTTTTAAAAAAAATCTGAATTGTTGGATTGGAAGTAACCCCCCTTTTTTTTTTTACTTTATAAACAGATATTTAAAGGATTGAATTACACACAGCACACTGAAAAGAGTATGGCCTTCAAAAGTTACTATAAATCCAGTATTCCCATCACTTTTGATCAGTAGTTTTGTGACGGCACTAAAATTAAGAAGTGAAGTATTAATTTAAAAAAAAGAAAAAAATCAGAGTTATACAAAAGCAGCAGCATCTCATGAGACTTGGCTGAGTGTAAATATTTGATAATAAGTAAGTTGGAGTCAAGTTTTTCATTACTTATGTACATTATCGTGTTGCTTTTTGTCTTGACAGGTGCAGTGGGCTGTTCCTGCTCTGCTTTTGTGATTCAGCATATAAAACCAGAATGCAACCATCTACTTGAGCAAAATGGCCAGAAATCTGTTGAACACTGCTGAGCTGTCAGAGGAAAAATATAGTAATGGACGTCAACCTGCCACCACCTTTCAGTTTCTTTTTTTCTTACACTGGTATTTATTTGACCATTATGTTAAATTGTCCCTATAAAGCCGCTCTTGGAAACGTCATCTTCTGCATTTTTTTTTGCAAGCACTCAAGTATACCACTGGGGGTTTATACTGTTTTTGCGTCAGACTGAATAAATAAGACATTTATAGTTAGGCTGTACCCCCTTACTTTTTTTTTTTTAATCTTTAGGAAGGGGGGGTTAAAAGCAAAAAAAGCACAACTTCTTTTTTTGTTTGCCCAAATCTTTGCTTTTGGAATGGAACTGAATTTAAAGTGTAACTGCAAGATCATTTTTTTGGTAATTTTTAAAAATGTATGGTTACATTTAGAATTATTTTAATGAGAAATACAGAGTTTATTAAAAACCATAAAAGGCTTAGATTTTGAGTTTCAATGGCACATGTCTGTAAAAATATGTAGCTATTCCTGCGTTTGGTCTCACCCCCCTTTTAGCGGTCCTGTTGACCACAAGCAGGCAGCCATAAAATGAGGGGGCCCCGACTCTGTTGAGACCACCTCTATTCATGGTTCTGGAGCCACTGGATGCTAAGTGGCAGCCGAAAAATCCCAGCTGTGGGATAAAGCATGCCACATTAGGAGAAAGAGTCTGTCATCAAAAAAAACCAAAAAACCCCCCAGAAAGAGTACTAAAGGAGAGCGGATCTTCAAACTGATGCTAAATGTATCTCCTCCTGTCAGTGCTCCAGATGTGATCAAACGGCTTCAAAATATCACCATATGTATATTCATTTTATTTTTTATTGTCACAACATGATATTGATGGTCTGATAAAGTTTCAAAGTATTCAGTTCAGATCAAGTTCAAAATTTTTAAAGCAAAATAAAATAGAAGTAATGACATACTTTCTTGGAAAATCATGCCAAATAAGTTTCTCCAGCCTTACTTTTCTGCTTCCACACAAAAGACATTTGGTCCTTCATTATACCCTTTCGATAGAGCCTCACCCTGCATTATCACTGAATTTCAGAGACAGGACATTTTTCTTCAGCAATTTACACTCCTACAGTTATAGCGCTTTTGTGCAGATATGGTGTCGGCCCCTCCTCCTTGACCTTTACCCTTTGCGAAACAGGCGAAAGTGTCTTTCCTGATTAACGGCTGCCTGGGCTGCACGGCTCCAACTCCAGCACCTTGTGCTCCCAAGCTGAGCTGACAGTCTCCCAGTCTCTTTATGGAAATTAACTGCAAAACATAGCCAATTAGACCTGCGTTATTTAGAACGGCTCAGCTTTTCACCTCGAATAATAGCAGGCCCGATAAGACCTGTACGCTCAGACACTGCTGCAAATTAACGTGAAGTTGGTTTCCTGCCAGTTAGCCAGTCCAGCTGAAATAGGGACACTAAAAGCATGGATGCAAGTTTTTGTAGCTGTAAATAATTTCAGAACAGAGCAAATGATGATTAAAGGGCAGATTTGCAAATAAATTAAGTGGCATTTATAAATTAAACACATTACAGAGTGGCAGCTGCTCTTGCCAGGTTTTTTATTAGTCAAAGTAGCAGAAGAGGCTCATCAAATTATATGAGGGTAATTGAATATTTTTAGATCTTGTTTACAGCTTAGCTCATGGGCAAATTTTCCCAGGTTCTGCACTTTTTATGCTAAATGTGTAACTAGGAATTAGGCGTCTGCATAGCAGCTTTTCACTCCACCAGCTAAAGATAGGGCTCTTAGCCTGATACGCTGTCTTAATTTTCCCTTTCTTAGGTCACTGCGGAGAGCAGCGGCACAAGAGTGAGGAGGAGGGTCCATGCACTATGTGCAAGAATTCACTGTGGAAGTTGCAAAGGGCAGAGTCTCTAGGAAATCTACTCTTTCTTTGAAAAAATGTCACGGGAGAGATAGGAGATTGGCACCACAAAGAGCCCAAAATAGCAAGGGCTGCTACGCGTTGTCAGACAAGATTTGGGCTGAGACATTGACTTTTGTTCTGCAAAGTATTGGCCCCTGACAGGGAGATGGGCGGTGTAAAAATTGTGATTTCTCTTCTTCCCCCTGGTTATGTGCGATGCATTACCGTCCTGGTAATGCATACTATTGGGACCGAGGTTTGTAATGTCACAATTATTCCATGCAACAAAAGACGTGTATTTTTGGGATGGAGTCTGGTAAATACTGGTTTTCTTTTCTCCATTTTTAGGCGAGTGAAATCTGTAGCCACAGAGGCAGCTATTTATCAAAGTTATAAAATCCAACCCAGCAGATTAGTACATATCCTAATGGAAAAGCAACTCTGCTTTCCCAGTTCTACCTTTCATCCTTCTCCCTTTTTTTTCCGCGATAACAAAGGGTTTGTATATTTTATGCAGGTTTGCCCCTTGGCCACATAATAGGATTATGAATAATTTCTACAAATTTACAAAAAACAAATCACATGGCATGGCTTAGAGTTTTGCTTATAATTTCACTATAGCTGATGGATCAAAGCAAGGTGCAGGGACTCCAGAGCCAGGCAGAAGGTTGACCCTAGTCAGGCATTTTTAATGAAAGGGTTAATCTTCTCAGAGGTGACTATTCAGGAGCAAGCAGTGTGACCAAATGAAGAATTCAGGTCTGGGATAAGAGGGAGAATAGTGGTCTTGAGGGTGCTGTTGGGTGACAGCAAGGAAGCCGCGAGGTAGAAATATGTGATGCTTTATTTGAGCCCATCTGAGCAGGCCTTCTTCCCAGTCCAGCTAACGGAAAGAGAAAGGTGGGAAAGAGTGGGACAACCTTTTGCATTGAAGCCTAAAGCTGCTTCGTTGATGATCACAAACAATAATGCATTGGCTCTGAAAGGAAAAACATTTATGTAGGAAGAACATACTCATGCATAAGCATACTCATTAAAACAACTGCTTTTCTTCCCCAAAGTACCTGAACGTACTTTCAGTTCTGGTTGTTTGGGATTAACTTTGCTGTCAAGCACCTCTTGTGTTACTGTAAGCACACATGCCCTCTTGTGAGTAATTAGACTTGAATATCTTCCAAAAAAGGGGAAAGATGTTTTTTTTTAATGTATAAGGCTTTGCTGGTTAAAGGGGGTTCAGAAATCTCATCACGACAGTGGCAAAATGGGCCTTCTAGTAATTAGGAACAAATGAAATTGCTTATCACTTATAGAGTTATTGTGCCAGGCATTTGGCTGCATTCACAGGGATTAATCAGAAGGCTACTGACATTACATTGTTCTGCAATTATCATTCATACGTTTAATTGTAATTGAACATCTTTTTTTCCCACAGACAAATTAAGGTGCCTATGTAATTCAGAGAAAATGAATGTAAGAAAATACTAACATTAATCAAATCCTTGAAACAATGCAACGATTCCTGCTGATGATCATATATAGTGTTGAGATGAAACATAAAAAATTAGGATGCCAGATTGCTCTTTGTGAGGAACTAAAATTCCATTTTCATTAATTAATCATTCATATCAGTGAAAGTATTAATACAGAATTAAATATAGAGTCCCCCACCCCCACAAGTTGAACCAGAATGATGAGCTGGAATGATACAAGTTTAAATGTCATCATGGAAATTAAAACAAATGTACTACTGTGGAACTCTCACTTATCCCCGGATACGAACTGCATCCCTGGATGCGAACTATGTCCCCAAATACGAACTGTGTCCCTGGATACAAACTACGTCCCCAGATATGAAATGTGTCCTCGGATACGAACTATGTCCAATTGTGGTCCAAGAAGGATTAGCACTCAGTAAAGGCCTTGGCACAACTCGACTATATGCCTGTGAGCAGCAATAACTCACATGTCTCTGGGGTCTTTGGGTGGGAACCTCCTTTTTGCCTGGGTTTCGTTTAGTTAGACACCTCCAGAGGGCTAAACAGTGATCTCTGATGTCCCCAGATTTCATATCCTTGTTATGGTACAACATATAAAGGGCCATCAAGCCAACAAAACAAATAAAGCACACTTTGTTCAGAATGCAATCAAAACTTCTTGGCCCTGCTTTTTTCCCAATACCCTCCCAACAGTTCCTACATGTGAAAATTACATGTCATTGCCCTAATGGCCCGGGGTGGGATTGATAAAGGAAGACTTTGCCTAATGCTTCCATAAATGTGTTAGGCAAAGTCCGGCAGGATGTAATTGCATCTAATATATTTACAAAGGATTGATTTTTCCTCCCACAATCCACCCACCAGGCAGCAACAAGCTGCAGTCAGTTCATCCAGGTCACTGTAGATGGGTTCTGTGTCCACTCTGTTCTCTTTACACCAAGCAACGAGGCCGGGCCATGGAAAGTATTGGAGGGAAGCTTAATGAGGTAATTAGTCAAAGGCCACGACGATCCTGGGAGGCTAATACCTGTGACCTCTTGATCCTGGATTCCTGACACACGTCTCTAGAGACTGTACAGGAAAGACGGCTGCAAGGTCCAAATGGTATTCTCAGGCAGCAGAATGTGTAATACCGCACTTCATGGAAGAAGACTTTGGACTCAAGCTGAGCAAACTTGTGTTTATCTACTTTTTTTTTCTTTTTTATGTTGCAATTACTGCCCCATATGGCTCTCCACCTTCGATTCCCTGAGGAAAAAAATAAACCTAAGCAGACCTAAACTACTTCATGTGTTTACTTCGGGAAAGAAGTTCTGGAGAATTGACAAAGGCAGTGAAAAAAGCACAAGAAAGAAGAAAAACGATGGAGAACACACAATATTTTTTTCTTTCTTTTCTTTTTATCGGGTTACGTGACTGGAGGCTTCATTAATCACCACCTCGACAGCCACTGCCAAGGGGAACTAACTGCATTTGGCCCAATTAGGCGCAGTAGAGACAATAGGAACAGCACAAGTTGTGCCTGTATGCCAGAAGCCAAGCGTCGCCTCCCTGTCATTACCTCTAGAAAGGGAAAAATTAACCCCTACCAGCTTCCCTGCTTTCCTCCATTGATCTGAGGCTTTTGTGGTGTCCCTGGAGCGTGGCAGACAATTACAGATATTATTACATCTGCATTGATTCTTTTAAAGAGAGCGGAGTCTCTCCAAGCAATTAAAAAAATTACACTTCGGAAGTGGGCCAATTAAAATGCCCCTGGCCAAGAGGGTAGCAATGGTGCTGGTGGGAATGTAGACACATTTGACTGTCAGAATGTTGCAGGTTTATTTTTTGAGACCAAAAGTCTGTAGATTTGTGCGCTAAATTTGTTGCATGCCTCACGCAGACACAAGTACGTAATGTATTTCTCATCTGAACCTGTTCTCAGAAAGAAAGAATGGGAAAGCTTTTTAAGACGATAAATCAAATGATTTCTGTTAAGATCAAATTTACACAATGAGTCCCCCAACTTAGAACCAGGTTCTGTTGTAAGTCCAGAATTTGTACAATTCTGTGTTGGTAGTGGACCGCTCCAGATTTGGACATACAGTACAAAAATCTTTTTTAACAGGTTTTAATATCAACAGATGATGAGAAGGTGCTGAGCCGACATGATATTGATGGAACTTGTTCAGGTCAGAAAAGAAACATAAAGGATTATTCAGACCCGTGTTATGACCCCTGTCCTCACGAGTCTTCTCTTTCTCTTCATAGATGACACTGTAGCAAAGAAAAGCATATCTGGACTTCAGAACCACTTTGTCTGTAGGTATGAAAACTCACAACTGGAATGTATATATGTAGGAGACTACCTGCCTCTTAGTTTAGACTGACTCCTTTCTTTGGTTATTTAATTGCCCAGGCCACAATTTTTAAAGGCTATACTGTGAAAGAGTCTCATCCTAACACTCATCAAGTCATCCACTCAGTTTTGTTTTTCTTTTGTTTAAAAAAAGTGACATTGAAAATAAAGATTTATCTTATTTTTCGGTGTTTGGTATAATCATGTGGTTATTGTGCCGTTACCTAAACACACTGAGTGAAAACAAGTTAAAGAAAACAAAAAGTGTTCTCAAACAGATGTACAAAACTGAAAGATGGTCTTCAAGATTAAACAAAATTTAAAAAATACAGATTCAGAGTAGGATTTATGTGCCAGATGTCCTGTGACTAAAATCACCCTTCTAATCTAAAAATGAGCACTTATTTATGGCTGATGTGACATGCACCGTTGAGTATTGTTAGCAGGGTTATATACTGTATTTGTGCTTTCCAGACATGTAGAATAAAGGTTTTGCTGTTGTGATTAGCTTGCATGCCCTGATCATAGCTTTGACTGTTTGGCTCCTCTTCCATTTTTCATTTTTCATCTGCGTGACCAACTCACGCCAACTTTCTCACCCCTGGATTCTCTCACCTCTAGCAGTTACCTCCTGCCGTGTTTCCTTAATTTCACTTTTCCTCTCGAATATGTTCACACGCTCTTCCTCCGTCCTGTCTTCCACTGGTATTATTTTCGCACATGGAGCAAAGTTGGGTTTAGCCATAGCCATCACACCAAACTTCCTGAAACCACAAAGTCAGACTAAAGTGCTAATTGGACTCACGGACACTTGGAAGACCAATGCCGAAATAATAACAGTTCAGTGCGGACCTCTGCAATTAGAGCTGTCGGTGGGATTAATGTGATTTATTCCTCTGTTTGATATTTCACGAAAGCACACATGCTGATAACACAAAACACTTACACACCTACATTGCTTTCTTAAAATGTTTGCTTTGTTTCATATGCAGCAGTTTGAGTTAAGCCGGTGGCTCTGGGATTATACAAACCATCTTTTGAAGAGGTAAACAATACCTCAAAAATGAAGGGAAAAAAGAGAAAACCTTACTGAGACACCCAGACACTTAGAAACTAAAAAGAAAGGTTACAGTTTGAATAAACAACATTTGGCGCCTGAAGAAAGGGGACAATGAAACTCTGAGCTGCAGTCATTTTATCACACAACACAGTGCCTGTGTTTGAAGTGGAAAATCGCTGTTACTTTAATCCGTGGAGCATTCAAATAAATTTATTTCTCTGGGATTAAAAACAGTAACAAAGGCAGGCAGTTAAAAACAAACAGCTCCACACAAATGGCGACGAGACTGAGGCGCACGGCTTATAAGTAAGCCCTCCGTACATCGAGGTTTGTTTTATTAGCTGAAAAGTGTTATTATTGTTGTTTATCTATTGAGCTTCCCGATTTAAAAACAAGAGCCACGCTTCCCCTTCGGATGACAGAGTAGGAAAAGTTTAGGGGTGGCTTGCTTTTATAATCCACTGAATACCAACAACAAAGTCCGGAAGATGAGCAAGAAAAAAAGGAGGACTTTTCAACACCTGAGCACCATGCTGCTCTTGATTAAAGAGGACTAAGTTTCGAAAATTGTTAAATCAAAAATTGAGAGTGTGTGTGTGTATACAGAGAGATGAATTCAGGAGTAGTCTCCTCCACTCTGGTGCAGTTTTGATTTAAAATAAAACTGAGCTGCATCCACATTAGCATTTTAAGTCCATGTCAGAAAAGATCTCTGTCCACACTACAGCACCATAAACGCATATCACATAACTTTCCATGCTCAGCTGGCAAGTTATCATTTTGTGACAAAAGGTTGTTTTTATAATGGCTTACCTCCTGCACATACATCAGCTGATGTGCAGAAATTTGCTGCACAACTGTTGATAGCACAAAGTCAGAAGCTGTGCAACTATGCCATCATTTCTAAAAGCTTTAAATTTGATCTTTTCAATGCAAGACCACAACCCTAGCTTTTACAAAGTCAAACAGGATCAAAGATTTTCTTACAAGAGTCCAGCTTTCCGAAGTAGCATGGCAGCCAACTGCAATTCTAACAAAAGATTCGAGTTTTAAAAGAAACTGCACAAGTGTGAATGTAGCTTCACAAAACTTTAAATGAGGGACCTAAACACCCTGGACAGTTCATTTTCATTTGGGGCTTTACTTTTTTTTTTTTCTTTTTTTTTTTTATTAGAACCAGTGAGGCTTCCCACTTTACCAGTCTGATTTGGGAAACAACCTGAGACAATTCTAGTTCAACTGATTTTTTTTTTTTAGATTATTCATGCTGCCTAAAGTGCCTCTTCTGCCCTATTTTAGTACATTTATCTAAAAACACAGCAGCTGTGTGACTTTTACACTTCTGGGTGGAAAATACTCTGAAACCTCGCCATGTCGAGCCCTATCACTTCTAACCTTCTGGAGCTAAACAAACAACACAACCTCAGTTTTTCTTCATTTAAATTTAACAAATGTGTCAAAGTCGCAGTTTCTCAGTGGTAATTACATCCATTAGAAAGACAGAAAACAGAAAATGTGATCACATCTGGATGAGTTTGAACTCACATTCCACCAAAGGAGATCACGAGACAAGAAGAGCTCTTGTGTGAACTTGACACAATGAATATTCAGAGACATGAGTGAGACACTTGACTTATTTCAATGCAAAACATATATATATAAAAAATCACTTGCAATACTGCTGTGCTGGGTCTTTTTTAATTGGGCAACTATAAAAGCTACTGGTTAAATTTTATCAGTTGTAAATTTGTAATGAAGGAAGAAATGTTCAGAAAACATAACTAACATCTGTCCAATACTTTTGGTTTTATTCCAACTGCATCCTCTAATTCACATTTATGTTATGAGCCAACAATTTTAAAAAGTCAGCTCTAAAAAAAAAGAGGCCCTTCCAAAAAAGGAAAAAGGAAAAAAAAAACACGACAAATTAAATGAAATTATGGGGACCCAGCTCCCCTGACAGCCACTGTGATGACACGCTTTATATCCTATTTGGAAGAGTTTCAATGTGCTGAAATGTAAATGACTGGATGCATGGAAGCCCAAATGGGAAGCCAGACGTGGGTCAAAGAGAGGAAGACTATAGAAGTGAGATAAATGGAGGGAAGACGGAGGGAGGGATTCTCAAGCGAAATGCTCAGCGGCGGACACACCATGCCACTTGGATTAAAGTGACTGTTGCATCAAGGGGTAAATGCAAAGAGGCTCCATTTATTTGCAGTGCACCCCAGGGTTTTGGTTTTCTCTGGAAAAAAACACCAGAAAGAAACCAGCCAGATTTAGGTCTGAACTACAAACTCTTGTTTTTGATTTGCTCCATGAAAATAGTTATAATCTGAATCGCCAAAATGTAGAACTCCTTTCTTTTACCAATGTTTTTATATCCCTAAGTACTATTCAGTCAGGATGTCAGACATGCCTGCCTGGTGAAAACCCTGGAAGCTCAAAGCCGACTTCTAATGGCTCTGATGCCTTTTTGTTAGCCTGGGAGATTTTAAGTGAACATACACAGAATCATGTGCCAGCAAGCCAATTCTTTCTTTAGTCTTCCCAAGTAATGCTGCGGCTACTATAAAAAGATTAAAAATAAATCCACCAGTCATCTTTTTGGAGAATGGGTAGCATTTAACAGGAATGTCTTCCATAATTTGTTTGTAGAGGGATATCCACAATCGGCATATATTTCAGAAGTCATCCAGTTTTCCACATTAGTGTCTCAGAAATTCAACATATGATTATCTTGTGTTTGCTTTGAATGGTGTTGAGTGCTGTTGTCTAATGTATAAAAAAAGAAGATGATGAGACTCATTGTTTCAGTCTCCAAAATGAAGATGAAGATAAAAAATACTAATACTAATACTAATAATAAAAAAATCAGGGCCTCTTCTCCCCCTAGAAACAGGCAGGTATTCCAGCAAGAGAATCAAGTTTACCCTGCAGCCAGTAAGTGCCAAGCTGTGTCAGAAATGACATGCATCTCCTGCTTCCATGTCATGTCATGCATGTGATGTGATGGGCGAATGAAGGCAGTTCCTGCAGAGAGTAGCGGGGGGTCATTATTAAGCATCTTAAATTAGCGCCCCCTCCCACATAGCCCTTGCCATTTTTGCAAGACTCACAAAACCCCCACTGAACTCAGCCCCGTAGTCTTGACAAAGAAAATGATTTCCAAAGTTTACTTTCAGCAAAGTAATTTCCTATGAGATTGAATTGTACCTGTATGGCATGACCCATTTAGACTCAAAGTCACACATGGATGCTTTAAGAAGCTATTTGAGCAGAACAATGCTGTAAGGTAGCTGCAGCCTGAGCCAATTGCATGTCATATGCGGTGCAATTTACATGTCTCTCCATCACACTCATTTATATGGTTCAGGTCACAAGACCATTTGGATCACTCGTGGGAGAGAGGAGAAAGGACACAGTGAAGGTATCATACCAAATGTATGTATGCATGTATGTGGTGAGGTATGGTAGAGTGTGTGGCAACAGCTACAGAAAGCGTGACCTCCATCGCCCCTGGATGCTATTCACGGTGAACTAAAGACAAAATGACAACGGCTTATCGAATACCCCAGTCCTGAAAATGGACTACTCCGCCTACTGCAACAGGCAGATCCCATCAATGCAGCGTTTTTACACTGAAAGCTACTAATATCCAGATAAGCATTTTAGAGAATGAAAGGACCTTCATTACACCTTTTGTTTCACTTTAATCTCATTCTCATCTTCTCTCCCTTTCCCCCTCCATCGTGCACATGTATATTTACAAGAGGGCACATAACTGGTATCTGGGGATGGGGCAAGGTGCAGTGGGGAAAGGAAGCCATTAGGGGAATAAAGAGAGGTGCAGCCTCACAGCCAAGCTTCACAGGCCAGTGAAGCAAATCAAATTGGGTCTTGTTCTGCAGCAGGACACACACACACACACACATGCACGCTTACACACATACACAGTGGTGGGGGCACACAGCTGACAGGAAGCCCTTGGGGGGATGTAGCAGGGCTGGGCATGTCTAGGGTTGGCCCACGAAGGGATGCGGTCAGGACCCCCAACACTCCTGAGCCACAGGTGTTCTCCACAGGAAGAATGACAAAATGAGCCACAGGCACACAATAAAACTGATCTCAAAAGGAGTTTATGGTGAATTGATCTGAGTATTAGAGAAGGATGAATTAGTATTAGTTCACTTCTTGCAGCATCTAATAGTTTTTTCTGGCAAAACGTTTCTCAAATGCAGGCTTTCCTTTTCAGTGATCTATTTTTATTTTGGTGCATTCCTGTCCATCGAGCTTGTTTGCTGTGCCAGTTCAATTTACCGCTGACAACTAATGGCAGCTCCACCTTTATGTGTTTGCCTACATGAGACGAGTGAAGGTAAGTATAGAAGCTAGCAGAAAGTACATTTGATTGGCAGGAAAGGCGACAAATGTAATTGGGTGTGCTCTTCAGACTGCCTCGGCCTCCACAAGTGACAGATGTTTTTTCTTATTAATCTCGGAAGTCTTGTTTAAACATTTATAAAAAGATTTACAAATGTCTTGAATGATTCAATATTGCAATCTTTCTCACTGAAGAAAGCTGAACTCAAAATTGTAAGAAAATGGTTTTATCGTCTTTTCTAGATTGATGTGCAACAATAATTCTTTCTTTGACACCATTATTTATGTCTTTCCCACTTGGCTTTGTGTTAACACACATCTGAATGCTCCAAACCAGCAAACTGGCAAAATGTTTGGAGTTATAGAGGTCTGCACATCAGCTGAAGATCATCAAGGGCCAAAGATAAGCAGCACCTGGCAGCCTCTTCCTCTCTTAAATCCTATAGGAGGAAATGGGTACTTAGCATTGCCTATATGCTTTTCCCCCTTTTAGCTTCATTTTTGTGAAGTAAATGATGAGATATGAAAAAGGTTTGATATTGCTGTTGTTCTTAGGGAGGATTTGCTTTATACTATGATCATATGGCCAGATGAACTGTATCATGTGTTACTCAAATAAAAATAGAATCAACAGAGTTGGTATAAAACGTTTGCACACAACTGTACAATCACAGAAGTATAATTGTTAATATACAACTGAAGAACCGTTTGCATTTAGACTAGTGTCAGTATAAGCTGGTATGTAAATGTGTTCATAAGGTAGGTCATTTGTTTAGCTTCAGTCACCATTTAATCTATAGAAAACATTTTCTTTATGTTTATTTGGTCTCTCCTTGGAAAAAAAAAGTTTATTCATGGTTCTGATCTTAGATCTTAATTAATTTTCATAAAAGCAATAGAAAGGTTTTTTTTTAAACAAAACAAAACAAAACAAAACAAAACAAAACAAAACAAAACAAAACTAAAATATTAGGTTTAATTTAATTTGAGGGAACACTGACTTACCAAGCCAAAAGCCCCCCCACAGTACTTTTTCTATTTCTGGGTTTGTTGCATTTCTGTTGTATTTCTTTGCATCACTATGCAACAGATCAACAACAATGAAACAGAAAACAGAAATATGATGGATGTCATCACAGTAAACAGCTATCACTATGGTCAAACTAGCGATAAGACCAAAATCTGATTTTTTTGCCAATATATAATTTCCTTTTGGCTGTTTAAACAGCTCAAATGACACAAAATCCTTTTTTTCACATCAGACCTTGGTCACTTTGATATGTGGTGCTACATCGGATACGTACCTGACTTTTTCCCAATGAAATATCAGTCTGATCTGTCAAGTCGCATCTCTCATATGTCTTTCACGCCACTGTTATGTCATTAATGTCGGTTCTGTGCTGGCGGGATTTTTTTTGGGTAAAATCCACTTCATTGAAGCCAGTCACGTCACAGTCCTCCACTCCTGACTCTGATCCCTCATCCACACACATCTCTGTACAGATGCTGAAGCCATAGCTTCACACGTGCCCCCTCCCCCCAAAAAGCTATACATTTCCTCCGGTTTCTTTTATTGTAATTAATTTATGAATTTGTCCACATCCACTGCACAAAAACAAAAGAAGGCTTGCTGCTGCTTTGTCTTTGTTTACATGTGTACAATGAATCACAAAAAAATCAGACCTTGACAAAAAAAAAAAAATCAGACCTGAGCATTAAGACCTGCAATGTGAACAATGTGGCCTAAGAGACTCAAGAAAGTAATGACAGAAGAGAAGACAAGAAAGAGATTAAGTAGAAAACAGAACAAGAGTAAATCTTAGTGTTGCGATAGCATTTTAATCTCCACACCTCCATCCATCATCTACACCTGCTTATTCCAGTGCAGGATCACTGGGGTCTGCTGGAGTCTATCCCAGCTCCTTATAAACAATATAGAATCATTAATTCACCTGGATTGTGGGAGGAAAAACCCACACAAGCACGGGGAGAACATGCAAACGCCACACAGGCTCCTGCTGGGAGTCGTACCAGGAACCTTCTTGCTGTGAGGCAACAGAGCTAATCACTAAGTCACCATGCTGGCTGTCTCTGAACTTAAAATAGCAAAACTTCCTTTGTGCTGCTGAAATTTTAAATCAAGTTTAGTTGGCATAGACACGTTGCATACTTATTATGAATTGATCTATTAGTGTTAGAGAAGGAGGGATGGGGACACACCGTATTAGTTATATCATCTTCATGGCAACCTCTGTTTTAAAAAAGACAAAGCGAAAAGTCCAAACTGTTTTGAATGCAGACATTTTTCACATAAAAAAATCAGTATAATATAGTATAATCAATATAATAAAATAAAGGAAATACTCTGAATAAAAAGTTACAATATTAACAGTCATCATCAATAAGAAGAACAGCAAACAATAAATGCATCAAGACAGAATATGTCAATAAGAGTTGTGTTACACAGACATGTCAACACCTTCACCAAAATATCATGTCCTGTTGGAATTCTCACAACATTTTGTGAGACCAAGTTGCCTCAACACACAGCAGTTGTGAAAAAGCTCAAAAGTTTTATTTTGTCAGGCTAAATAACAAAACATCACACTGACAGAAACATTTGGGATCATTGTGTCACCAAACTCGTCTTAGTTGTTGTGCTGAGTTTTGCACATCAGCTATAATGAAAACTGGCAGACATTTAAACCACATTTTAGAAGGAGTAGAAATGTCTGCTGCACATCCCCACAAGCTGAAGTGCAAAAAGTAGAGAGCTTTTTAAGGTCCAAACCTGGAACATGAAGCTCGATCGAATGTTCAGATCAAGATCAGCATTTAGATTATTGTTGTCCACGTAAACACAGTCATTGACTTTCATTTAATTTTTCTTATCGACACGTTCCACATTGTCATATTTTGTCAGTGAACAAGATAAAAAAACTAATCTAATGAGTTATTTAAACCTTTTTCTCAGAAAAAGAGAAGCTTAACTCAGCAAGTACATTTTATATAAACAATGTCAGCAATTACATTACTTCACTTTTTTGAGTACAAAATATGCAAATAATTTTACAGCTTTATTACTTTAATAAAGTGGCTTTTCACAATTGTATTTATGAGTTGGATTATGAATTTGCACTTGAAGAACTAGTAGCATCTACCAGTGAATATCAATGTATTATTTTATTTATCATTATTATTTTTAAACAAGAACCCAATTTGTTTCAGGGACTAATATACTCACCCAATCATGTCAAATGAATGTATAACCTAATGTTAGACTTTTAGTGACTTATATGGAAGGAAAAGCATTTGTCACAAAATCTCAGGACACATTTTTAATATAACGCCAGGTATTTAAAGTGGATCATGATGGAATAATTCTGTACATATTACTGAGGATTTGTGCAGGCATGCCACTCTAATAACATCATATAGTAAGACAAATTCTTTTATTACCAAATAAATAAATAAAAATAAAAAGCAGGATTAAAAAAAAAGCGCATCGCTTTAATGCTGTCTTCCACTCGGTGGTCTGCTTCTATGACGTCACATAGTTCTTTTTCAGTCAAGTGAAGCAAAACCTTTGCAGCTTTGTTTAAAACTGTTGCAATAATGAAGTGCTCTTCAGCTAAATACATCTTTATTCTGTGATCAACAATGGTGCTTGAAGCGAGCACTGGTGTGAAAGGAGGCTGCAGGCCTTCAGCGTTAAAACCTTTGCAGCCAATCTGCCATCAATCAGGCCTTGTGTCCAGTAAGTGCTGCTAACATTTATGAAATATTCATCAGCTACTCACTTTTGCTTTCCACTCACCCTAATCATTACGTTTAAGCAGCACTGTGTCAACTCTCTTGAAAAAAAAAATAGAATGGGGGGTAGCTACAATCATTTTGCTGAGGGGAGGTGAATTAGAGAATGTGTTTCTGCTTTTATGGGGATGGGTGCATTTTTTTTGTTCAAATATAAAGACGGCAGTCAACAATCTTGTTCCTGTGTGTTTTTCCGAATGCTACTGTCAACTAGCCATGGTGAAGATCAAAAACTTTATTGATCCCACAGTGGGGAAATTCACTGGCCAAGCAGCTCAAAAACAAGATAAAAATGCAAAGAATCAAATCAAATACTGCATTCAAAAATGTACTATATACCAGAAACGGATAAAATAATAATATGGCCTATATACATAATAACAACTGTATGGGGGTTTGTGGAGTTATTGCACATCTGGAAAGTGACATAAGAAAACAGAAAAAAATTTAAATTAAATAAGTTTAGGACATAATAAACTGCAGAGTTGTACAGTCTAACAGCAGTGGGGATGAAGTATCTGTGGTAGCACTCCGTCCTACACTGAAGGTGGATAAAAACATGAAAACATGATTACAAGAAGTTTTGTCTACATGCAGAAAGATAAGTATTTTATCTTTCTTAATTTGAATGAGGCACTTTACAGTTTACTCAGATTGCAGCCCTAACCCCTCCTTATCTTTGCATTTGCGATATACAGAAAAAGTTTATGATGCCCCCGATGGCTCTACTTGGACAACGGCAACAAATTATTGAAATATTCAAAGGTAAGTGCTTGAGTTGACCAGCACTGGTAGAACTATAAAAAGAGTGTAAAGTTTATGGGCCAACAAATTTTCAGTACCCTACAATCAAAGAAATTAATGTGCTACAGTCTAAATTTTGGCCCAACTCATTGTTTCTTAAAATGTGTGTCACCTGACTGCCACAGACAGACATAAACCATAATATAACAGGTATAAGGTTACTGTTGGAGTTTGCTGTTGACTTCCTGATTGGTTCGATGCTTATCTACTGGCATCCACAGGCTTTTTCTTCAGCATCTGTTGTGACTTCCCTCGAGTATCAAAGTGGAATCCAGATGAACCTTTTTCTCGTGAAGAGGAAATGAGTCAGGATAGCTACTTAGAACCAAGCACAGATTTAAAGGATCCATAACAAGGTGTTGGTACTATGCATAAATATTCAGTATGAATTTATCCTATATCATCCACATAGTTGGTCTTGTTGAAAGAGTACAGAAGATGGTGTTGGCTGCCATTTGTACTCTGTTCTTGCTTCATCCATTTTTTGAGAAGATTTAGATCTTTTGAAAATGAGAATGGATTTACACGTTCACTGGGGCGATAACACCACCCAGCCACTACGCAATGTTTCAGAATTTCTTTGCTGATATAGAAGCTGAACAGCTTGTTTACAATGGAAGCCCATGGGTCAGCTGAGACGAAACTCACCTCATGACGTCATATCCTGAAAGAAGGCCCATCTCAGGATATCGCTTTAGTGAAAAACGGCACTAAATTTGAATTCACTTTGAAATGTTTTTCCACTTAATTACCATTCGAATTCAATAGTACCAATTATGTGGATGATAAGATAAACTCATACTGAAATTTCTTCTTGACCCATGTTTAAAAGGACACTTAGGGGCACTGTCCCTTAACAATGTTTGATTTAGTTTAAGAGAGCTAAGTTCCTGTCATTTCCCTTTTATCTTAAAGACACTGGCGCATATATACGAATGCCCCTAAAACTTTAATAAAGCAGCAAGACTAGAGGTGCACTATTGCACGTACTGTAAGTTGTGTTTCACCTTTTTGTCTAAAAACACTAAGATGTACGTTTTTTGGCCACATTGCCCAGCTCAAGAGTTTATGACTTATTGCTCTTAAAATGCCCATAAAAGGTTCAGAAGAAAGACAACTATAACATCTTTTATTAAAAGTAATGGACTTTTTTTTTCTTTTTAGGTATCATTAATCAGTTCTTAATGTGACCCACTAATAAACGCATTTCAGACTTTCCTGTTAACCTTTGTCTTTCTTTCTGTCTTCGTCTTTGCCTCACTTCCCTGCAACTGTGATTAATGTCATTATAACACAATGAATACGATGTTCTCATCAACCAACCAGAGACCCAGCAGATGAAAGGTTGTGATATTCATCAAGATTCACTGACAGTCAAGCACACTTCTTGCCTGACAATAGCTAAGTCAAATTCCACCTTATTCTCCACCTATATTTGCAATTCCTCTTGCTGTGAGAGAGTTAATCTATCCCCAGTAATAACTCATTGGGTGTTACAGCTTAAGCGAAGATGTTCTCTCTTGCCTGTCTTGCATTTTAAACAGGGGGCAAAGAGTCTTCGTACAGTTTTCCAAACACAACTGAGCTAACACTGATTTATTGCTCCAGTTTATATAACTCATATTAGGAATTCATGGACCTGGCAAAAGGGATTAGAGCATTTATTTCAGGCAGAGAGATGATCCTGTCATTAATGGTCGATACTTTCATCATCGTTTAAACCACAGGAATTTGCCCGGTGACGAATCATAGCGGACACAGCTATCAGGGTTGTGCAGCTGTATTCGTTATCTGCCAACGACCCGCTCCCGCTCGGCGAACGTGGACCCGCACCCATCAAACTTGGATTAGTCTGTCAATCAAGCGCCGGCCGCATATATTGTGTTACAATTTCCCCCCAAATGTCACCAAGATCAGAGTAATTTCTTGGCTAATTGCATCTTGTCTCCCTTTAATGCTGCACATTTAATGGTTTTGTTACATTGCGTGACAAGACGGTGTTTCTCTCATACTGGCACAGTGATGAGCAGAAAGAGGGCCCCGCTTTTGTTTAGAGAGGGAAATGAAAGAATAAATGACTGTTAAAGTTCAGAGGGCGTATTTCTGAAATGGCAGCAAACAAAGAGAAGAAACAGAGAAATGATCCCAATCTTGCCTTGGCGTGACATCAATTACACCACATTCTCATTAGACGGGGTTGCTCCCAAAGTCTGTACCAGCTTTCCCTGGGTTGCTGCTCTCTGGAAGAGGCTGCGTGTTATGCTTAAGATCTGTGTCAAAGCCACCTCGGAGCAAAACTGGGGATTTTCTCTCCTCTGATACCTACTTCCCTATATTCCACTGACTTAGTTAAAACATGCGAAGTACAATTTCAAGCATTTTACTATGGCCCCGTGCTTCGCGATATCCAACAATAGCAGCCACGGTACAGCCGTTAATTTGCTCCTCTTATAAATCTCCACTAAGGGAAACAATTTAATCATGTTAAATAAAACACTGAAATACTAATTTCACTGGATGCAGCCGGCAGGATTACATTTTCAATACATGTCAAGTTATTCTGGAGAGATTCGCACAAATAATTACTTAAAGTCTGTTTCTCAAGCTCCTCAAAGGCCAAACATGGAAAGAGCGGGCCGATTCATTACTGAACCATTATTAGCACGGTTATGTGCAGCGGTATAGCCAATATGAAGGTGCCAGCTTTTAACTATAAGCCTGTCTTTATGGATGTGCAATACAAACCACTGAAAGAAATATAAACATTCAGGATTTAAGGTCTTTAGCCCACAATAAATGTGTAAAACACTCCTTCATCCTCATTCCCTCACAGAGCTGATGCTGGATGTCGGTTAGACGGCTTTTTAACAGTATTTAAATTTGTGGGACGTAGTATAGTTGCACAAAAGCAAGGACAGGGCGGCTGATAAGGCAATCAAAAAGGACAAGCATTATGACACCATTCATGAGTGGAAGGATAAATTAAAGCATCGCCATGAAAACATTCAAGAAATTTACATCTGCAATTGTATGCTATAAATACAGAAGACAAGAGAAGAAATAACAGCGCAACAATAACAAACACTTAACTGCTTTCCATTAGTGCACTTAACCTCCTCTTCGTGGAGAGCAATCCCACTTTATGTTTCCTGTGGCTAAATGTGTGTCTCTATTTCACAAATGAGGGGACGTTTTGAGTGGCCCTCTGTCTCCCCGATGAGCAAATGCTGCAATTAACTTTTCCTCCTCTTTTCTTGGAGGAGAAGGTGTTTTAAAGACATTAGCCTATAGTGCACAGATTCTTCTGACTACGGGCAAATTTAAGCTGTCATTTTTTTTTTTTTAAATCTTTTTGAAGTAGCAGCGGTTAATATTAGAGTTGAAACATTATGTTGTATTATTCAGGGTTGATTTAATGAAAGACGGTAAAATAAGATAGTACAGAGACATTATCAGTGTCTTCAACTTTCAGCAAGATTCTCTCCACAATAATTTCAAGTTTTTACATAGAAAACTTGGGAGCCTCTCTTTTTTTGCACTGTTGCAACAAATATTTTAATATAACTGATCTCAGCTGCAAACGAGGTTTAAAGGTGAAGTTCGTCACGGAGTTTATAAGTCAAAATAGCAATAATAAACAGCTTCGTGTGTTTAATGCTTACTTGACTAATAATAAGCTTATGTCATGATTAAAATGGATTTCCTCCCATAAAATCCACAATAAGTGCACTTGAATTTATCCAGGTGTATGTGTGTGTGTGTCTTTATAACAAGAGTTAGTTGCTTCCACAAACAAAATGGCTGCATAATTGGTGATGTCCATGACACTGTGCTCTCTGTAGGTGTTTTTTTCCCCCATGTTGCCCAGACTCTAATTACTGGGGTTTCAGCAGGGAGGAAAGGCAGACGGTGAGGAAAAGGCGCCTGATTCTGTCAGCAGACGGGTTGTACTCAGCGAGGTAAAGCCGGGTAGTCGAGAATCCCCGGAGTGAGCTCGAGAGAGACCCATGGACTGGTCATATCAACAAATTTTAATCAAAAGCCCGAAATTGTCAGCTGTCATACACTCTTTGTGATCTCTGATACCTTACCCCTCCTCTGACCGACCCAAATAATGCTTTGCTGCATACATATGCGCTCACACACATATCTGCACGCATCGAAAAACATCTAAACTGAGCATGCAAACATATTCACACTGGGGTGACACATGCACCTACTCTTACAGTGCAGATGTGTTTACACATTGAAGCTTGAGGATAGAGATAGTCATAGTTCTGCATAGTTGCATTATAAAGACACTCAAGACTTTACAAAGTACAAGGCTGGCAAAAAAGAGGTTTTTTTTTTCTTTCTCCCCCAAGTCTGGGATTGCTTTTCTAATAATTGTTCAGTCAACAATGGGACACTGTAACACCACTTGCTCATTTCACTGAAATGTGTTCTCACTTGTGATTGCAACACAATTATCCTGCTGGATTTTGGATGAAAGCCAATGCTTTCAAAGCCAGCCCTTTTCATTTTTTTTTTTTTTGTAATGAAATCAACACTTTAGGTTCCAACATGAAATGCTTCGGCTTAAAACTACTGCACTTTGGTTTACCGAGTCAGGCCACTGGCAAACAATACCATTTCATTTTGCCCCCGAGTCCCTTTTCAAACAATCTTAAACTCTTGTGCTTCAGTTCAGGAGAGGATGGAAAAGGCTGTGGTGGCTTTGATCGACCGACTGTTACTAAGAAGCTTTGAGGGGGTTTAAAAGACCTAAAATGTATAAAATGGAGGGATCAAGAGGAGGCAGAAATTTGACGGTTCAGAGGCAGGTTAAAAAGTAAGAACATTCCCATACAATATATATCCAGTTAGTGCATATTAGGGGACGGCAGATGACAAAAGTGGAATCTTAGAGCCGATTAGCAAAGTAGTTAAACCTTCACATGAGAAGAGGGCAAATACAGCACCATTCTTTGTACTTTCCTGTCCTTAAAGGGCCAAATGGAATTCTATTTGTGAGTGGATTGAAAATAAAACAAAATACATACGCATATACATATATCAGATTGAGTTGAAAAAGGGCAGGAAAGTCTTGTCAGTGAAGCTTAACAACCCCCTATTTTATTACTTAAAGCACCAAACAGTGTCACAATGCTGGAAGGAGCTAAGTGTGAATGCTGACAAGAAACAAGTGTGATAAGTGCACAAAACCAAGTTAAATGGGATTTAGAGTCTAATCTTTCCCAGACTAAAAACACTGTACTCTACCAACCTGAATGCCGCTGTAACATTCTTTGATTCTTGTTGAGCCATGTTGATTTTTTTTCTTTATTACAACGCTTGCATAATGAATTAATTGTTGCATTAAAGAAAAGCTTAATTAGAATGTTATTAGTGTCTGAAGGAATACTATAATCTCTTAATTTCTCTTTTGGTAATAAGACTACATCAGCTGAGGCCCTGCCCTCAGTGATATAACAGGATTGGACTGTTAATGATAACTGTTATTTATTCAACTGCTTCCCAGGTTTATTTGGGCCAGTGCGGCACCCTGAACCTCTCTCACTTTGGTAATTAAGCGTGTTGATAGCACAGGATGCTTACCTGCAATTATGCCATTTTAATGAGCAGTGGCGGATTAAAAAAAGGGCACGGCACGGTCAGCCAGAGGCAGCAAAGCATTGGTGTTTTAATAGACACTTAAATACAGCTAATTTAGCTCCCAGTAATTGGGGAGCCTGCTTGTAGGAAGTATCTACAGTTGCAGGCACGACTGAGTCGCAAGAGGGGCAGTTTGAGGGGAAGGATGAAAATTCTTGAGGGAGGCACAGGCTTCTGTTTGTGCCCAGAGGAGGTTCTCCACATCTTCTGCTTGTTATCGGAGGCAGGCTTGGCATGTTTTCAGCTCTCAAGAAAGTTGACGGGTGTAGGCAAAGGTTTGGCAGGCTCTCACCTGCTCTCGCCTGCAAAATGTGTCAGTGTCAGGCAGAGTGCTAGATTTTTATAGAGAAAGAGAGCAGGGGCAAGGTCTAAGGTAAGGGGAAAACTAGAGTTGAGAATGTATAAGACTTTTATATATATATATATATATATACACTGTATATGCAAAACATGTCTTTTTGACATACAATAGTGGGAAAAAGTAAGTACGAGAAATCAACATGTTGGCTCTTTGTTTATATGTTAAGACAATGCTCATTCTGAATGTGACACGTGTTCTGCTTTTCAAAGCTCCTCCTCTGGTCCGAAACACGGATCTGCTGGTTTCCCCTCACCTCCTTGCTTGTATCACCTGTGCGAATTAATAACCGGCACTCATACGGCAGTGGAGCTACAGTACGCGGGTTATTATAACTCCTGCGCTGCAGCTCTGGAAGGTGGTGTGATAACAGTCATTAGAGTAGCTGTGGGAGGACACTGAGCCTTATTAGAGGAATGTGGAAATTCACTGGCAAAACAAGCACTGTCATTAACAGGTGCGAAGCCATGCAAATACATAAATACACCCAAGCAGCCCACCGTTCTCACACCTGCATGAGGAAAACTGTTGCTTATTAACACAACAACCCTGCAATTACTTCAGAAGAGGTAGATTTGATTGTATTAAATGGGAAACTGCATGTGAGTGTACTGTTCGGATTCTTTAATGTTTGTGAATAATTTTCACTGTGTTATTTTGTTCTTATAAGCCATTCAGAATGAAAGATGTCTCAAAACCGAAAATAAGATGCATTATTGAACGTATTAAGCCGTAAAACAGTTAAGAGCAAAGGCTTTCCACTTCTGTTCAACTTCCTTTGTTATAATTTCTCAGTTGTGGGTCTTTGTTTATGCTTGTGTTTGTTCTTTTTTTTTTTTTGTTTTGTTTTTCGCCTTGTTGTTTTTTTAATGAGACCACCACGACTACATAGCAGCGGCACTGAGGCCGGGAATCAGATGGCTCAGAAGACACTTTCCTGTGTGACACATTTAATGCATAACATGCTTCCAGTGAGAGCTCTTGAATGGGTAGCTTTGTGAAATGTGCCTGAGTGGCTCCCCACTGAGCGGTAAGCTAGGTCTTTGATGTATCGCGCTGTAATGTGGTTGTTATCCATAATCGGCTTCAATTCAGGCGGCCCAGGGCTGTAAGAAGTGCACTGGTGGCGTGTTCTCGTGGTACATCAAAATGTGGCCTTCTCCACCTTTAAAAAAAAAAAAAAAAAAAAGAAGCCACCTTTGCCCACTGCAGCCACAACTGAAGAGCTGGAGTGTTCCCTTTGACCGAGCACTTGAAAACAGGCTTCCACATAAGCACTAAAACTCCATAAGATACTGCTGTTTTTACGGCTGGTGACAGGAGAAAGTAAGAGAGAAGATGGATGAAATGTAAATCCCGCGGCCTTGTGAGATGATGCTCATGCAAATTTCTTTCATATTTCTGATAGTTTAAACACAAAATAATCCTAATGCTATCACATTAAGCCCTGGTTAGAAAGGTGGGAGGTAAACAATAACATCAGTGTAGGGTTTGAAAGGAATATGGAGATTATATTTTGCATTGCATGAATAACAATCAACAATTGAGAGAACGAAGTATTATGAAATATGAACCCTATTATGTGTTAAAATGAGGCTCCTAGTAATGGGGTTTTAATGTTGCCACACAAAGCAGAGAATTCTCTGACAAACAACCAAGGAAGTAACTAAGTCTAGAAATATTAATATGTAATAATCCCGGAGAATCGTTAGTGTGGTTGTTTTGCTGTTATACATCATGCAAATAATATGGGTGCTCCACAAACTCAGACGCCATAACACACATTTGTGCTCATCTATACGGTTCAACAGATACTAATCTGCATTACTTGTATTATGAATACTGTAATACCGACATCTTCATGAGGCTGTAAAAGCCTCTCAAACACTCTGATAGGCTGCCTGGAGAGAAATGAATAAAGTTAAGCACCCAGGTTGTGCTTGATCAAGAGATCTACAGCGTTATTACAATCCAGCCTCGGCTTCGGGTTTTAATTTACCAGAGATAATTTGATCTGCTGGCTTCCACTCTTTAAAATTCTTTGTTGCACCAGTAGTTTTAAACAAAGTGTGAAATACCTGCTTTTCTTGTTTCTGCAACCTAAACAGGACCGAAAGCACGGCTGGAATTAAAGATGAAACAGAGATGGCAAAAAAGGTCTGGTTAGATAGTAGAATGGGTGACACTGTGGGCGTGGTTGAGGGGGGGTGCAAGTGTTTGTAAAGGAGAGTAATCAAACTGCAGAAAAGACCAAAATATAATATTGAATGGGGATGACTCTCTGACATTAGGCAGACTATAATAGTTAGGTTTGGGGGGCCATCCTCATTAAGGCTTGCAAAGAGTGAATGGAAGTGTACCAGTTATGCATCATTACAGGGGGGAGAGCTGTCCACTTCCTGCTGGGAAGAGGTGCCCTCTGCTTTCACATTAAGCGGAGTGGTTCACAAAATAACAGCATACCAAGTGTTTGTCCCCGTCTCTTTGACAGAGGGCTCATATCGAGAGCATGCGGAAAAGGAAACACCTCCATTTAAACTTAAAAGCAGGCGTCTAATTCACAGCTCACAAGAGAGAGATGCATGTGTAGTCAAAAGATGGATGGACAGAAGACGAAAAGGAGGGTGTCAACAGGACATAAAAATCCATAATTACACTGGTAAAACATGCAATTTGTTTTTTTTTAACGAGAATTGAGAGATACGTGCATTTTTCCCCTCCTGAAGTTAAGTGATGAGAAACAGATTGTGTAAAAAAAAAAGAAGCAAAAACAAAACTAAAATAAAACATAATTTGTCTCTCTTTTGGCTTTGTGAGCAGGCACAAGCTTTGCCCCGTGCATCATCAATCTGTATTGTGAGGCGCTCCTGAGGTTTTTTTCATCACGGTCTTATCCACTTCAGACGTTCAACAGATTAGCGATCCACTGGGGTGCAATGGCTTTTCAGCGATGTGCTTAACGTCCAATTTGAAGTGTCTAAGAGCATTCTTGTCATTAGTGTTTACTCGGGACTGTTTTTCAGAGAGCCCAGACTGAGCGTGACATTAAAGACAAATAAAACTCCATCAGCCCTGTTGATCTTTTCCAAGGCTCTGGAGAAACGGGTCCAACATTTTATCTTGGCAGACAGCGGCTTCAGAGGTTATAGATAGGCCAGCCTGCCTGTGCTATTATTTACCAATGGAGCCGACTGTCAGGTCTCCTATATACCTCTTTGGTTCATCTTCTTGGTTTTTTTTTTTTTTGTTTGCCATTGTTTGCCCCCGTCTTTGTGAAAGAGAGCACTTTATGCTGGTGAGTGGTGAGAGAAAATATTTCTATCTTTCCATCAATGGATCAATGGAGATGTGTTTACCTGTCCGGGGCCACAGTGTTCACTTCATAATAATGGATATTAAACAGTGTGTTGACTGAGAGCTTTTGTCCTGGTTAGTTGTCAATCCCTCAAACACTTGAGGCCTGTGTAGGGACACAAACGACTGCTTCGGGGTCATCAGAGACACCTCCAGGACCGAGAGCGTGTCAAACTGCACGCTGAGCCGCTCGTGGACATCCCTCTGTCCCCTCGCGGGATAAAAAACTGACTTGTCGGGTCAATGAGATTCCCTGTAATTAAAATGAAAGGGGTCATTTTCAGTTCAGACTTTGAAGTCTGTTGGGTTTAAGCGATAGGTGGGAAGCTGATCAGTTTAAATGAGAGAACTTGCTCAAGTTTCTGAATTAAGAGACTTATTAATGCAGCATTATATTTCAAACAATACATAATCCTCACTGCGTGGAATGTTTCGTGTCTTTAGACGAGAACTTTTGATTAACACTGCAAAGGTGATCAGAGCATTAAGATTTCATTAGCCATCAGTTATGCTGCACATAAACTCAACTTTACAAATGTTAAGCTGTAGGGGAAGTATTAATATGTTGTCAGAATCATGATCAATGACAGATACCTGCTGAATACGAGCGCAAGTCAGCTAAATCCACCAACCCCCTCCAGTTATGCACAGCTCCGAATGAACCATCCCTTTGTTTTTAATCATTACTCCTCACCTTCTCCATAATCTAAACTGTTCTTCTCTGCGTAATAACTTTCTCTCACTTGGAGCCGATTTTGAGCTCCTGCGTCCATAAAACAGAGACCCATGGTCATTTTGAGACCGTTGATCACTTCGGGGAATGCAGAGCCTGGCTTTCCAGCTACAGCAGAGTGCCGTGATGGGAGCAGCAGAATGAAAAGGCCGGGTTTGTTTTACATAAAGGCTGCAGCCATCAGGACTCAGCAGGACAGGCGGAGAGTGGCTCTCTGGGCCTGATAAATCATGACCTGCATTCATTCATTCAGCACATTCAGACCCAGACACACATTTCTCTCCCCGCTGGCTCTGCTGACTCCTCATTTCTGCTCCCGTTTAATATGTGACCTCACGCTAGGATCCGAGTTTCACTGTTCAGGTGGAGAAAAACGAAAGACAGAACAGTGAGAGACTACGTTTAGAAAGCAAGCCCAGAGACAACACATCTAAAGTTATGTGCTCACAATCCCACAGAAACTGCTGGTGTATATTTTTCCTTTCTCTCAGGTGAATGCGTGGTGCCCTCAAGGTTTAATGGAATTCATAGAAGTGAGTGACAGGTTTTGAATAGGCTAGAGAAAATGGGGAGGTAAAAGGGGCATTAGGCCGAGCTAAAAGGGTGGGGGGTTTGTCCAAAGACTGACACCATCTTCTGTCTGCGACACAAGCTCACAAATACTCACAGACGCACACAGATTTTCACTAAAGGGTCAAAGTACAATCATTTGAATACATCTGTTGTAGACCTGTGCATGCATGTAGATGTATCTAATGGGCAGAAAAAAAAGAAAAAAAAAAGCATTTCACTCTGTCAGTGGTTGAAAAGAGCTCCAGCACTAACACACTTTGGGGTGCCCACTAAAAACTAAAAAAAGAGAATAATAATATGAGCAATAAATCAGTAAGAGAAGACTAGGGACAATGCAGTCATATAGTATATGTAGTATTTTCAGTGATCAGGATTATGGTTTGTTTAAAAAGGACATATAATACAACAAAAGTGTTTTCTTTATCTGATTGCATGTATTTGGCTACTTGAAGTGAAGACATATTTCAGTACAACCATTTTATTTTATCTGAGGCTGCCTCATTCTGACATTAGACCCAGATCAGATAAAAATTATTCAGCTTTCTATTTTTTTTTTTTTTTTGTAGACTCTATAGGCCTTTATTGAAAGTGAACGGCAATATGGCAGAGAGCAGAGAAGACATGCATCAGAGGGTCACAGACTAAGATTTAAACCTTCCTCCCTTATGTGGAGCCAGGTTTATTCTGTTAAGCTAAACATTGCCCCCAAAGTCCTCATTTTTAACTCCACCTGACTTTAAATCATGTTGCAGCTTTAATGCAAAGATGCAAATGTGTAACAGGGATGCAAAAGCCCAAAGAAGAGGGAGTGTGGGGTTGAGTGTAGAAGCTGCTTCCACCATTTGAAACCTGCTGCTACGACCAGAGGTGTAAAGACATTTCTAATGAGTTTATGTGTCCCCCCCCACACATAAAACACAGATTTTCTATCAAGATGTCAGCATTTGAAATAAAAGCCATCTGTGAGTTTTGTTTGCTTCCCATGCAGCTTTACAGGATTATGTCATCTGAATGAGGGCGCAGCTGACTGCCACATTACAGCACGTCTCAAACTCCGTCAGTTAGCATCATGTAATGCCAGCAAGCACTGAGTGTGCATGTGCCTTTGTTTGACGTTTGACGGGGACAATGGAGTCCAGCAGCACAGCAATATCAAATTAATACACCGATGGGAAGAACAGAGTCAGAAATTTAAAAAAAGAAGCAGTCAGGAACTTCTGGGAAAACTTGCCTTTTTTTTAAAAAAAAAAAGGCAAACAATTCCTCAAATGGAGCGCGTAACCATGGTTTGGCCTTAAATAAACATATAACACTGTACAGCCAGACGCCTGGGTTTCTCACACACTAAACAGACAGCCGTCTGCGATAAGCAAAGCTCTATTGTTATTAATTTGTTATTTCTCCTGTGTTTGGTTCTTGGCTGAATTAACATGGTGAACATACAGTCTAAATTCCACTGTAAACATTTGTAATTAATCTTCTCCCTTCACTCCCCCCCACCCACCCTCACTCCCCTTCTCTCCATCCCCCACCCCACCCTCAACTCAAATGGCAATTTTGCATAAAGCTGATCAAATTAAGTTGTGCATTTTCCATATTCTGTTGTCATTTTCCCCGGATGGGCCTTGATTTACTGATAGACTGACTTACATTTCTGTGTTATAGCAGCTAATCATCATTTGAATGATTACTCCCCCGCAGTTTTATAAGGCGTTGCACACATACTCAGTTGGATCTTGAACGAGAATGTGTCCTCTCAACTGCAAACGGCCACTGGGATTTACTCTAGAGTAATCCTTTAATTAATGGCTATGCTATATTAAATAATTCAGTACGGCCAGTTAATGGAAAGCCAGTAGGAGATATCATGTTTTGCATAAAACCTTTAAAGCCACTGCTCCGAACCATGGTCTGCCTCTGTCATTTTGATCAAACTGACATACTCACATCTGAGGTAATCCCCAATCTGTTTGGGAGCTACGGCTGAGAGTGAAAAAACCTAGTGAATTACTTTTGAATGGAAAGACCCACATGGTGAAAAAAATAGTTGCAACCTTTTCTTCTAAGGTTTCAGCAGAATGTGGTTTACATTTTCAAGTTACTTAGTTTTAAAAAGTGTATTTATTATTACTTTTTTAACCACACATCCCCTTTGCTGCTACTCTGATCAGAACTGAATTACAAAAATGTTTCACATGATTTACCACATATAGGAAAACATGAGACAGTTTGAGGACATTAAAGTGTCCATTTTTATGACTATGCAGTCATTAGAAAATGAAATTAAGAAATCTATACCAGCATTATTCGTGCATAGTTTTAGGACAGTCGCATATAGAAAGCTGTCAATCATTTGTGGCTCCCCTGTGATGGCCTAAGGAGTGATGGCAATTAATGAAGACATCAAGAATTAAACTCACTAAATCCTTTCCTGAACAGTCATTTTTTCTGAGAATGACTGATAAACACAAAGGATCTCTGGGCTGAGCTTCTTAAAAAAAAAAAAAGGCAGCTGACCTGCATCTGCATAGCGAACCCTGTCGTCTCCTAATGAAAGTTTCGACAATGTTCAAAGCCAACGTGATGGGTGATGGAAAGCAGTAAACCATGAATGTTGTTTGAAGATGTGTCACGCTCTCCTGGGACACTCCTGCCTTAGTGGCAGATCTGTCTTTACTAACATCATCTAGAAGGAATTAAATTGGTTTAAATGTTTTGGAATCACATTTTTTTTTAATAATGTATGCATATCTGGTGCATAATAAGCGCCAACTAAAGCAGTCTTTCTTCCCTGACCATCAAATCTGTCTGTCTTGTATCAAGTGAGGATGAAAAAATTGATTTTAATCATATTTTCTATAATTCATACATCTGCAATGATATATAAGTAAAAGTACAGTTTTATACTCAACAGCGTGACTTTGGAAAGACAGCTGAATTTTTTCTTCTGAACCTTAAAGCACAAGACAATGGGAAACCCAACAAAGTGGCTAAGGGTAGAGATTTGCAGAGCAAAGATTTGTTGACATTTGACATAAATCGTACATTGTCAAAGCCAACCGTTACCTGTTGTCCTGCCAAGTTTTCTAATCAAATTGAACTCCTTCACTCCCTGGAGGTTATTGGGTCTCAGGATTTGGGACTATGGGCACCTCAGATCAAAGCTAAGGTCAGCTGGTTCTGACTTGTTCAACAAAAGAGTTTGGTTGTGGCTTTAGGGTCATATGTGTCATAAAAGAGAGGCTCTCATATTTGTTGTTTGCTGTTTAATTCTGAGAAAATAGAAAATTCTCAAATTTGCTGTCAATGCACAAAGAATGCAAGTTAGTGGCATCCAGATTTGTAAAAATGAAAATAAAACATGTTGGTCCATCTGAAGATTATAATGTTCTGTTACTTAGCGAGATGAAAAAGTCAAGGACTTATTACCTGGTGGATAATGGTAGATCCCTTTCAGCAGTGGATCAGACGCTATTTATGCAAAAACCTCTGTTCAGTATCCTGAAGCTCTTTATTTTTTTCCATTTTCACTGGCAGAGATGGAAGACTGTAACTCGTAGCATTATCTTTTTACCCAAAGTATATAATCACATAGCTGAATTTACAATAAAAAACAAAAATTGTCAAAATGATTTTGAATGTTGTCAATTATATTTCTAAGAAAAAAAGTTGTAATCATCAGACCAGACGCTTAAAAAAACATGGAAATTGTAATTGGTCAAGAAAATTGCATTCTCTGAATCTCTATTCTGCAGTAGTGCAAACAAGAAGAGTTGAATTTCTCTGGTTATGAGACAAAATGACAGATAATAGTCAAATTTCTCACTTTTTCTTTTGCTAATTCTTTCTGTAAATTTCATTTCACAGCAGATTTATTTAACCCCAAAAGTTCCTTTTTTTCCATGTACTGCAGAGTTTAGAGTAGAACAAAAAGTAAACTCCATAGACGTAAGTGGACCTCTGGCTGACTTGCAAAAGATCACACACTTAAGTAACTGGACACAAGGTGTATGAAGTGGTCAGTAGGGGAGTAACTACCGAAGAGCAATTTGAAAAATGTAGCGCAATCTGATACTTTGATGGTCGGTTTTCATCCAACTATGGCTATCTAAAAATAATGTCTATTCTTACTTTTGTTAGGAGTAAAAACTCTGCATGTGTGTTGACTCATAATGTGACATTTTGCAGCTCAAGTAATTTCTCTGTGTCTTATCTGTCATTTGTCTACATTTAAAACTTGCAGGGAAAATATGGCCAACTCTCAGTTTATGAGGTTTCTGTTTTGTGTCTGGTGAATCACTACATTTTTTTTTTAGAAGGACCATGTCATTTATGATGTAACAGCAACATACAAAAGGTTCACAAATGAACTCTTTAATGCACTACTATAAATTCACATCTCCACTTTTTCCTTTAATAAAAGCTGTATTTCTGGATGAAAATAGTACAAATTCTAGCAGTGAAAAAGTTGAAACATATCCCTCAACAGTTACAAAACTAGAGCATTGCCAAGAGATATTGAATAACCTGATGTTCTGGTACGGTTTGTGCACTTTTTTTTTTTTTTATTATTAGCTTACAGGTAAAGAATCGCAATCCTCAGTGTATGAATAAGAGGAGGGTAGGCCAAGAAGACAATGGATAGGGACCAGGGGACAGGGATCTCATATTTAGCTCCTGATTGCACTCAGGGTAGACAATAAGTAAGATTCATTAGGTCATTTTTTACTTGCGTCTGCCAAGAACTGGAATGAAATGTTAAATGTTTCATGGGCTAAGAAAAGGGCAGAATCTGTCTTTGTGTTTGCCATCAGTGAGCGAGGGAAAAGCGAAGTGAAGAGAAGGGACTTCGATGGAAAGATATGAAACAGTGAAAACAAGAAACGACAGAATATGAGCGGAGTACTGTAAAAGCAAGGGAGTCTCGGTGAAGGAGGGAAATGTGGGGAGGTGGAGAGGGAGAACAAGCAGGGAAGAGCGTAAGGGGGGAACAAGAAAAGGAGGGAACATGGCTGAGTGTTTTGGGCTGTCTGATGGATGAGGGTGTAGTGGGGTTGGTGGGGGCGGTGTCTCCTGAATGATGATGGCCTAATATCATCATCCCCCTGTCAGGCCTAATAGGCTTTCCTTGGTAGAAATCACTCACACAGAGCCGCCATAATGCCCAGGCCCCTGACAGCATCATCCATCCACTCAAGCCAAGCGAATGCCTCCAAACTAATAAGGAAATATATTGTTCAAGGAGATCTGAAAAATTAAACAGGTAGCTTATGAACAATTTGTTTCACAATGATCTTTATTATATTTATTGAATGTTTTAGTGGGTTTAGGTGTCTTCTCATGTTTGAGACTTGGGCTTGGAACATGATATGCTGACAAGGCAGGTCTATAAAGTGCAAAACAGATGCCGTCTTCAGCACCTCCACTGCCTCACGGCTGGCCTTGTCCTCCAGTGTTATAGAGCCTCAGTTTTGTCATTCCTAACCAAGACAGAACAGGTCCTTCATCTTGGTAGAGCTGTTTTTCTTTTCACACCAGTGTTGAGCTGAGGATTTGCACATGCATGGAGGGTCATTTTCTCTTGAAATAAAAATATTTAAAAAAAATCTTTATTCATTGATCTAACAACATATTGTTCACATCTTCAAAAGTGCTCTAATTTTAGCGGCAGAGCTTCGGAGGAGTCACCCATTCTTGTTTTCCTCACAGGAAGTCTATCGACGGTGCACCTGTCATTCCTTTCCCTCAATGCAACGGTTGATCACAGCTCACTTTAAACATGGTTACTCTACTCTTATCTCTTCCTATACCCAACCAATCTTGCAATCTCCAGTTCCCCGCTTTAATCACCTGACACCTCCCAAACGCACATGCACACACGTGTGCGCTCATCGATGCACACTACTTCCACAAGAGAAAACTGTCACCATCAATAACATGGAAAACTTTTTCATGATCCATTCTTAAAAGCCCTTGTCCCATCAAAATGGTCAGATTTCATTATCAGTTGTGCTTTGGAAAGAGTCTCTTTTGCACATTAGGCAGTCATTGTTGTGGCTCCCCCTGAGATGCTATACATTCACTCCTAACGTGGCAAATGCACATTTACATCAAAGTCTTTTACTGTCTTTCATATGCATATAAACTAATTACCCGAATATTTTTCACTCTCCGTGAAAGTGAACTTTTGAAGCTAAAACAAACATGCACACATGATATTTAAACTATACTTTGGAGCTCCACAGCTAACTCTATGTGTGGCGAGTACTTATCATAAACCTTACCAGTTATTGCATTTTTATCATAGATAGATATAATCTTCTATTATTGGTGTTTGGGTTGAAAATATTATACTTTATCCTCCTACTACATTATATTACTGTATGTAGTTAAACTCAGGTGTTAAATTGGACCAGGGCTCTTTTGGTCTCAGTCCTGCCATATTTGCATTGTTATCCTGATATATCTGACTGTTTCATTTTTGAACATTCTTGATATTTAGGACATGGAGAGTCACATTTTTTTTTTGTAACTGCCTGTAAACTTGTCCCTAAATCATGGTCACTCCTCTTTGGCTCTGCTGGTGAGCAGCTGAAGCAGCGTGGCTTCTTCAGGGATCAGCTTCATGACTTGGATTGCAGATATAGACTGAAAAGCCTAATTTCTATGCTCGCATCCAAGGCATCGTGAAGCAGGGCCTCTCCGTTACCGCAACCCCACTCCACAGAGTTCTGCATTGCTCTGTGTGCACCTCCAAAATTTTCTGACTACGCTTCGCATCGATGCATACCGCAAGAAATGTGATTGGTTGATTTGTTCTTCTTTTTCTGAATTTTCTGAATTTCTTCTTTGTCTTTTTCAAGCAGGGTAGAATGATAGTTTGCAGCAATGTCTGTAAAAACAATTGATACTTAACATTTATCAGCTTAAACTCTCATAAAATGTACTTTATTAGGTATCTTGTTATGGCTGAGCTACATACAGAGAGTAAACAAAAGGAAAGTAAGTAAAAATGACTAGCCACTAGCTAACCCAACTGCCAGTCAGAAGTCTACACCCGAATAAAAAATATAGTGTTTTATATATATGTATTCACTTGACGTGATAGGCAGACATTTCTGCTGCAAAGTTGGAGACTGACTTACTTTTGGAGCCAGCCCCCAGTGGTCAGTTGATGAAGTGTAATTTTTGTTACTTCCTGGTTGGCTTCAACCTGGAGGTTAGCTTATTGGTGCTTGGTATCAGAAAGGAGCTGTAAATAAGAGCCAGTTGGTTTAACTTTCCTCGACTGTTAAGTTCAAATACATTGAGCCAAACCTTCACACAGACCCATTTTGCCTGGTAAAAGTCTTAAAGAGCAGCTCCTCAAACTCAGTCGCTTTTCATTTATTCTTACATGAGAGACAGACAACCAGACAGCTGAGTGACAGGTGGATGGACAAGGGAAAATATAATAACAGCATACAAATAGCTGTTATCTTTTTAAAACAATGTTTTCACTCTACAAAATTATACAGTAATTTGAATGCAGTATTTGAGGCATAAGTACTTCTTAACCTTTTAAGCTAGCTGGTAAGCTAATGTACAAGTTAGTCTGTTTATTCATACATTCATTTTAATTTATATATTACATGAGATTAACCTTTTTAAATGCAACGTATTTATAGGTTTAGAAGCCACATACAGAAAAAAAATCATTAAAATAAACAAAGATAATAGACTGCAAAACTCACTTTGGTCATTTATCAAAGTCATTTGAATCTTTTGTAATAATTTCAGTTTTAGTGAGGATACGATAGGCTAAATTACATTTTCTCTGACTTTTAAAAGGAAAGATCTGAAAATTTACAAAGGTGTTTGCTGCCAACGTGGATCATTGTGAGATACAAATCAAATCTAGTTTAACTGAACCTTTTGAAAACCACTTTTATTGTTTCTTTATATGAATTTTATGCAACAAAACCACTGCTAGCATTGATATTACAGAAAGATGTCATTGTTTTTATTTGTACCTAGAATGACTGTTACTGTTGTTCAGACCATGGGATGTGTTGCTTTTTTTTTTTTTTAACAGTTTGTGAAATGCTGTCAGAGGGATATGACCATAGATTTTGTTATTACTCAGCTCCCTGAGCTTTGATTAACATCTTAATTTACATGAATCAATGTGTATCCAGCTGCAGCAGTTATGCTCAGCTTTAATACTAGTATACATTCACCTGCAACCATGTTATCATTGTGCTCTTGGTACACAGTCCACCTTTCCTACACCCCTTTCCAGTTGTAGGTCGAACCTGCAACACGGAGAGTGTGTGTTAATAAGAGAGGGCTCGGTGAGGTCTGTTGAGAGGCCATTGTGGTCTCCACGCTTGATGGTTTTCTTTGTACCATAAAAGAGCGGCGATACAGTAACAGCCAGAGGCAGAAAGGAGCTGTCTGTCGTCGAGACGGCTGGTAACACTTGTTTTACCCTCCCTTCCAGGGGGCCGTGGAGAATAGAAGAGAGGCAGCTGGCAGGCTTAACAGGAAATGCAATGGTAACAGTGTCAACAGCTGCCCCCATGGCCACGCAAGCCAAACGGCCGGCAACAACAGGCTACATGAAAAGCTACATGTTTGGATAGCTGCAGGGATTTGGTTCATACTGTATCTTTGTGTAATGCTGCATTACCAAATGAGCACCTTTGTGTGTTTTCTCATTCGGGCTTTATGCTCTTAGCTTAGTCATTTCACATGTGTTGACAGGATGGACGCCAGTGAATGTTGAGTAAACAAGACAAAAACAACAGCTGAAGGAGAGCAGACCTCAGATGAAAAGAGAGGGAGTGCTTTAACTCCTGCTTTTATGCATATGATTATCACTTCAGTCCTTTTGTTCTGAATAAAATTTGACAGAGTAAAGAAAACTGTTGTAAAATTACTGAATTCTGGGACAGATTTGTTTTTTTTGTTTGTTTGTTTTTTTTTTTTTTTTACACTTTTTTGCATAATGAGCACTGTACAGCTTGTGAAAAGTAAAGATAAGGGCATGATACCTCTCATTACCCGTGACTGTTCCAGTGACCTCAAACTTAGGTCACGATGACCCCCTAAGGAGTCAATAAATCACAGTGTCACCTTTGCTGCCTGATCCCTTCTTGCTATCAGTAACTTTGAGAGTCCTCCACATTCTTTCACTTCCTCTGCTCCTTGCTTGACCCGCCATTCAAACAAACCGGCTGTCGGCACTGCAGCGACAGGTACGACAGCTCTGGCTCAACGTGAGGAGTGATCTCCCCCAAAAAGTAACACTCTCCCTGTCCCCGACTCTCCGTCTCCAGCCCCCGGACTCGCCTTCCTCTGCTTCTTCTCTCAGGAACAAGACTCAAGCCGCCTCCTCTCTCTACATCATAATGCCATCCCGGTTCGTAATTATCTTGTGTGGAGATGGAATTTGTTTTAACTCTGTAACCAAATTCCATGTAAGAGTCATGAAATAAGGGAAAGCAGTATAAATCTCAGTCCACAATCTTTATTTAAGTCTCACTTACATCCAATTTGCCAGGAGCTTAAATTCACCCTCACGAGATCATTGTTGGACATACATTTTTGAATCTTGTGGTATTATCTACCATTTGCTAACTTTAATACCTTGGTGGGATTGCTCTGCATTAGAGCTTAGTCTGTGTTGGACTTGAAGATTTGGAGCTTCTTTTATGTACAATTCATTACTTAAATATGAGCGACTCATTGGGGTCATCTTGGAATGAATGTAGCCATTAGTTTACATTCTTCGTGATCATTACATGAATAAATATCAGCGAGATTACCTCATAAGCCTGGGGAAGATCTACCCTCCGACCCCACCGCTACCAAGCCTTCAGACATGGCAGAAGTATTAAAAGGCTATTTTGGTTAGCTTTTAAAATCCCAGCTGTGAAATAGTACCCATTTTTGCGCCTGGGTGAATTATCCAATATCTCTTTCATGTTGTAAAAGAGAACAAGACACTTTCTTGTTGGGAGCAAAACATGACTGTGATAATAGTAAAGAGGAAGGCCAACAGACAGTGGAATCTGCTTTCAATGACCTTAAATACCTTATCTGTACCTTTGAAGCCAGAGTGAGGTGATTGGCAGGTCAATTTGTGATAGTATCAGTCGATGTACTTGGCACTGTTAATGCTCTTTGCTTCAGATAAGTCTGCTTAATATGAAAACTGTCATAATTCATCCGCTTTTTCAGCAGTGTACGTTTTCTCGTGGAATCATCAATCCGGTCACCTGTCAGAAAAGATGTGTTGGGATTCTCGTCGGGCTACCCGCCTTTCTGTGATTTCACTTTATGGAGATTATCCCACACTATGAGGCAGTTAGGATTATTCCTCTGGTATGTTAAATCAAAGTTGTTTTTTTCCCCTCTCCCTTCCCGAACACTGCGTGTTAACAGAGATAGGGAGAGAGTGAGCGAGCCACCCGGACTGGCATGTGGATGTTTTCACTTTGTCCGCTCCTTGTCCAGTCGCCTGTCAAAGCCATCACGGACCTCATCCTCTCTCAGTCGGTAGTTTCCTGTGTAAATTAACATACTCAGTGGTGAACTGGATTCCAATTTTGAAGCAAGTTAGAGTGTGCAAATTAGCCATGTTTTTTAATTAAGCCCTGTGCGAAGGCAGAGGGGCCGTTGTTGTGGACGGGGCAGGTGCAAATTTATTCTCTGGGGACGCGGCGCGTTGTCTGTCCTCCAGCCGAGTCCCATCCTCAGCCTAATCAGTCCCCAGCTTGAGAAATGTCCACATTTTGTCACTCTCTTGCTGGGAGACACTGCTGAGAGTGGTCAGAAATTATTCATTATTTGAGGGCCTCATTTGTAACATTTCCATTAAAGGTCGCCACCACACGGACTGGCTCAACGTTGGAATTTTGATAATTATAGTTGCTTGACAAATGTATCACTCAGCCTTTTTAAGTCTCCATATCTCAGTGGAGACCCCTTAGGTGTAGCAGCAAGAGTCCTCTGTCCTGCCGCTTTCTGTCAGTTCCCTCAGGTAGACCGCTGGAGGATGTTGTCAGGGTCTCCCAGTGGAGCATAGCATGCTGGGAATACTGCCTTTTCCCTCCTATGTTCATTTTGAGGGATTATTTTTGGTTTGATGTGATGAAGATATCAGCTGTCAATCAGAACAAAAAAAGCTGACAAATATCACCCCTCCACCCAAAACGTTAAAAAAATAAAAATTAAGGCTAATTTGGGTATCCTTGGGTTGTGGAAAGAATATATTTGAAAATAATAAAAATTGGATCATCAAAATTAAGAGAAAAATTACAAAGAATAAAGACAGTTACATCTGCAAAGACACACTATTGTGTGTTCATTTTGGTTTTAACACCCCTCTGTGGGAGCTTGAGTCAGACAGAGTAGCCACAGATAATAAGCTCTCTTTAATCATGGAAGACAGTACTTTGAGATGCTTTGCATCCCATTTGTGGGATAGAGGAAGATGAGGGGAGTCTAATTATTGCACTACAGAAAAACCACACAGCCTTCCTGTCCATCGGAACTGATGCTGAGACCAACCAAACCTTGACAGGAAGTGACAAAGACTTTCTCTGCTCTGAGCACTGCAAAACAAGAAACAGCGAAAAACAACAACAAAACTCATGAACCTCATGATTGGAAGATGTAGATTAATGAATGATTTTTTTTTATTGAGGGTGGGGGTTTTACAGAGATGACAAGTAAATTCCCATTTGAGGTCTTATTTGGAAATATACATAACTATGAATACTTATGAAGTAGAATATGTTGTTTACAGTTGACAACATACTTTATGAAAGTTTTCAAAATGCAGCTCCTGACAGCTTTGTGTGAACATTTCCGATGCTCATCAGTGATACAGCAATCATTCTGACAGATTAAAGATGAAACAGGCTAGATCAAAAAAAAAAAAAAAAAAAAATCTATCAGAATGTGAGTTAAAGTGACTTTGACTCAAACAAGGCTCTGACTGGAACTGACAGTTTGGGATTTTTATATAAAAAATAATAATAAAAAAATAACAGTAGAGAAATCCGTGAATACAACAACAAAAGCAAAGCATGAATTCCTTCACCAGCCCTAACACTAATTTTAGATGACATTTATAAAAGATTTTTCAAAATTCAGTTACTCACAGAAAATCCAAAGTGTGATGAGGCCACAGTCTTACATGCATTTATGTAACAAAATAATCCATCTTTGGTTTCTTTACTATGGACAGTACATTCCACTAAACTGCAATAGCACCATTAGATAACTCCTCTAGTCTCTGCAATTCTTTTCTTTGCTATATCCATAGGCAGGAAAGAAAAGAAAAAAAATTCTCATCTTATGACCCTCTCTGATCATTTGCATCTAAAACGATATTTGACGTTTGTTATTCCATCAATCAATACCATCTCTCTTATTCTCTGTGTGCATAATCTCAGAGCCTGCATGCAAAACGCTTAACAATAACACATATGTTATACAAGAAGCCATATATCATCCCTGGATGCATTTACATCCTGTTAACAATTTCTCAGAGCAGATTAGAGGGCGCTGAGACAGCAGCCCAGATCCCATGAGAGGAGGGCTTTGGGAGCTGATAAGGACAGCCATAGGAAGGCAGGATTAATACATATGACCAGGACACATGGAGGCTCTCTGATTATTCCAGCAGAGTAACGGCCGTATCCTATCGGCCTCCATGTGATTAAATACACCCAGAGTGCGGACAGGAAGGCAAAGGGATGGGGAGATAACCGATTTTATTTATGCAAGCCGGTTAGCTTGGCAGATCACGTCTGAGGATTGTTCACGCTACAGGGGTGAGGAACCTCACCAGGGGAGCTCACCCCTGATCACACACAAGGATGCTTTGCCTGTCATTTCTCCACCTTGCTTTCTTCTCTCTGTAGAATGTAGAGCAAGCATTACCAAAATATGTCATGTCAAAGATTTCCAGAAAAAAATATTAACATAAGGGACGTGCCTTTTATTTTTAGTGCAATTGAATACATTTTTTCTTCTACAAATGATCAGTGCAATTAATGTAAATACTATGTAATTAAAGCTGCAGTCACAATAGCATGCTAGTAATTTTCTCAGCTTAAAAATTTAGATCTTTTAACATTTAACAATTAAAAGTACCTTTTAGTATTTCCTTGCAGCCGAGGTTAAACCATCACATCCTTTTTTGTTTTGTCTGACCAGTTGCCCAAAACACAATTAAAGTAAGATTTTTGTGGCATAAAGACATGAGGACCAGCTTTTTTTGACACTAAATTGAGTCAAACAAAATAACATTTTGATACATTCCTCAGACAGTGATTGAAGTTCATTTTTAAATTTAGGAGACAGAAGAATCGCTGTTCAATATCAAGAATTTTCGTCAAAGACCAAACAGAAAATGTAGATTTACTGATGCATCACCAAGGTTTTAAAGTCAAAGTGGAGCTCAACGTGAGTGAAAATAATAGCTATTTGAATATATTGAAGCTTTATCTTCATAAAACCTAAAATATTCCCACAGGTCCAACCTCCGTGGGGGCACAAAGACTTCAGAAAGTTTTAGCATTATTGTAGGTCATATTAGATTCCATACACAAGACTTTAGTGAGGCGGGATTACCTAATTAACTTTTCAAAAACATGTACTCATTATGGATTGAATTCCTTTTGTTAGTTAGGGGATGCTTAATTAATTAATTGTGTTAATGACCTATTAATGGAGGTTCACAAGGAATTCTAATGAACCCCCTTAATTAAATATTATCTCACAGTTTAATCAATGCATTTAATTATTCACTTGATATTTTCGGCAGAATCCATTTGGTCCTGGGCCGTTGGAGCAAAATGCTGATTGTGTCCTCCCTCACTGATTCATTGCCGAATTGGTCACTCAGCTCAAAATCCTCTTTTAATCACGCCGAGTATGGGCCATTTGGCTCACGTCCATATGTTTTCATGTGAGAGAGCAATTCTGATCATTTTGATATCAATTTTAATTGACCCAGGGCCACAGTTTACATCTGTTTGAGAGACATGTTTTAATTAGGGATATGAGATGTTGCAATTACATCGCCGTGGTTTCAGCTTGGCCCTAGCTATTAACAGAGATAAATTGCAGGATTCCTCATTTTACGATACATTTTCGCACAAGCTACCTGTTATTTTATCATTATTCAGCGTGCAGCACAGCTGACTTTTTTGTATTTTCTCTGACCTCAGCAGTATGGCTCAGCGATGGAAGCGGAAATAAATGAAAGCGAGAACAAATGCCAGTGGTCTGCGTGCATGTTCACGACGATTAGCAGCTTCCAGGCGGAAACACATCCGTGAAAGAGCAAATATTTTCTCTCTGTATCACCAAGTTTGTCTCCATCTCGAGTCCCTGAACCTCTGCTCTTCCTCTCCTCCAGCATCCCCCCTCCCTCTTCTCCAGAGCAAACTGGAAGACCTCAGTCATCATCCTCATTTTAGCTCAAATTTGGTGGGATCAAAGGTGGCCAGCTGGGCGGGGGAGGGGAGCAGATGGTTGCATGCTCAGGGGGACCATGCAAAGGCCCTTCAGGTTTTAACACCTCCTCTCCCCTGGGTGCCCGGGTAGGGGTGGGGGGATTCCGGCTCAGGGAACCTACCTGAGCTCAGTGGCATGACCAGCAGGCTTCCACTGCACCACCCCCTGCTTTGCTCACATATGGCGCCAGCCATGGGGTCCTTGAGCTGGGGTTCTGACCGGAGGAAAATAAACAGTGGAAGGGCAGGGGAAGGTAAGCCTCACTTATTAGGATGAGTGCATTCGTCATTAATGAACCCACAGAGAACCTTTCACATGAGAACTTTTGACATGAAGTACCTTAATGTTCCTTATTTTTAATGCACAGTCTAATTTATGCACAATTTTATGATAACATTAAGACAGCAAACAGCCTTTCTTTATAGGTTTGTTTTAACTATATCCATTTACTGCTTGTTTTGGGGTCTGGAATGGCGGGGAGGTTGTTGGTTATGGGGCCTGCAGGTGCTGTGGCAGATTAATCCCTTGCCAAATCAGCTCCACCTCAACAATCTCAAAGTTCTGAGAAAAGAGCCTGCTGGGAACGTGAAGTGGTACTTGTGGTCTGGGATTATGACTTTCAGACTTGCTGGCCTTGAGAACACAAATGCAGCCTCTAGAATTGAATTTTCAGAGGGAATAAGTTCTGCGAAGGGGTGGGCTGGATCCATCCACCCACCAATGTTTTTTGGGGAGAACTATTTTTCCATAAATCCATCTTAAGTAGTCACATTCTCCTAGTGGCTAATAGGATCATGATGGGAATAATCTTTACAAATCTGACAGAAAAAAGAATGTCCTGGCCTTCAACTTCTTCCTCTCGGTAAATGAACAATTTCAAGAGTCTTTCCTGTGGGACGAGGGGGGGAAAGACTCACGTTGGCAACGGGACAAAAGGCTCAAAGGAAAAACAACATCATTTCTCAGGAGATGGTTCGGTCTTTCAGGTTTTACCAGATCCCTGCATATCAGCTACAAATATGACTGATTAATACATAACCACATTTTGAAAATAGGTTTATCTAAAACTAAGAATTAGCCATCACTTCTGTAGCAAACAGAAAATGTCTGTGAAAACTATTAATAAAAATAAGAGTGGTTTTACTTGATAGCTTTACAGAACACAGCTTTAAAGAAATAGTAAATATGACAGTAAAAAACAAACAAACAAAAAAACAAGAAACCATAACTTTCCAGAGAATGTTATGAAAAGAGAACTGCCATCAGTTTCATAGCTGACTGAAGCTGAAATTGTTCCTGATCAGACATTTCTCACCTTGTCACTCACATCAGGCTTTTCATAGCACCTCAAAAGCCTCAAGTATGACCAAGCAAACCTCTTATTGTCATATCAAGCTCTGACAACGGTTGGGTACCTTTCTGCTCTGTGTTTGCTCACCTGCTCTAATCTATAAGCAGGTTGTGGTCCTTCACAATTCCACACAACAACAGTGGCACATGAGAGAAATCCATACATTGTTGCTTATTTTTTTAAGTTTCCACCACTCATCCTTAGCCTCATTAGTCTAAAAAGCAATACTATTATAGCAAAAATGTTTGATGCTTTTCAGCGCCTTTGTATTTTGTAAAACAAAGGATCCAGCAGATGATGATTTTTATTGATAATGACTCTGAAAAGGTAACAAAATTGTTGTCAAAAAATCCTCAATTTTAACAAGATTTGGATTGTTCTGATGTTGTGTATCAGGGCTAACAATGAATAACAAAAGAAAGAAAGACATCTCTACTTTTATTGGAATTAATTTTTGTTATGTTTAATCGCAGACTCTAAAGTCAGTGGTGGTATAGGCTTTGTTGAAACCGAGATCCACGACCTAACAAAGAGCTGCTGCACCCACTGCATTGTGGGACAAAGGTGTCATCCAGGACTTATTTATCTTGTGACATCACAGTGAAAGCAAGGAGTTGATTTAGCTGGCATGTGTGTTTTCTTTTCTGTTCCTTTTGTCCGTGTGCTTATGTGCGAGTGTGTAGATCTGTGAGTGACCCATTGTAGCCAGACACCTGCCCACAGGCTCCTTGTCTGACTGATGAATCAGTGTCTTCAAGGTGTCTTTGAAGAAGTCCTTTGTATACCTTTGTTCTACAGTCTTAAGTGTCCCATCCTGTGTCCCCCCCTGCACACTAAAGAGAAAATAAATCCACTGCTGACACTGCCATGAATGGGCCTGGTCACTGTCCCATCAACCACCTCTTCAAGCTCTGAACAGAAAAAGAAAAAGGATAACTGAAGCAGTGTCAGGGACATTTCTTCACTATTTGCCCATCTTTGTCACGAATGGGAAAAAAAAAGAATAAACAAAAAACAATTAAAATCAGTTACATACAACTTGTAACCAAAAAAACTTTTTTGCCTCATTTTTATTCACTTCTCTCTTTATCCACCTCATTTGATTTGGCTCTTATTTGTGATGTCACACCTGCTATCATTCATGTGCTGCATTGCCTGTCAGGGCAGATTAGATGCAGGGGCTTGTGGCCTGACAGCCATCGTACAGTATCAATATTGTGACGGCTGAGGAGCCACCCGTCCTCACATCTCTGCAGAGTGCAAAGACAATTGAAAAGAGGAAGCGTCACAAACCTGACACCTGAGTCACTTCAAGGAATCCCTTTCAACAAGAAATAAAGCCTCACCTGACAAAGCAAAGCTCGTCCAAGACAAGAGTAAACAGCATAAAACAGTGAGGGGTATTTCCACTTTTAACAAAAGGAAACATACCCGCTGCTATCAATTAAAATTCAGGAAGGGAAATTGATTATGTTCTTAAAAGCTCTGTTTTGAAAAAAGAATTTTGATGAAGCGGCACGTATTGTGGATGTGACTTTTTAAGAAATAAAACAGGAGAAAATAAATGTCTTTTGGTGCAGAGAAATGCAGGAATAGTCACAGTGACGCACTGAGACGGCTTTACTGACAGACACAGTTTTCTGAAATACAAAGCATTTTACATAGGGGTTCATGCATGCTGGTGCATTTTTCAAATCATTCAACATTACAGATCCGGGTTCTAGATTTTTTTCTTTTGTACAATGTCTGCTGCTGACATTTTTCAAAGTTTGACCAAATGTAATAATTTCCACTAATATAGTACTCTCATTAACCCCAATTACTCTTCCAGGAGGCTATCAAAATGGTTCTTTTTTTCTCCCGATGTTCTAATAATTCCAGCTGCTCTCCTCATCAGCCAGTTTAATGCAGCCGAGTTTGACTGGGATGTAAGCCAAATGAAAAAAATGTAACATGAGGTTAATCACTATGAATGCAATCTCCAAGTATGTAATTTGTCCAATTTTCTGCCTTTTTTTCTTCTTACTTTGCACATGCTCCTACTTTGTAAAAAGTGCCATTAAAAGTTGGACTTTACTTTCTGCACAGCAGATTGGTTAAGTTTGTGACCCAGCGATCTCTGGAAATTTCTTTCACTTTTCCAAAAAACACAGAGACAAAGACAACTGTCATGCATCAATGCTGTTTTATGGTTTTATGGTTCATTGTTTTTGACCAATATTGCACTCACTGGAAGAGAAGACATGCAATTGACATTTAATTTCGACCTGCTGGTTGTTCTGACCCTTAGTCTGCAGAGTGTGAAAGGTAGGTACTGACACACTTAATATGTCTGCAGACAGTGAGAACTGACCAGCAAAAAAAAAAGAAAGTCCAACAAATTAATTCAAACAGAAACACAACGAGACAAAAAAAAAAAAAATGGAGCAACTGACACATTGCTTAAGACTTCATAGAAGATAAATGGTAGAAATGATTATTAATCT
>JAOWBL010000015.1:3853717-3873848 GCA_028564865.1 Zenarchopterus dispar
ATTAATTCAAACAGAAACACAACGAGACAAAAAAAAAAAAAAAAAAAAAAGAAAAATCCCAAGGTGATTACAAGATCAGCATGCCACTGCACAATTACTCTCACTTTGAATTTGAAATGGCCATTTAAAGGGCAATAGAGCATCCTGGAAAATTAAACTGTTGCCTAATTAGCACACTCCAACCTGACAACGAAGCAGCTTTCAGCCTGACTGAGCAAACCAGTCAAGCAAGAGGATGTGAGTGACTGGAAGACCACACGGAGACCACTGCCGCTCCTCATCTGACCCCATCGCACACCCAGCTGTGAGACAAGCACAAACACATGCACACTCATTTCAATTTAATGTCTTTTGATTCATCTCCCAGGACAAGTTATTGACTGATGTCCAGGAGTTCGTAATTTATATAAACCTAACTTATTATTATTTAATTAAATAAACAAAAATACAGTATGGACCTTTATGTAAGCCTATTTTACACATAAATCAAAGGAAGACACCCCACCAAAGGACATGACAAAGACCAGCAGATGTAATGCCACACCAAGAGACTGAATTTGATTGATGTAAAAAACTGAAAAATAGAAAAGTATTTGTTTACATTGATGTAAAAATTCTCCCATTTGCATAAAATTATTCTAGCAGAAATGTGGTTTAAAAAAAGGGGGGGGGGGTAAACACTTTTTGCAGCAAACAGTGCCTCGACACACACGCAGATAATCTCCTCTTTAAGTTCACACCTTAAACTTCCCAGTTAATGTGTCAATGAAATCAAAGGGGAAAAGTATTCTGTTTTACATTGCTTTTTTTTGGTGAAGTAACTGGACTAATAAGTAGCCTAAATAGAACAGAAATACAGTACTTTAATAACTGTATGTGTGGAATTCTCTCACTAGAGGAGCAAAATATATAAAACATAATAGTCAAATACAAAAACCAAAATGTCCAAATTACATGCATTTAAGTTCTATCCACATCATATATTTAATTATCTCTTTCATTTAGGAGGTTCAAAGTTTTAATGCTGGCATCTAGAAAATGTAAGGTGATAGATAACCTTTCTGAATGTTCTGATGTTAGTTTGTTGTATGTTTTTGCTCTCCTTGTTTAACTACATGAAGAGCTTGAAGGTAAAATTAGTTTCTCTGGGCTCAACAAATGCAAATACTTATGACAAAGGCACTTTACCTGCTTCATTTTACAAAAATTACAGTGCAAGACACAAGTGGCAGCAAATAGACTTGCTACGTTGTATGACCAAAGGGCTGGTGTTCGTTGCAATTTTGACTTGAACTTTTCTAATTATTTCTACATTTCTTGTAAAATTGTCAACAATCTACCAGATTTCTGAAAACTAAAAGAACAGACATAATCAAGTTAGCAGTTTCATGGTTTTTAACTCTTATGTAGTTCGAAGGCCTAGTGTAAATGCTACACCATCTGTACTTAAATATAATAGCATTTCTTTTTAAAACCTTGTCTTGGCCCTATGAAGCGTTTTATAATTTGTTTCTCATTCTCATTGCTTCCTATGAGTAATGTTTACTTTATAAATGTTATGCAGTACTTTGTCTTCACAGTCATACATTGACAAGCATAGTGGGTCCATTGTGGAGTTCATAGATATAAAGAAATTATCAAAAAAAAAAAAAAAATGAATTCATTGGATTTCTGACTGGAAAAAGTTACTATCCACGAGGAATTCAAATAACATCAACTTTTGACTGTTTAATACTCTACATCCAGTGGGATGTTTGGCCAAATATCAGAAGTGGCCTTGAATCCTGTTTTACAGTCTGGTTTGCCACTTAGCACTAGTTTTCTTCTCCTGTCCTGACCCCTACCTACATACCTCAGCTCAACCCTGCTGCAGGCAGTTCTGCATTGAGTGTCACCCACTTCCTCCATCTGAAAACTTTGTTGACCAATTGGAGATGAGAGAAGTTTTCCTTTTTTTTTTTTGCAACTCAAACTGAAACTTTTGACGACCAAAGTGGTTAAAAAGTGGCATTGCAAAATCCTGACAAAGACGTGAAAAAGTGCTGAGGGGATGTGAAATAAGACACTGCTAAGACAGGTCTGTCTCTATGTGAGTGTGTGGTTCACCTGGCTGTCTCGATTCTAGGGGGGGTTTAACTGAGATCTGGTCAAAGACGAGGAAAGCCCCATGGCTATATGTGTCAGAAAACCCAACAGGTCAAGTTTAAATTCACCTGAAAACTTTTCCCAGCTCAACTAAGTTGTATAATTGAGTTGTATGTTATTTACACAAAATTTTCAATCATTTATCAATACAAAGAGTAAATTTTAAAAAATGGAATTAGTAGTTAGAGGCATCATGTTGTTATCAGGTGACAAATGCTGGTTTGTGCCTTTCCTGAGGTGTTTCCATGTGAACTTCTCATGTGCTCCCTGAGCTTCTGTGGATTTTCTCCAGGTACACTGGCATCTTCCCACTGTTCAGTATCACACACCCTCCCATGACCCTTAACAGGATGAAGCTTTGAAAGAAAATGAAAAGAAATACCACTGACAGAATGTCATGTATGTTACTGTTTTAATTTACTATTTCCCATATTGACTGTGGCTCAAGCAGAGGATGATTTCCTCTGGGTGGATCAATTCAAATCTGTTCCAGAGACCCGCACGACCTCTCCATACCACATACATGGAGCAGCGGCATTGTTCAAAGGCACAGATAATTTGATTTGAGTCAAATGTGGGGCTCAATCACTGCCTATTAGCCTAGACTTAATTAACCCAAATTGTGTTATTGTGTTTGATGGCAAAGGGATTTCTGTGCAGGAACCTCATTGTCAGATCATTGTTCTCTTGTCTCATTCAGCTTAGTCAAAGGCTGACTAAAGAATGACCAGCTGCCAATATGGTGCAGAGTGGGAAACAAAGGTCTTACATTATATTTAATGGTGCGTGGGTACTTGACACATGCACGCAGAAATCAGGTATTGCAATAAATTAGAAACTTGGTTTTATTTCAGTCAGCTTCAATTATTTAACCTTGAAAGGGAAGGTGAGGAAATTTGATTTTTCAAGGAACATTTTGTGTTTAAGTCTTTTGTTGGAAATACTGTATTTATATGTATGATTGATACGTGATTGACTTGCTTTGGTTTCATCCCCCAGTGGTCAGTTGAGGAACTGCAACATTTCTTATTTCCAGATTGACCTCAAGACATAATTTAGATTGTTAGCATTTGGTCAAGCCATCATGGGGAGAGTGAAAATGACCTGTTGATCTGTCCGGCAGCAGTGTTCAACCCCATTGTAAGCGCACCTAGGCAAGTGACAAGCAAGCTAAAGAGACTGTGGGAAAACAACACCACCAGATTTTTGACCACAGTGGTTGGTGAGGTGGAGATTGAATAGACTGGCCATATTTTGAACTATGTCACTCAACATGGGTATTAGTTACTCAGTTAACCTTGCTGCTGCAGGACGACTCAACATTTCCCTCCTGAAGCAACGTCAACAAAGCAAGCGTCGATAGTGAAGCTGGGACCAGCTCTCCAGAAAGTTGCAATGCTTTGTGAAAGCATGCACTGGGGAAGCAATATTATGCCTTCACGTGAGACTGGAGATGAAATAAACAGAGGGACTACAGTGTGTCAATTTTTTCTTTGTGAAAGAGTCTGTGTACCATGGATTTGGTTTCAAAACACTGACAGCATGTGTAGTTTAACCTCTAACTGCTTTTAAATACTTCATGAAATATCCCTTTAAGGTATTTCAAAATTGATTTAAGATTTTTAAAAAAAAAGGTAAATTAGAAAAGAAAGCAAATCAGATATACACTTGAGTCGCTTGTGTGAGTTGAATTAATTGGAAAAAAGACTGGCACGAAAAGAAAAAAGAGTGCAAATCAATCACTTTCAAACAAAATGACATAAATACCATTAAATTCCATAAGATCTTATTTCACCTAACTCTGCTCTTAATGCCTTTCTCTCATCTGGAGTGACATGATTTTTATTTTTTTCACCCTGACACATGCTGTAATTGACAAAGCCTGGCTCCACTTTGCCAAAGAGTATTCATCTGCTGTCTGATTGAAGAATACAAATTCATCCTGAAACCGGAGGTCCTCAACAAAACTGCTGCCAATTATCTGAAGCCCTGTAAATGATAACTCTGTGGCCACTCAAGCATAAAACAAGGAGATGAAGATGAATCTTCCTCTTCCCCATCATTTCATCCCATGTAATTGACAAGCTCTCACTCGCTGTTAAATTTAGAAGATTACAAATATGAGCTGAATCTCGAGCACCCACTCCCTCTGCTCTAATCACATAGGGAGAACCGGTCGCAAATTAATCTACATATTTTAATAAGGTGCCAGTACTACAGAAGGTGAGCGCAGACATTTAACGGATTATCATCCACCGTCCCCCGAGTTCTGAAATTGAATAAATATCCTCCATATAAATACATGGGAACCTCGGTTGATAAAGAGGAGCTTTTCTCCTTCCAACTTTCTCATAGTCTCATCTCTCTTCCTCCCTGCCTCTCTTGCAGATCATTGGACTCAGCTTTTCGAGGCTTTTACCTCACTTGTGGACCATAGTCTTACACTCATGCCGATTAAGAGTCCCAAGCACTTATTGAACAGCGTAGATGTATTTTCCCAGGCTCCCTAATACCAACATCTCTTGAGTTTCTCACTGCCAGTGTAATCTTTAGGAGAACATGAGTAAAATATGGTGACTTTTTATGAAGAATTAAACCTTCTTTGGAGATCAGTGAGCCTTTGGAGTTCAAATACTATCCCAAGTTAATAAAGTTAAAAGGAAAACTAAAAACTCACAAAAGTTACAGAACTAAATGGCTTCAACGTGACCAGTTTCTATAGCCACAAAAAAAGTCCAAATAATCCTTCCATCAGGTGCCATGAGGTGATTGTACTTCATCAGTCTAGATGACGTTTTTGTAATTGGAAGCTAAGCTAACAGCTTTTAAAATGAGGAGCAATTTTTTTACTATCAAAAGTAAATATAACCTCAAAAATATTATAGTGGTTCTAGAAGAGACTGTATTACAGATGAACACAAGTCTGGCTGTGTTACAAGCCGTGCTTCGTTTCTTTCTAATCTTACCATCATAAATCATGACAACAACAGGCCAACTGATACCTGTGAATCCTCAGATGTACCAATAGTGTTTTGTTTTTTTTTTCCCAAATTGCTGGGCTTGCTGGGAGATCCATTCATGATAACATTCCAGCAACTCCATCAGTGGTCTAGAATGTCTCTGATTTCTAAATAGTATGTCTCCAGATTATTTGGAAATGCCTTTTTAAAAGTTTTCATATTGACAATGACACTTTATCTAGTTAGCGTCACAAAGATCAGTGCTTGTCTTTCCCTCTTACCATCGTCTTAAAGCATAGCAGACACAAATGCTCTAGCCCAGCAAACTGCCAGAACTTCTGCTTTTACAGATGTGATCACACTGGCTGATAATCAATTATTTATTGCAAAACCTGTCTGCACCTGTCTGCTAATTAGAATCTTGTTTACTATGAAAGTGTGTACATGGTTTTCACACAGTGACTCTGCATTTCGACTTTATTTTTAAGTTTAAAAAAATGGCATGGTTTAAAACTCCATGTGTTGGTATTCGTCTTAGGTTGTAATTACCTTTCTCAGAAGTACAGTACCCAGCAAATAGCTAGGCACTGTAGTTCACAGCAAATATAACTTACTAGATGGTTCTTTTGTTGCGATCTGTTTCAATTAACAACGGGAAATAACAGTACAGCTAAGCTGACATTTATAGGTCAAATGTATCCATTTGGCTCCACTTTAAATCCTTTATCCAAACAAACCGACAGACACATACTCAAGAGAAACACAAGCACTGACTTGCAGCTTAACCTCTTCTACACACACCTATTTTCTACAAGAAACAATGGAAATTACAAGTTTTATCTTTCCCCAAATAAACTGCCTCCATAAGTCTTTAAGTGGTAGTACAAAAAGTCATAAATTGTTTCTTCCCCCCTCATCATTTCATAATGCCAGAAGGACTATAACCCAATTATACCCCTGAGGATTACCTTTAGTTTCTGAAAGCAGTGTTTACAGACACTTTACAACATGTGCCATTATAGCCAGCCATATAAGGACTCTGTGAAGATGAGAAAGGGAAAGACAGAAGAGGACCAGAGAAGCTGTCGGTTACAGAAAGGCAATAATGTCCAATCAGCACTAAACTTATAACTAAAATAAATAATTTGCTTAGTAAATTATGTTTTTCAGGACACACTGCGTCAAAAAGAATCCTCACAGCTTTTGTTAGTACCTTAACAACTAATCTGTGTGTTAAATTCTTATTTTAAGGATTTTTTCAATCCCTTTGAAACTGAAAAAAAGGTTGTATATACGTTTGCAACTTAGAAATAAGTTATATGGTAACAAATGAGGAAGTTCACCATTACCTCATGATGTACTGTGGTCTTTTTCACGACCATTTAATGGTTCATTAAACAAAAGACAAACAAAAAAGGATAAATTAATCAAGAGCAACGTGGTAGATGACTTGTGATTAATAGATTCTTCCCTAATAAATCCTAAAGGAACTTTAAATATTGAGGAGTTGCCAGAGAATGAAGTCAAACTTCCAATATTAATGAATCATTAAAGGATGATTAGCAAATTATTGCATTTGAATTAACTATGGTGAGTATGGGATACTGGGTCCGTTGGTAATGACTAATCAGTCCCTAAACTAACGGAGTGAGAGCTTAGTCCATGTTGCAAGCTTGATTCATTTCAGGTTGCAGTCGGACTCCATCACATCTGCCTGTTGTCACAGATTCTGTTCAAAACTTTTATGGACAGAATTTCTAGGTGCGTCCAAGGAGAGGAGGGTGTCCATTTTGGTGGTCTCAGGATTTCATCTCTGCTTGTGGATGATGTGGTCCTGCTGGGTGTGAAGCAGTGGGGATGAGAAAATAGTTCTCAGTTGGAGAAAGGTGGAAAGCTGTCTCTGGGTTTGGAAATGATGTGCTGTCAAGTTTGATATCTTGTTCGTGAGTGAGGTAAGACAAATCAGGAGGCTGACAGGTGGGCTAGTGCAACATCTGCTGTAATGCAGACTTTTTGCCTGTTTGTTGTGTTGAAGAGAAGCTGGGTCAAAAGGCAAGGTTCTCTGTTTGCTGGTCAATCAATGTTCCTTCCCTCACCTGTGATCATGAGCTGTGGGTACTGACCAAAAGATAAAGGTGTTCGGACTCTTGGAGACAGAGTAAGAAGTTCAGTCATTAGAGAAGGACTTGGAGTAGACTTGGTTCCTCCACACTAAGCTCAGGTGGTTCAAGCATCTGGCCTGGGAGAGGTGGCCAGGGACATTCTGCTTCTGCCTGCTGCCCCCATGACCAGAATCTGGATAAACAGAAGCTAATTGATGAATGAATGAATGAATGAATGAATGAATGAATGAATGAATGAATGGATTGATCCTACCAATGGTTCTGGATAAACTTTAAAGAACCAGCCAATTATCACCACAAATCTAGTGAAAACCTACTGATTACAATTTACTCCAAAAGTAGCCATCTCCTTTTGTCCTTCAATAATGATGCGTATCATCCCTTGTAGATATTATGGTTTGAGATTAACTGCTCATCACACTAAATACTTATGAAATACTGAAAGTTTTTTTTTTTTTTTATAAATTAGATGTATTTTACATATTTTTTCCACCTTCCTGGAAAGACAGCCATCATGCTGATCAGTTATTTTGTTATTGTGTGATATTTACATCTTACCATCATCTATTTTTTCTGTGTAGATCTGACAAATAATTTTTAACACCTTCTTAGTGAAATTCATAAAGACGCATCAGAGACCACTTGATAGTAAATGTTTTATTCATTATTTTAAGACCACATGGAAATTGAAATTCACATTCAGTATTAATTAATCATTGCTTGACGTAGAGTTTTCATTCACTAACGAGTCTGTAAGAAGAAAATAAGACAAGGTCCCTTCTTGATTTGCTAAATCACCAAACAAACAATCTTTATATTTTCTTTTCCTCTCAAGGTCCAACATCAGATCGGCTCCACACCAAAGAATAAGACATAAAGCACACTGTTACAGATGTCTATGAGTAATCTGTAGCCAGGAACACGCTATTTATACACATGGCAAAGTTGGATACCAGCCAGAAAAGTAGTAGTTAGTTCCTCATACGTCAATCATTCGTTCCATGGTAACTTAGAACATTTTTATCCATGTTATTATTGTACAGGTGAACCCATATTTTCCCCCAGTCAGTGACATACAAACTTAGGGACCAAGAGGGAACACAAGTCAATCACCATCAGAGTGATTTGTCATTTCCAAGAATTTGTCTGGTGCTGTCCCATCTCCTGAATAAGATGTCTCATGTCAGTGCTGACTGACAGTTCCCAGCTCTGTCAGGTAGCTGTGGGGGTGCTGCAGGGAGAGATAAGGACATCTATATGTGTTGCCTTAAATGGAGGACTGGAGGATCCCCTCCAAAAACCATTGCCATTTCTCAATATGTGTTCTTGTGTGGATTTGTGTTTTTGTGAAACGTCATCATCTGCAGCAGAAGTACTCTTCCATTCTCAAGAACACATCTAAAGTAAAAGAAAGACCCGAATATGTTCTCAAAACACCCATTTCATCCCGGATGCATCCAGTGGAGGCTTGTGTAGACTTGAGATGGCAAAGTATCCCAGAATGCATTTTGAATGGAGAGAGGAAATAAAGTTGGGACTTTATTTTTGTTTGACATATTGTAGTTTTAAGATGTTTTCATGTGAGAATATAGTTATAAGTTTATATGTGTGGTTAAGTGTAAAGAGAGTATTTTTTAAATTTCAACAAAGAGACTTAAGAAGGTAATGAAAGAAGATAAAAGAAACAAGTGACTGAGCAAGAGACCAAAACGAGAGTAAATCTCTGACTGTGTTGAAAACAGGCAATTTAGCCTCTAAGCCTACAGGGGAACCCTCTGGGGTAAAACTGCAAATATACCTTTGTGTAGTATTGACAACATTGACTGGGGTTCAGACTTGATACAAACTAGAGAGTTGGGCTGGATCCAAATATTCAGCTATCCAAATATTCATTCATTATATGAACATCTGGCTTTTTATTTTATAACCAGATATTATTTTGTTTGTTTGTATTTTTCCCACAATCCTAACTGGTTAATGTATGCTGACTAACTCTGGGAATGTAATCCCTTTTTATGTCACAATTGCAAATATTGAAATAATGATGTAATACAATCTTTACCTGAGCACAAGCAGACAATGCTCTTACTCACTGGCAGCTGTCAGCATCACCCACTGTAATGCTTTGGTCCAGCTTGGTGGTTTAAAAAAAAAAAAAAAACATGCTAAAGATCTCAGCTGTGAGGAAACACTTTAAATTGAGGGACAACAAGACAAAGGAAATCTGCCAAATATGCATTTTGCCCTTTACTGGAGACAAGGGGCCTATTTCCCCAACCCTGAAAAACAGCCACATACTATTTTCCCTCCATCACCAAACTTCTCAGCTGGCACGTTGAAGTCAGGTAGACAATGTTCTTCCTCTATCTATCAAACATGTCCATCTGATTGCCTAATGGAAAAGTGTGATTCCTCGGTCCACAGAATGCATTTCCACTGCTCCATAGCCCAGTGTTGATGTGCTTTACATCACTCCATCTAATGCTTCACACTGGACTCGATAATGTAGGGCTTACATGTAGCCGCTCTTCCAAGGAAACCCATTCAATGAAACTCCTGCCACACATTTTGTGCGCTTACTTTAATGTCAGTAGAAGTTTAGAAGCCTTCATGTAAAAGATCACCAGAGCAATAGTAATTTTTATGCAGCATGCATCTCTGCAGTTGTTGATTCTACTCTGTGATTTTAACGCTTTGTGACTGACTTGATCTTGTTCCTAAAAGCCTTCAATTTCCAGTAATATCAGTTACAGTTGTCCATGGAATGTTGAGAAGGGATGAAATTTTACAAACTATTGCAAAGGTGACATGCTGTCATAGTGCCATGCTGCACTCTCTGAGCTCTCCAGAATGACCCATTTTGTATGGTAAACACTTGAAAATGGCAACTGCATAGCTAAGTACTTGATTTAATATACTTGTGGCCAGAAATCTGATTGAAACTGTTAGGTGGAGAAGATATTGTTGCAGGACCCAAATGAAGGAGATGAGGATGGCAGGCATGCAAAACCATTTTTTTTAATGGAACAAAAGGGAAACACACAGTGCCAAAAACCCCCTCCCCTGAAAATACCTTCAATAAGCAAAAACCACATTCAGTACAAGCTAGCAGCAAGGAAAGGAAAGACAAGGTAAGATATCCAAACAGGACTGACAAGAAACAGGTGCAAGCAATCAGGGCAGACAGGAGCAAGGGAAGTCTAACTATAACTAAACACAGGAACACAGATTTTCAAAATAAAACAGAAACAAACTGAAAATCAAACAAATGACAGAAAAACTTGAAATTAATAATTAGCAAGTGTGCCCAAATACTTTTGTCCATATGTAGGGATACACTTTAGAATTTCTGACTATTATTCATTCATTCATTTTTTATTTTTTATTGTTATTTTTATATTAGGTTCAGTTCCATTCAGGGTCACAAGGGGTCATATTGTAAGAGACTGAGCACATCCCATAATCCTGTGAGAAGCGTTGTTGCAGCAAAAGGTGAAAACTGTATCTAGAGTTGAAGATGTAGCTCTGCTATAGTAAAGGTAAGAAAAAAAACAGAAATACAAACTTGGATGGATGTCAGGACATGTTTTTTCAGCCTTGATGGTAGACATAGTGTAATTTGGGAAGAGAGCGATAAATTTTTATGATTAAAAGAAACATTCTCTGCAGGCTTTAAGCCTTTTGTGTTTTTTAAGATGTACTGTAGCTGCTCATAAATGTACTGCCACCTAGGCCCATAAATATTTATTAACCAGACTGTTACAGTTCACTATACCTTTAAATTGTTTGATAAACCATTTTTAAAAAAAGAGAAAAAACATGCATTAATTTTTTTTGACACTGCATTACTGTAAAATGAGCCTTTTTAAAGAGAACATAAAAGTAATCTTCTAATTTATTATCAAGCTCAAGCACTTGATTCACTAAATCTTATCAGAGTGAACAATTCAGTAAGTGTTCAGATTTAAATGGTCTTTACTTTTATCTCCTGAAATCTCCTTATTTGGGTTTACACAGAAGGAAATGGAAAATCAGGCATTGCAGGGGGGAATGGGGAGGTGGTGATGGCACAGGTGGTGGTTGGGAAGCACATAAAGTACCTTGTATTTAAATCCCTTAACATATGTAGTCTGGACCTTGGGATCTGTGTCAGAGTTTGTGTGTGTTGTCTTTTTTAATGTTCTTAGCTCAGCATTAACATGCTGCTTGTAGAAGTAAAGAGGTTTTGGTGTCCTGGTGAGAAGTGCCTGTATGGAGTAGTACATGCTTTCTACTGTATGATCACGTGGAGCCATCTTGGGTCAAAAGACTTAACCAAAGTATTAAAGGATGGATGGATTTAGAGGGGAAAAAAGGCAAACACTTAAACTGAAACACATTTTAATTACAGTTTAGGTTTCAGTCTGCATCTGAACTAGAAGGCTTCTCTGAACTAATACAGCTAGTATGTGTGTTTAATGTGTGGATTTGTGTTTGACTGCTATTTGTTTCGAAGGAAACACTGTCTAAAGTAACAGGGTACTTCAGCGAACTCGTGTACCAGTCCTTGTTCTAATGCAGCTCATTAGAGTCACTCAACCATAGCCTGGCCATGTGGTTAGAGAAGATTGTGGTGTGAAAAAAGTACAATAGAAAATTAAGATTTGTAGACTTGGTTTACATTGATTCAGATCTGATTCACATATTGATGTGTAGCAAAGTTCAGATAAGGGGCGAAACAGAATGCTAAAAAAGTCCAGCTCAAATCCATAAATGACCTTGTCTGCAAAAGAGGAGAAGGAAAAATTCAAATAGCAGCAGGAAATGACAGAGTGGAACAACAGGGCATTTAGAGGCGAAATGAGACAGGAAAAAGTCGGGGGTGTAAAGGGTACAAGAGAAAGGATTGCTTATTATCCCAATCATTGAGCGGAATAATGGGACAACAAAAAGGCAGAATGTGCCCAAACCTAGTAGTCTGCCTTCCTGCCTGCCAGTCGGTTACGATGTGGTTAAAAAGAGTTTGGCTAATCGACTAAGCTCTCGCCGTCCCCACCCCAGTGACCCAGAACAGCCATCTTCCTCTCCCCGCGAGACCCCTGCAGAGCAAACAGTGCAGGAACATTAAACACTCGTGCACATTTTTAACCATTATCCTAAATGGCAAGGACTGTTCTTTTCTCCTTCCATAAGGTTTGAGCCATTGAATAAATTCAAATGATAATCCATCAATTAATTTCTACTTACTTGGTGAATAATGGTGCAATATCACCATAGGAAGAAGCATTGGGGAGTACAGATAAGCGCTTGGAAAATGGACATAATTTGTTTCAGTAGGATTTTCTTTTAAAATCTTTGGAGAAAAAAAATCCAAAGGAATCATAATACTTTGTGCTAAGTCTGTACACAGCATTTTATTTCCTAAAGCCCCATTCCACCCTGCTATAAACATTCACACATGGCTATGTGGCACTGACATGGGCAGTATGCCAGACCCATTGTTAGTGTAAATACTCAGGGGTTAGTGTTACCCCAGAGGGATATCATTTGAATTGTAGCTATATCTTAACCACCTGTAACATGTGAACTAAGTTTGATCCCTTAAACATTTCCCGTCCCAGAAGAGAACATAAGCCTCTGTGGTGAAAGGAGGGTAAAATCCCCCTGTGTGGATTTCCTTTAATTACAATAACATTTGCAGTTAATTATGTACAAAGTATTTTAACAGCATAGGCTGCTGACCTTCTGTTTCATACATTTTTAAATACAAGCAACAAGTTAGAATAGCAAATGGAGATAAACAAAACAGACTCTACAAAAGTATGATGGAAAAACCCTACAAAAACATTAAAACTGATACATAGAAATAACCAACAGTACCTTTGCTAGCAGCTGCTTCACAATTTTTTTAATACAGCTTTGCTGGGATGACAACAATCTGGGTGGGATATAAAACTGGTTATGTTAAGACTCTTCTGTCTTTAACTTGAAATCTGAAACATGTTTTGTGAACAGCAGCAGCATTTTTTGCCCACTGCCACAGAGGAATATTAGCATAATGGCATGTTAGCGCTGGTGTTGTGCTGTTAGCACTCATTTCCTGTCAGGCAGACACACTGAAATATTCGAGTTCTGCCAGTAAAGAGAGATAAGGCAGATGTTGTAAAGAGCATAATGCAGCTTCTTTTAAAGTCACTATTGCCTCTAGAGAATGTCAAAATTTTTTATTAATTAATCTGTTCCAATTTAATCTGATAGGTATTGTGCATCCTCACCAAAAACTTACTGGTGACATCATGGACACATTCAAGTACAAAATACTGTGAATGTGAAGGACAGAACAGCTACGTGTCTGAGTTGTATTACTTAAATAATTGTTTTGTGGCTTTAAAACAAATAACTCAGCACAAATACAAAGATATCTGCTTTGTTACAAGCTCATGTTTTTCAGTGAGACTAGGTTTGATAGACACAACCATGGCAATATTTTTTTTTTAAATAACTTTTTTAGCAATTTTTTTAAAGATTTACCTGTGAAACACAGGTAAAAGATCTGGATTCATATTGTTCCACTTTCTTTATTTTACTTTAGTGCTAACTTTTACTAGCAGCAAAGAAAGGGCCCACTTTTGTCATATGTTTCTCAAATTTTTATTGGCTTGTTGCAAATTGGCAAACTTCATATGTAGGTGTGTGTGCACAAGTTTTTGATTACAAAGTGATTGTTAATTTACATCCGTTCATTCCTATCCCCTGCTTTTAATTTCACCATTAGAGCATTAAAGGAGCTGCTTGCCAGAATCCCCAGTACTCTGCAAAGGGGGGTAAGGGGCTTGGAATGAAACAGTGTTATTATATAAATACCACTGCACTTTTGACTCCAGGAAGCAACTTCCTGAGGTGTAACCCTTAGTCATTCAGGGTCCTGATTTACAGTAACTGGTTAGGGGTGGACGTGCTTCTCTGACACTTCATTTCACCCCACAGTGCTCCTTTCCTCCCCTCTCTCCTTCTCCCCCCTACCCTTCACAGACACCCAGGTTTCTCATCTAATTTTAGGACTGGAAATCTCACTCTTTAACATGTCCTGGGGTGGATTTTCACCTCGACCAGCGGCACAGATGTCCGTCTATGTGACGTTCAGAGGCGAGATGATCTGCTTTATTAAAAAGTGTGAATAAAAAAAAAATGCAGCGGTGAAGAGAATGAGACATGGATGCCCAAAGAGACAAAGTTACCATACATCTTTGTACAATGTACAATTTACACATGCTGGGGGGGTGACATGTGTTTGTTTGAATTATAAGAGGCCAGGATGCTTGCTCTGTAGCTTACAAATTCACTGAAGAAAAGGTAATGTTGCGTGAATTCATTCATCTGACAAACTTCTCAGGCAATTTGAGGTAAAAGACAATAACAATTTACATGACAGAGACAAAGACAGAGAGAAAGAGAGGGAGAGCGAGAGAGAGAAGCGAAGAAAAAAAAAACTAAACTCGCCGCCAATCAAACTTGCTTTTGTGTACACCACAGCCGATAAAAAAAGAACCTGACTCTGGAATCAAAAGATTAAAACAAAAGCTCCCTTGTTGAGTGTCTGTAATAGCAGCAAGTCTCTGGCTACTGATTATATAGAAAACAACTGCAATTACATTTCTGAGCTCACAAGAAAGAGGTGAAGAGGCAAAAACAAGCCCAGGAGAGACAATTAATATTCGCGCTTTCGTTCGGATGCAGTCAGTGCACTGACAGCCCCACCGTCTCACCAGTTCCATCACCAGTCCTATCATCAGCAAAACTCAAGCACAGTCACCAGACTAAAAAAAACCCTACTTCCCACTTCTACTCTTCCACCCTCAGATTTGATAAGATAGCAAGAGTAGCATTTTAATTTAAGTGTTAAAATCCCAGTTCTCTGAAGGAGAATGATGCCATTTCCCCCCTAGTGAGTCTTTAGAGAAATCTTCAGCTCCCCTGTGCCTCTGTAACTCCTAATTTATTTCAAGAGTGTGTGTGATTAGAACCCCCCCATACCCCCTCCCAAATTACTGTATCGCACAAAACGGTATAATTAAATTAATATTGGATGTAATAATTACTTTGTGGATTCTCATTTTTCATACACACAGCTGCTTTGTTGCCTGAACCATTAGCATTTGTCTGCTGCAATCAACAAAGGCTCTAATGAGATTTCTGCGTATGCGTGTGTGGGTACGCGAGCGTGACTATACGACGACCTCATTCAAATGTGTTTGCCACTCGTGCACGAGTGCTTAGGCATGCGGATTTGGCTGCACGACGTGTGCGTCAGCAGGCGTGCACCTCGCACAGACAAATATATATAACAGCTCTGCGTTTCATGACACCTTAAAAGGGTTTTGTCATCGCAGGTTTTTTACGAGTATCTTAGGACAGAGTAATTTAGCCTCAATGAGAACATGAACTTTAAGGAAAAGGTGGAAAAGTTCCCACTTTTTAATGACTAAAGGTTGAAGAATCTCTGTGGCGCCAAGAAAGGTACATTACTCTCAATTCCAACTGTAATGTATTCCACTACTTGTGAAAAATAGCTACATTTGTCTAATGCATGTCATGGATCTGACTTAATTCTGAATGATGATCCTTTCCACTGATTTCATTCACATTCTCTCACTCACCAAGGACATCTTAAACTGTAAGAGTCTTACATTCGTACTTGTACGGAGAGTTTAACGCTGGTGTGTAAAGGCTCAGTTAGCGAAATCCAATTCAAATGCAGTCTTAGTTTCATGTCTGCACCAAATCAGTTCCAATACATTTCTAAATGTTTAAGCCAGTCAATAGCATGCTGTTGACACATTTCTGCTGCGGCACTTCCTCGGTGCTCCCTGAGATATCGGTCCATTAAAGACTGCAGCATGTGTCGCGGTTGTGTATCCCACTGCCAGATGAACTTCTCTCTTCGTCAAACAGGACAGCAGTCTCCTTCTCTCTCCCTCTGTCTATCTCCGCTCTTCTGTCTACAACAGACACACTTCTGTTCCAGTAATGTCACCGTGGATGAAAATGTCCCCTAGTTATCTGCCCGTGTAATTGCTGTCTTGTTTGGTCAGGAGATTAGAGGGCTGAAACTCTTTGTGTGGTCTTACAGATTGAGCAAACATTCACCAGTAGGAAACCCTGTCCAAAAACCACAAGACAGACTCTTGTCTGTGTGATGATAGCGAGCCAGATGGACTGGCGCAGGTGATAATTGTGGTGGTTGGCGTGTTGATGGGCCATGTTAGGATGTGACGATTGTAGCCTCATTTGAAAACCATTCCGCGGCGTGATGTGATGTTTCCAGATGAGACGGGAAGTTTCCCACATAGCGAGGATAAGTATTTGGATAACTCTTCTCATGAATACTTACACATTGCACCTGCTGATTTTGATCTATATAATATGAGAGAAAAAATACTGTCGAGTGAAGTTTTCTGAAACTCTTACAGTTCTTACAGTATCAGAATCGACTATGAAGGGCATTCTTTCTGTACTGGATAGGATTGGTGCACCTCTTCAAGCCTGGTTTGGTCTTTTGTGTGCTGTTGCTAGTCAAAAGTGACAGCCTATATTTTAACAGCCTGCACTATTCCTTGCTGTCGCTGAGGGTGGTATCCCATCACCACCACAGTCTCAGTCTCAGCACCGCACAATAGTACTCTCAGGTCCTAACTATTAAGGCAAATTTCCATTCCAAACCCTCCAATCTCTTTTCGCACCCATGCTTTTATTTCCCCGCTCTTGCTCCTTTTTCTTTGCTTTTTCTTTCTGCTGTCCTCCCTCGACTGAAAAGCGGAGGGAACGTCAGGCTCCTCTTGTCACGGTGGTTCCAACCAGCGGGGCAAAGCTCAGGGATCATGTTTGATACTGTCAGATGGCCTGGAAAATTAAAAACCCAATTAAAGTGGCAGTCCAGAGGTCAGCTCTTCTGCATATCAAAAGCTCTCCTCCAGCTATTCTGCGCAAATTATATCCGTTAACAGCTCACTTTGCTTAGGCTGCAACAGCACAGCACTTAGGGAGTAATAAGTGCTTTCCCCTCTCTCCGTTCCATTTCAAATGTAAGCCCGTGTGCCTCTTCAGCCAGAGGAAATTGGGATGAACAAATCATTACCACATTTTTTTTGTTCTTTCTTTCTTTGAGCAAGACACAAAGGGCTGTCATGGGTGTGTTATTAATGTAGCAAGAGAAAAAGAACAACAACTAGGACTTTATTTTTAGATATGTTTCCACCTTATTCGTTTTCTCTTCTTCCTCCTTTGATCACACATGGCATGCTACATTTCTGCTCATATTTATCTTTAGCCATTGAAGAATAGCCACCAAACCAGCTGCCCATTTCTCTTCCTCTTTCTGTAGCCCTCCTTTTCTTTTGTGTACCCTGTTTTACCCACGATTCATTAATTCCTGTACAGTGGTCGAGAAAGGACAGAGAGAAATGGCCAGCCAAGCTTAATGGCATGCGTCTCAGGCCGGGCCATTAATATTCAGCTTAATGTTTCTGATAACAGGCCCGGGGGCCACGAGGAGCTGCTGGTCCAGACAGCCTTATTAAGCAGCTGGAGTGGAATGATGCTCACTCACGTCTGTGATCAAATGCAAGAGTAAACACAGATGCACGCAAACACACATACAGTATGGGCGGCAAATCATGGTCAAGACAGTTGTCTTTGGTACTTCAGACTGCATCAGGATCTTCCCACTAAATCGCTCCCACCATCCGCCCTCTCTTTATGCATGTGCCAGCAGCAGTGCCTCAAAGGTTTCTGCAGCGGCTGTTTGTAAATGTATCACAGCATCATGTGACAGTGCTCCAGTTTATTGTCATAGGTTGGTTAGCTTATTAAATGTTTATGCCCCCATAAATGAAGAAAGTCTTGTTGACATTCCTCCTCTTTTTCTCTTTTTTCTCTTTCCCCTCTCTCTTTGTACAGCGAGTCCTCTGCATCGGGTCTTTTAGCTCCATCTCATTTACATTTAATGACATGATAATACACATTAGCAGACTATTTCAAATAATTACAGCCCTTCAATTGCTTTTCCCCCCTCACCTCTCTACCCCAAGTGTTCTTTTACATTATATTCCTTTTCCCTTTTAAACTTTCATATTTCTAATGGAAATAACAGAAAATGCTTTTTTTTCTCAGAAACAATGTATAATAATAAGTCTAAGGGGCAGGAGAAAAAAAAGATTGAGCAATTTTCCAAACGGTGGAAGGTGGAGAGGTGAATTGGACATTTGGTTCCTTTCTTTGGTTGTGTTGGTGAGTATTTTTTTTTTTTGCCTGTCACGGTGACAGGGACTTACATTGAAGCTAACAGCTGCCGCCTTTACTGGAAGGTAACAACTCTCCTGTCAGGTTGAGCATGGTTGATGTTAAATACAAGCTGCTGTAATTCTTCTCTGTGTACAAAGACAACAAGCACTGTGGTGTGTTGTCTCATACAGTTCTTTGTTTCACAGTTAATTTCATTACAATGACTGAGAAGCATCCCACATCCTGTGAATGTTTTTAGAATGGAAAGATGAATTGACAGGTGAGAAGGAAAAAAGACCGGCTTGACAAGCAAACAGCAATAAAGAAAAAAAGGTGGTGACTAAATCTTTTGAAATTTTAAGAGAAAAAAAAAACTCCAAAGAAAGATAAAGACCATGCAAGAACGCTCACATCTGCATAGCTGTTTAATTATGTTTTTAAGCAATTGAGAGCCTTGTGAACCTCCGTAATTTTTGTTTCTACAAGGATATTTTCTAAAATGTCAACTGAATTTCAAAAAGGTTGTGAAGAGAACCTATTGTTTTTATAAACTGAGACAAAAGTTGTAAAAATATGTGAATCTGTTGTGCACTTGTGCAAAAGTAACAGCAACTAACTGCAACTAATTGTTGCTTAGTCCTAGTACAGCCTGAAGAAACTGTAGAAATTTCTACTGAGCAGAACTATTTTCCTCCTAGATACAAAGAACATTTCTGTCTTTCTGTTCCCCTTCATTCGCCCTTTGTTTGATTACTGTATTGATGCATGACACACGCTGTTACTTGAGGTTCATTTGACAGACAGCTTTCCTGATATTTGCATTGAGAATTTGCTGATAAATATCAGAATCTTTTGTTCCATCAATAACAACAAACAATCCTGGACTGATGCAGCAAAACAGGCCCAAATTATGAAACTACCACCACTGTACCTGAACAATTAAACCCAAAAGGCACTTAATTATTCACTTCTAATTCATTCTTTTTCTTGCCAGCAGGTTCCAAATAATGGTGTTTTATTAGTTACAAAACAATAACATTAAGTTGACCTAACTAATTAATGTAAACATTATTAGTAAATATTGTTTGAACTCAACAAGCATGTATGTTTAATAAGAATTAAGGAAACAACTGACATCATTAATTACATTTTTGAGCATGTATTGTATTATTTTAAGCACAATACTTATTTAAATTAACAAGCGTAAAAGATAGTTTTCTTTTGTGGTCTCCTGGTGTGTTTAAGGTGTCATGAAAAAATGGCACCAAAACAAAGTACCTTTAAAGAGCAGTCAGTTATTTATTCTGCACATTTGTGTTTTATTAAAAACATTTGTTTTTTAATGAGAGACTCATGAATGTTGGCATTAGTGTGGGAAAAGCTTTTAGTTGCTAGAAGTTATTTTGGTTCCTTCATGAGTTTGCAGATAGATAAACTTCTTGCTCTTGGAATGACCTTTGTTGCTTTACAGCCTCTGGGGAAGGTAGAAGTGGTGCTGAATTGCCTTCATTTGTGATTTGTCTGACTGGATTCTTGGAGTGTAGACCCTTCAGAGATGGTCTGTAACTTCTTCTGTCCGGATGAGCATATGTATATGTATATGTATATATATATATATATATATATATACACACACACACATAT
>JAOWBL010000015.1:3874260-3891588 GCA_028564865.1 Zenarchopterus dispar
ATATATATATATATATATATATATATATATATATATATATATATTTATGTACCATCTACAGCTTTCTTGCTCATTTCTTCACTTTTGACTTCATTAATACTTTTTTAAATCATGTGTTTTTGACCATATTTACACAATTTTAAGATGAGTCTTAAAGAATACTTTTTTTATTTCCAGAAAGACAATAAAGCCTTTGTAATCTTAAAATACTGGCTTTGACATTAGAAAACAATGCCAAGAATATCTCATCATGACAAAATTACCTAGAATTTCTAATTTTTTTTCATTTCTGCTTCAGTCTTCTTTGAAACAGCTGTTTTTGTCTGACTAGAAATATGAAACAAAGCATTATCAACTCCCTACCCTACTATAAACACATTTTGAGACAAGTCTGAGCTCCTCTTTTCTTTTCAAAATATCTTGTGATTTTCATTAAAAAATAAAAAATGAATAAACAAAAAAGAAATCCTTGATCTTTGGCTCAGGACTCATAATGTTGAATTGTGTTTTTATAACAGCAACTTTGAATCCATTTAGCTTCATGTAGAAGAACCTAATGAGAGAATAGTGTTGGCATTCACTGCTCATTCTGGTTTAAAAAAGCCTCCTCTAATTCCTTTTCAGTCATGGTGCCCTGCAGAGTGATTACTGAACCTAATGACTCTGAAAGTTGGCTGACCATGCCACTCCGGTCCTTGTCTAACAGATGACAGCAGCCGTTGTGGGCTGAACCTCAGACCATTAGAATTTAGGCAAAAGTGTGAAAGATGATTCACCATCAAGCCATATTACTTTCTCTATCACCTTGGGGTTTGTTCTCGTCCCACAAGAGGATGCAAGTGCCTTTAACACAGAGGCTAATTACTGCAGACACAACACAGGCGGTGGCTTTGTTTGAGCTCAGCATACTTCGCTCTAAGTTATGAAGCTGCTGTCTCTTCAAGTCAAGCAAAGTATTTTGTGGTTCCTTAAAAAAATCCCCTCACTAAAGGGATAATTTTCAGATATTCTCCTTCATAACTTACATTCACCTAAGAAACCATTAAAAAGCACTCTTGTGTGCTGAAGCACTGTAAATGTTCATGATCCAACAGCAGTGTCTGCCACTGATGTCCAACTCAGCAAATGTAGTTGTCTTTTTGTACAAGCTTGTGTGCATCCATGTGGTGGCGTCTGCCTGTGTGGGGGTGTGAAAGGACTTGTTAATGAAATCAGATTTTCTATAATGTCTATTTTTGTGTGAGTGTGTGTGAGACAGAATTAGCCATTTGGAAGAGTAAGCAGAGCTCCCTCGTGGTGAATCTATGAATCTTTTCCTTGCAGCTGCACTTTAGTGGTCAAGCAAATTAAATCCAACAGCAGTATGTAAGTAATTTTATGTAAATTAAGCTATTAATGTTCTATGTCGAACTCTTGATGATGGGCTGGTGTATGCTTCGTCTGGTGGCTCTTGTCTAAAGCCTGGCCTGGAAATGATGTATATTTGTAATATTACTTTTTCCAGCAACTGTCAATAGTGTGGTGTAATTTCTCATTATCTACTGCCTTTACTTGCAAAATTAATTTAATTTTCTTAGTTGGCTTAACACTAGAATCTCAGGAAAGAGTGATGCACTTTTAGCTCTGTAGGCCCATAAAACAACTGAAATGATGTTTCATTTAAGCTGCATCCTCTTTCTCTCATATACCTCAAGTCTCTGCTGGCATCCTCCTTCCATCCCTCCCTCCCACCTTGTCTCCCTTACACTTCCTCCTCTGGCTGCTACAATTTATACAGCCACAGAAGAGCGGAGGATTTACGCAGGATTTTTGTTTCACCCATCTATGGAATTAAGAAGTGTATCCTTGCATTTCATTAAATCCTGCCTAATGAGATGACTGTCTCTCCCCAAAGAGCAGATGATAAAGTACCCTATGCCATGGTGCATAAATTAACATGGTGAGGTTAAACGCTGGAACTGACTCATGTTTCACAAGAGGACCCTATCCAGCAGTTAAATCCACTCACATAAATACTGCCAACTGCTGTCTCTATTCACCTATCTTCTAAGAGCTCCCATCCATGCTAATGGATCATTTGTTGGATTGTAATGAAATCAAAACAAAAAGGAATTAAGTTAAGTAGAAATTAGTAGCTTTCCCTGTGCAGTGTTTCCTCATTGTGCACAGATATTCTATGAGATTTTAATCAGCTGTAAGGAGGAGTAAGGTACCTGCAACCTCGCTGCAACAAACGCAATTTTGGCATTTTTCCCCTTCTCATGTAAATTTTTGTGTGGTTCAGTATGTGGACTAACAAATAAGTACAAATGCAGTAGAGTTTAAAAAAAGATATGTGTACTGTCATATTTTCACACCTGATTAAAGAAAATAAAGTTTTAGCTCAAAGATAATTTTTATACTGTGCTCATTATTATTTTGTCAAGAAATGCAGTAAGAAGATAAATAAACAATTGTTCACTGAAATGTAGAACTGTATATGTCTTACCGAGCATAAAATGACTAAAGGAAATTAGGGACACCTTAAAACTGAGGTGGAACTACATAAATGTCTTACTAATGAGAGTCAAGAATGTCTTCTGAATTGGTTACAAATAAAGCTTTTTGTTTTCTGTATTTTTTTCCCCGTGGATGTGGTATTGAAAATAGATAATGAGCGGTGTTGATTAATTTGGTGCATTTCCGCCTAAATTATATCACAATGATGAGGTGCCACACATGGCTTGTGCACCTTGATGGAGGCATTTCCGATGTTATAGTATCATTACCGGTGATGAGAAAACTAACCAGATTTCCTTTCGTGAGTCTATGTGAGCTGCAGCTGCACCACGCACACACACAGATTCATGCACAGGTTTGGAGGCAGACAGGGAGAGAGAAAGAGAGAGATGGAGGATTCAATGAGAAATCACAAGTGATGCTCATGTCTGATTTGATTATCAGTTCTAATTGGAGAATAATTTTCATAAAGCCTTAAAACACCTGACAGCTCATTCTTGTCTGTCCATCTCTATGACTCTAAGGCCACAAACTTTTTTCCATGTATAAAAAAAAAATGCCCTTGGCAGAGGGAGAGTGATTGGAGGCGATGCTCGGAGTTTTGCTGATATTCCAGGTATTTCAGGCTTTTCGGTTCACTTGTGTGTAATGGACTTATTCACAAGCAGTTCTTGTCTCTCTAATTAGTGGTCCCCCCTCGAGCTGTAACAAGGGCACTGACGAGAAAGGCTTTTTTCCCAATGATAATGTGAATGGATACCTGCAGGGGGAGATTTCTTCACTGTTCTTCATCCTGTCAGCCACTCTGGGTAACATTGGGGCTTAATGAACCTGAAAACAAGACACTGTGTGTGGTTGGAGTTGGCATGTACGTGTGTGTGTGTCTGTCTCTGAGAGTGTGTGTCATTGTAAATCCTCATAGTTGGTTTTATTACAGTATTATCTTAAAAAAATTCAAATGTATCTCTGGCGAGAAATCGGCCCCCACGTTGTGGTGATGACGTCAGTTAACTGTCTGTGTGCTTTTGATATAAGAGTTCGCCAGCTGTAAATGCGAAACAGGCCTCGCCACCTTACAGAGTCGCTGCATAACTTGTGCGAGAGTGCAAGAGTCAAACCCCGCACAACTATCCTGCTGGAACACAAGGGCTGCTGGACATGTATTGTGATATGTGTGTCCTGTCCGTGAGATGGTTTGACTGATAACTTGACACCACGGAGATGCATATCTGGATGCGCACAATGTCACAAATGTCACGTGTGATCGACCGACCCCCGCGCCGTCTAAGTGAAAGGTCATTGCTCTCCACATACAGCCGCGGGGGAGGAACGAGGACAGAATGCCTGGTCAGCACATGGTCACATTTTGGATGCACCATTTTCCCTCCGTGCCTTCCTGGGTGTGTAATGAGCTGAGTTGTTGTTGGCGGAGCACATGTCACTCCATGTGACATTAAACTCAGTCAGAACTGCCAGCGCTGACCGCATGCCTTATCTTGGACAGCAGGCCCTTCCAGCGCAGGGCTGCATCTACCTTTTGAAGGTTGTTGACATTGAATGATATGTTTGTTTATCGTGGCAGATAGGTGACATGTCAGACATGCATTAAGTCCTTGCAAAGTGAAACATGCTGGGTTTTTTTTAATTATTTATTTATTTTTTTGACCTGTAATATTTCTGGTGACCAACGTGAGGATAAAACAATTGGGGAAGTCTTCAGCCATGTCCACACTAGTCCACATTCATTCCAAGAAACACAGCATTTCAGCTCCATGTCAGAAAACATCTCTTTCAACGTTACACCACAGTAAATCACGTCACAAGGGCATTCAGGCTCCCTAGATAAGGATGCACAATTAAAAAAGGACAAAACATGCATATAGCCAACTGCATTTTTATGTAAGTGGACATGACATGGTTTTCAGTGGTGTTGGAATGATCTAAAATTGTAGCAACAATAATTTCTTACCATCAATATAATCATAGGCTAAAACAGAAATTTATTTCTGTGCAAAATAAACACTGTGTTTCCAAGTCATGCAAATCTAATGTTGGATTTAATTCTGGGACTTTAGGTAATGATGTCATGTTCTGGTTTTATCATTAACTCTTGGAGCCATCTGCATTCATAAGAAAGACAACTTCCAGTTATATGTCATGATGTCACTAGCACCACCAATGGGAAATGGCAATACAGCCAATAATATGTTAAGATGTACATGACACTATGCTGATTTTAAAAGTGAATGTTTTTTGACAGCACACTAAGGAAGAAGTAATCAGCTTCCCCTTTGTATAAACAGTTTTTTTTTTTTTTTTAAATTTGTTTCTGTAATGTTTTGGAAGAAATGTCCATGTGTTTGTGCAGATGCAACAGACACTTTATAGTTTTATGCTGGATTCACATGGCAGCAGGACATACGTTGTCTGCATCTGTCTCCATAGACTTTGAATGACGTGACATCATCCATTGCCGGCATGAATTGTGTGGCTGCCTCGCTGAAAAGTTGGGGGATTTTCAACATTTTTAGCATTGTGGCTAGAGTCTAGTCAAGGAACTCGTACATGGAGGCAAGTCAAAACTGAAAGGAGGTTGTCATGAACACACATCAGAGGACAGTAAAGGAAAAACTCATCATTGCCCCCTTCAACAGTAACATTCCCCTCTACCTGCATGTTTGACAGAATGCACGCAAAAATGAGAGTTGATAGATCACCTCATTCTGCCATGTGAATCTAGCATTAGCTGGAGTTGTACAAGTCATGAGACATTCATACCCATCACAGAAAGCTTACAGAAAATCAACCAATCAGAAGAAACTTAACAGCTTCCAGGCATTCAACAACACTTAAAACAATTAAGAGTATATCCTATTTTCAAGAAAGTTGTATTATTAGAAATATATAGGTTTACAATGATTCTAAAGTAATTAGAAACAGTTTGTAGATGTGATAGGATAAGTGGTAACCAAGAAAGCAAATCTTAAAGGCACTCCATAACTATGTAATTGTTTCCAAATAATTACGGTTCAGCCTGTCCATATTAGACCTCCACAACTGCATTACGAACTGAAACTGGTCTGCAGCTGCTACATATTTTTTCATTTTTGAGGGTCAAATTACGGTTGCCAGACATAATTGTAACAAAAGTTTTAGTCATTTCAGTCAGTTTGACATGAAAGCATATTAAGTTCAGACAATGATAAAATTTAGCCGTCTCAAGGACGAGCAGGTGAATTAAAGGCAACATTCACGAGATTGGAAGTTTAGATAAAAAGAAGGCGAAAAACAGAGACAGACAGAGGGAAAGATCGAGAGACAAAGATGGAGGAAGGGAGCCACAGATGTGGCTGGGCCTCGGGCGATACAAGTCATTATGGTGTAAACTGCTCCAGTGGTGATGTTGTGGCAAGAGCACAGAGGTCACCATCTCAGGGTGTGTCAAGCAATACATGCACGCATACACATAAGCAGACCCACGCACAAAGGAAATTGAAAGAACATCTGGATATGTGCCACCTGCCTAGAGGAAGTCATCTAGTTTACACGCAGTACAGGAGGGGGTTTGTCCCTTCCTGGATGTGCAACCTTCATGCTAGCTTGCACCACTGGGAGAGGATGGAGGACAAAGTGGAGAGTGAAGAGCGTGCAAGCGACATACTTTACCAGGATTAAGTGATAAGGTAAACACAGATATCGTGAGTTAGGACAGGAAATGGAGAGAATTATGGACCATGGTGACCTCTGAAGATCAACATCATGTAGCTGATTGTTTAACCCGGCTGTCAGTACTGGTCAGTGGTGCTGACATGTACCAATAAAAGCTTTAAAAGAAAACAAATAGACATGAAAAAACAAAAATCAAAAGTAACAAAACAAAAATAAACAACTGGCATCATATTTTAATTGCATTTATCTTTATTTTCTAAAGTGGAAAAGTGAGACGAGAGCCACAGAACTCAGCAATAAGTATTGACCATCTGGCACCAGCCCAAGCTAGCGTGCCACAAAACAATTGCATTCATTAGCTTAATTTATCATGGTGGTAAGCTCAATTTACTTTTGCTTGTGCAAGAGTGACTCATTAAGATTCAGCCTGCCGTTTCCTGGGGCCTTCTTGTGATCATTCACGCAGTGCTCTTGCATTTAGGACAAGATAGGAAGCACCCCAAGGTTATCTGCCAGACCTAAACTGTTTGAATAGAAGCAAGAAAAGAAGAGGTAGAGAGAGGGATTATGGAAGCAAATTAGAAAATGAGAAAGGGATTGAGGGGGAGGCTGTTAGCGGAGGAGTCCTCTAAAAAAAGAGTGCTGCGGAAGACAAGTGGGGTGAAAGAAAGGCTCGGCTCTCGGCTGACAGAATGGATGTTGCGAGGCTGAGGTGGAAGAGGAAAGGAGAAAGAGTGAGGGCAGGGAGGCACGTGACTAAATATATTCTGATAACTGAACAGCAGATGTCTCGCGTGGAGCTCCTTTGTTGCCTGAACAGCAGGACCCTGCACTTCAGTGGGCTCACTTCGCACCGCATTCATTTGCCTGCCAGCTGCCAATTTAGGGTAGAGAGAGAAAGAGAGAGTGAAGGAAAAGAAGAGAAGGGAATGCGGCTCGCTCTAGTCCGTTTCTCCCCTCCTTTGGCATGTCTTGCAGAGGCGCTGCCATTCCGTTCGCTCTTTCCCTGGTGGCCTGTACAATTAGCAATCTGCATACCCACCCACACCTCCACGCTCTGCTCTTTCAGAGCCGAGGGGGGGCTGTCTTTGTCTTTTGGCTGCTGCACAATGAGTCGCTTTGGACCTGGCTGGAAGCCAGAAGCTGTGGCACAAAAGTGCATGTTCTTGATGGATGACGGATACTCCCGGCGTCTTGTTTCCTGATGCAGCTGATTTGGCAGGCCATAGATGAACTGGATCAGCTAAGTTCAACAGCCCTTTTGTTAGAAACACCTTCTAAGCTGTGGCAAGGGAGAAGTTTGGGAATTGCAAGCTCTCATTATCCTCCCAGGTACCTTGCTCAATAGAGGTGCACTCTCATTAAGTCTGCAAAGCCCCACAGTTCATTAACGCCTGGGTGAAAACAAATTCACACCCCTCCGCTAAGCGATGTGGGCCAAGGCGTGATGGCACCAAAGCTTTGGTGAAACTGACTGTGTGAGGCGGGACTTAGATGACTGGAATCACAGTTTCACAGTTCACCTGATGCTTGTGATCAATCTGAGAACCAAATCACATTTCACTTTGTGCCGCACCTTTCGGCTGTATGAACAAAAAGAAGAATGTGTTTCTGTTTAGTAGAAATACTTGGCTCATTTTATGAGAAGTAAATTTTAGGCAGACTGTGTTTTCCTTATAAACTCAGTTAATGTAATATTCTCCTCCTCAGTACAACTTAGTATATTTCAACACTACATGATGAGTTTTACCCTTGAAAAAGGAACATTTCAGATCCATTTTGGATCCAAAAGCAAGCTCTTTGAGTCTGTATTGGAAAATTGGAAAACTGACAATACACTTGCACAGCAGCCTTGGAAGTGTCCTGTGTGTTGCAATCCATTCACTTTGACTGGAGTGACATCATGCATTGCCGAACTTTGGTTCCATCAAAAGTTTGGAAATTTTCAACTTTGGAGGCATCAGCCGTAAGTTCTGTGTACAATAAGTTCTAGCCAATAAAATCATACTTGGGGCAGGACATTATCAATATTTAAGGCTTCCTTTTTGGAGCAAAAAGGAAGACATTTGAATGGCTGATTAGGGTTAGCCAAAGACTCGTCAGGAGCTCAGTCCATCAAGGGTTAATCATGCAGAGTAGGGAAGACTTTATAAGCACAACATTCAACAAAGATAATCTCCTGCAAAGTTTTCAACCTGTTTTCATTCTTAAGTGTGGATGGAGATCTCTTGGAAACACACAGATGATGATGCTAATGTGGTAATCAGTTTACATTTAAAACAGCCTTTTAAAAGAAGAGCAGTTTTTGAGTGGAATTTAGTGATGGATGTGGTATTAGAGTTTTGTGAGGATTGCTTACTGTGAAAAGACTTGTGCAACACAGGGGAAATAATTCATGTATTGAAAAACAGCAACTCGTTTTTTAAATTTTTACTTGCTTTTTATAGTGCAAAAACAGCAAAAGAAGAACCCTTCTCATCCCCATCTCAAAGTCAACTCACAGGACAAATAGTGGAAAAATATTTTTTTTACCAAATCCTGTGTTGGAAGAATAGGCTGATTAAAAAAGAAAAAAGAAGAAAAAAACTTTGTGATTAAAGGAGTATTTTATTCCATTCTGAATTGGGAAGCAAGAAAAAAAGGGGATTAATCTTAAGGCCGTCGTTTTACAGCCTATCCCAATTCCTGTCTCAGAGCTGAAGAAGCGCGGGTGAATAATGGTGTGTCCATCAGCCGTAGGCTCAAGTCCAGATTGGGATTTTCTCTGGGGATAATACAAAGTAGGGCGACAATTGATGATTCATAATATACAGTTTTAGGCTGGCGATTGTGGCTACTATTGTGGTGGGCATTAGTTTTACAGTATCTCTGAGCAAGTGGTTCCTGTCTAACAGCAATCTTTGCACACTTCTGCTGAGGATGAGAAAATCCTAATTCTATAAATATGGATGCAAAGAATCATACATTTTGTTATTTGGTTGACACTTATAAATCGTTTGAAGAAACATCCTCATTCAGTCACACATGCACAGTAAGAGTCCTTTGATAGGAAGAGAAGATCTGGCTCTGACAGTAGCCGGAAGCGAATAATAGTACATTTTTATGTTTACTTATTTCAGTCCTTCATTTTGGAGACAAAGGGTTTACAATAAACCGAGAATAATCCATAGTTGTCTGGCTCTCCAGTCATGTGATCAGCACCTATCATGTCTGCGAATGGAGGCTGAAGCAGCGCTGGGGATCCGTTGAAGGGACGCTATCCATCAGTGGTTCCATTTGATATTTAATTTAGACTTTTATGAGCCTTAGAGGATGGGCTGTGTCATTTTTCTCTTCCTTGCCCTCTCTACAGGGATGGAGGATAAATTCCTTCCATCGCTGCTGCTGCCTAACCAAGGCTCCCTCAGATTTATAACTGTATGTAGTGCTGGTGATGATGGTGTTGTACAATTAGTGGCCTACATACAGCATGTAGCATACAGGTCTGTGTCTGGGTCACACCTGCTCTCACCCTGAGCAAACCTGCTCCAACTTGGACAGAAGTCTGCAAAGGCTGCACAGATTCATAGCAAATTTTTATGGCTGCCATAAAAATGACCATGAGCCTTATTACCTTGGCATTTTTAGTAAGACAGAACTGTTATGATGATGTCCAAAGTGGCATCTGGAGAAGAACAAAATTCCCACTTAAAAGCAGCAGAAACAAATCAATTAATTCAGCATTAATCAAATAAATGAGTGATTTTACACATCAATGTTTTGTCCCTGAATAATGAATGGAGTGAAATAGGTCCTATTCTGAGAGGTAATAACGTGTTTTATAAACTAATTCTCTCCTAATGGTCTATTTTAATGTAATTTATAGCTTCATTCATTACCCCTTTTGTATTAGTAATTATTTCTAAAATACCAAAGAGCCATCTTTTCTTTCCTGGTTCTTCTCAGGCGCTGATTTATCGTCACAGCTCTGCCCTGATGCCGTCTTCCCAAGGTGTGACATTTCAAAATATTTATAGCTCTGGCACATTAAAGGCCTTCCTTTGAAGGTGACCGACCGCTCTTCCACACCAGTGTAATTAATGGAATCTCAACTTGTCCGCTTCGTGTTATTTATCCACTGCTTTCTGTTGAAACACTACGGAAAACAGCAAGGTGTTGGCTCAGCTTCTTTAGCTCATAAACAGCCATTTTATACCCACAAGTCCCAGGTTGCATTGCACAGAGGGTGACAAGGAGACCATTTCTCGTCAAAGCTCCAAAAGTTTTAAAATTTTATTGATTAGATCTAAACCCTCTGTCCAAAGTGGCAATTAAAATTCAATTAAACTGACTGAAAGCATCATATTAAATTTCATCTCTTTATGAGCTCCAAGATAATGCTGGAGGACTTGAGTATAATCACACTCATTTTAGATTATATTATCCTGTTCATTCACTATAAAAGTGACACTTTTAGGTATACTTTCAATATTTCTTAACTGTAACCTTCTAATGAACACATTTTATAGCCTTTAAATCAACCGTTATTGGGCGTTGCAATAAAGAGAGATGTCTGCGTTTTTCCTCTTGGACTTCACATTAGAAAAGGAATGAATTGTGGCCAGTTTTTGCACAGGTAAATGAAATGTCAACCAACCTGTACAATGCTTACTAACATTCCATACACAGTTAATAAATTTTTCTAGTATTAGCATTCGCTGATCAGTGCTCTCTGACGCATTGATAGCTTGATTAATATGCTTTTTCTTTTTTTAACTTTCAAATTACTGCAGCGCAAGGATAAATGTAAGAAAAATGTTAATCAGCCTATATATTTTAATTACATCTTGTAAAAGGAAATCCAGCCCCTCTCATACTTTTGTTAGCCTATTCTTAGTCACAGTGGTGAATATTAGGTGTCTCTGGGGAACTATGGTGTCAGCATAAAATTAGACTGCAATCAGCGCAGTAGTTGTTTAAATATTTCACTGAAGGAAAAAGAAATACTGTGCCATAGTCGGGCAATGGGACAAATCAGTGTCACTAGGATCTATCCACTGGGAACTATGAATGTCAATCCAATGCTTCATGATAATCTCTCCAGTGGCTGCTCAGATTTTTTTTTTTTTTTTGTCTGCAGATTTTGCATGAGGAGAACCAACTAAAGAGCCTCAGTGTCGTCCCCACAATCCAATCAAGACAATAGGCCAAGTGGGGCAACTTCATTCATGTAACATATTCTATACATACAGTACACCAAATTTAATGTGCTTTATAGCATTGATGAAAATGTTTTGGGTTTTTTTTAGAATTAAAATAGAATAAAATGCATAAAACACACTGAACACAAAAATTCCTCATGGCAGTAAAGACAATACACAATAATAGAAGGAGAACTTATACATGTGCACTCACGCAAAGACAGATATTAGGGTTGCGAAAATAAAAATATATCAAGATTGGTTTTAAAAGTGGTCCTAAAAAGTTTATAAACATCCAGCAGTTAACATCATTGCAATCTGCCAGCTTGTGAACAAAGGAAAGATCCTGAGAGGATAAAGTAAAATACAACTGCATCCCTGTATATAAGTGAAAGTAAAGATAATGTGTTTTTACAACATTATCAAGTGGAAATATTTAAAGACTAAAGATCAGTGGATCAAGAGCCTTGTGGAATGCCAAAGAGAATTCTTCTCTCTGATTATTTAAAACTACTGGTGGAAACGTAAAAGCTCATATCCCTTAAATATGATGAAAACCAGTTAAAAACCTAACCTGTTAATCCAACTGACTTTTATATCTTTGAACTAAAATACTATGACCAACAGTGTCAAAAGCAGCAGTGTGTCATGGGTTTGGTTTTTGGTTAGTTCCTGTTTTATTTTGAAAATCTGTGTCCCTGTGTTTAGTTATAGTTAGACTTCCCTTGCTCCAGTCTTCTCTGATTGTTTGCACCTGTGTCTTGTCAGTCCTGTTTGTATATCTTGCCTTGTATTTCCCTTCCTCCCTGCTGGTTCATACTGTTTGCCTCACTGGATGTAGTTTTTGATTGTGAAGGTATTTTGAGTTTTTTTGGTTGGTTTTCTGTTTGTGTAGCTCTTCTGTTTGATTCAATTATTTTTTTGTTTTGCATTCTTGCTGTCCTCATGTCCTGTGTTTGGGTCCTCCCACAACCTCTTCTTCATCATAATGCAGTGAGCTCTAACAGAACTAAGACTGAAGTTCTCTGAGTCACTGCAGATCTTGAGGTTAATTACTTTGAGTAGATCTGTTTCTGTGCTGTGATTGGATCTGAACCCAGACCAATACATCTTATGAAAACAGTTGCAAGAAAGATACTCACCCAGTTCATATATGCATAAATTACCATACATGGTTCAAAAATCAAGTCAGAGATCCTGTCTTTACACCCCCCCCTCTTCTTATTTTTATGTATTTGCTTATTTTTAATGGGGTCATCAAAGATCGCGGGTCAGCGGTAAGCCACAGCAAAGCCATTGATCCAGCAACATTCACCACAGTAAGCAGGCAGTTTAGATGTACACAGAGAGCAGAGTGAGAGACTGAGAGAGACTGTTATTACTGAGTGCCTCTGTGTTTCCCCCAAGACTCTGTTTGCTCTGTGTGATTATTCTCTCCAGCTCACCACAGCACCCTGGCTCCTGCCGCTGTGATAAAGATATTAATTTACCTGATATGAATATCTTGTTCATACCAATCCCAAATGACTCTAGACAGAAGAGGGGGAAAATGGGGAGACGAGAGACAGCGAAGGTGTGCATGAGGGAAAGATAAGAAGAATGACATGAAATATTAATACAGTAGGAGCCAGTGTGACATGTAGTGTTTGTTTTATAACAAAATAAGTCTTTGAACCAAATGCGGGGCCTAGATTTTCATTGATTGTAAGGAAACTATTGCCAATTCATACAAGTCCATCAAAGTAAAAAATTAAATGAATGAATTAAAAAATGGGCGCAAGCTTAATTCAGAGGTGTGAATGTGAGTACATATTTCTATGTTTGTTTTATTTTTGTGTTTGTGTCACTGAATTAAAGAGAACTGCATTTAATTTATATTGCCATTTCTCAACAGGAAGGGCAGTAAAAGCATCCAGATAAAATAAAGAAGTAAAGGCTAAAACTGCAAGATGGTCAAGAATTTTTAAAATACACGGGAAAATGTATGAAGCATGTCAATGATTTAAATAAATGAGTTGTAGTTTGCAAGGATGTGCAAATTCTCTTTGGACTAATAATATTCATATCATTTTTATTGTTTATGAGTAGGCTTTGCATGCTTGAACTCCTCCACATGCAGAAATGGATAATGTGATGGGAGAAAACGAAATGCATCGTCTCCAAAGCATCCTAATGGGTAAAAGGGTAAAATGAGATGAAGGGGTATGATAGTCAATTCTCCTCATCTTGTTTCCAGCCCATCTTCCCTTCCTTTATTTTACTTGAGTGTTGCTCACTCATCTCAGGTTTTATTGTCTGTCTTGGGAGTGCTGCTTTTTCCTATAACACGGTCACCATGCGCAGCACATCAGGCAAGTTCTTGATTCTGTACTCAGTAATTTAAAGCCTTTATGGAATTGCAATTTCAGGGCTCAGTGCTTGTTTTTCTAAAATGTACTCAAGGAATTAGCTACTCTAGCCACAAATCAGTTGAATTTATGCCCAGTTGTAATTCACTTTATGGGCTCATGGTACATTGCTTCAAAAACAGCAGATGTGAAATTATGATAAATATAATGAGGGCTTTTTTCCCCTCCTAACTTGCCTCTTTCTGTCCCTCATCCCTTTTCCTTTGCTCTCTCTGCTATGAGGCAGAAGGATGTGAAGCGTGTTTACTTACCCCATACAATACATTTAATGTCTTAGTAAAGGCCGCCAACAAAACCTGATTAATGTCCTCATCTCTTTTATTAAAGATAAGAGTGGCACTGCAGTCAGGAGATAGAGAGGCTGCCATAAATCTCAGGCAAAATGAGCAGTCAAATAATCACTCATCAGAAATGAAATCTACATACATTAACACCCTCAGACATTCTCCTGTGAATATAAACACAGGGCTTACGGGTGATGAAGCCGCCTCCATTTATCCACATACTCCTAGTGAAGGGGGGGGGGGTTAAAGGTGTCTGGAGAGGGTAAGCTCTTAGCTGGCAATGATGTTGAAGGGGGTTCTGTCCTGCTAAGCTACAGTCCACCAGGGTAACCATGTGTCCAGGCGAGCAGACGTGTGATCATTAGAGCAATGGATGAGAAGGATGGCAGAGGCAATTAAGCATCACCCTGAATAGGACATAATGTTGATCCATCCCTACGATTAATCAAGACATGCATTAGACAGTGATGTGCGACCCGGTGCCTTTGTGACAAAGCGATTCTTCATCCCGTGTTTTGGGGATTGGGATCCTGAGGTCCCTAATGCGCCTTAGAGGTGCCCCAATGAAATCCTGTCATCTATTTTGTTTCTGTCCCTGACAGCTATCAACCTGTCTTCTGCCAGCCAAGGAACATTATCTGAACTCCCAAGGCGGTTAGTGACAGAGACTGAGCTCATGACCGGTGGAAGCGGACAGCTAGATATGTAAAGTGCTGATAATGCTGCCTTGGTTTTGTAACTGTATCAATCCACACAGACATAGTTAAACATACAGTAAGCATATGGACCATGTGTGCAAATACACATGCATTCTCTATACATTTAGACAGGAGTGGAAAGTGCTTATAAAGGTACTTTTACTTTACTTTTGTATCTTTGCTTTGCTTCCACTTCACTCTTAAGGATTTCAAAGGTAAATATTGCACTTTAATTTGCTGGTGGGTTGTAACTGCAACACACTTTCAAAGATAAAAGCAGTGGCTCCAAACATTTCTGCCTCTGCAAACACAAACTACAACTCTGCTATGAGGGGCTACACTTTGTGTGTTATGTACCTCTGAACTTGTCATGGGATTTCATTTCAGTTAAATTACAAACCATCCAATATCTCATCAATGAAAGATCAGGGATGAACAGTGAGTGAAAAATTCCCAGAACTAATAACATATCTGTTGTGTCAAAAATCTGTGTTTTTCTTTTTTTTTCTCCTCTCTCATTAATAATTTCACAACATTTTAAGGGAACCCATATGTAAATCTGTTTGAAAAGCCCCTCAAAAACACCAGCATGCTGCTTATACACTGATGCAACAGTATTAATAACTTGATATCATAATTTCTCAATTTTGTAAATTATACTTATGTGCTTCATGCAGGCATATAGGCTACTATAATGAATCCATCAAAAATAGAACTGCTGGAGCTATTTGGTCTCATTATTATCAGTGACAGATGTCATATGAGATGGGAAAATTAAAAACATATGCACAATATACCGTGGCTGTGCTTTGTTTTGAAGTCACTCACATCTTAATTATCAAAAAGAGCTATTTATTCTTCCCTTCGCTCATTCACCGCCACTGTGGCATCTGGCATACACAGACTGATAAGGTGGATTCACAGTAGAAATCATAAGTCGTGGATTTTCTGAATTTCATAAAAGTCATGGACAATTAGTGAAAGTGTCAGTACACTTCATACTGAGCTGTGAACTGAACTCAGCTCCACTCAAATTATTGATATATAAGTTTGCACGTATGTGAGTGGTCTTATTGCAATAATCATTTGCTCTCCAGTAGATAGTGTGTTGTTGAGACAATACCAAGGCAAAATCATGACAATTGCTTATCGATCCTTGATTGTCTTAATATTATATTTTGGATGAAAATTCAACTGTGATTCAAGATTATATTGTTTCAGCCACTTGTAATGAGACTGCAACTATATGCGTTATCTAAATGTCTAAGATCTCCAGTTATTCTGCTCTGCAGTTCTTTTCTCCATTCCTCCCTACCCCATATGGGCACCTATTCAGCTGTATTGCTGTATCATGAGATCATTACCTCCATCATTGAGCCCAGGCATCCAAAAGCCTGTTAACCTGGAACATTGTCGGCTGTGCAGCCCTGTGCTGATGGTACAATATGCTCCTTGTTATTCTAGGATCATTGACGCTAAATCCCTGGCAATCAAGTCAGTTTTGTTGAAGCTCATTGGCTCAGTGGGGTCTCATCTAATCTGCATTCTTGGAATGAGGAAAAAGAGCGTTAAGGTTAGTTGGATCGTTAGGTAGAAATCCTTTGATAATGGAGCATGTTACATTAGATCCTTGCAAACCAACGATAAGTGTTTCAAAGTCTGTGCAATGTAATTTACAGAATGGTTATGGTAGATAAGAAATTCTCCTGGGGTGTGAAGTGTGAAGATGAATACTTTCTTGTTAATCTAAACTTGTCACATGCTACAAAGCCAGTGGCCACTAGTTACAATGTGAATAGATTCACATTACGAGTGTTATGTGGCTTAAAGTATTTTCAAACTGCAAGGTGTGCCTGTCAGTGCCATCGGCTTACTTGCTTCAAACTTTTGTCTCGTCAAATGTCTGATTTCACGTAGCATTAATAAGACATCAATAAATGCCCATTTGTTGTGAGCAATCTCTCAGCATAGAGTGAAGCTTGATGAAATGTAAACCCATGATGAAACGCTAACAGCTGAGCAGCTGAAGCATGAGACGAGCTGCAGCCACCAGCTTCTCCTCATGCCAAACAATGGACCATCACTTTTTCTGTGACGCTCAACACAGTCATCACATATTACACAAAACTAGTTTGGACATCTTCCTACAGTCAAACTTGCACTGCAGTCAAACACGATGGCAAAGATGCAGTACAGTAGCTATAATTCTAAATCATTACAAGAGCATTTTACAGTGGTCCAAAACATGTGAAATGCACATTTAACACACAGAAATATTGCAAAAATGTTTCAAGGATTCACCTTATTGCAACAGCTGGTTAAAATGCAGAATTATGTTGTGTGTGTGTATATGTATACTCTACTTTTTAGACTTTTCTAGTTCTACACTAATCATAAACATTACCAGCTGCTGCTGCAGCCAGTCACTCTCCTTTGCAGAAAAATGTTATTTCATGTTTTTGGAAAAATATATCCTTAAAAGACTTCTATTTTAAGCTTGCTCTATGATGTAACATCCATCCATTTTCTAAACCCGTTGTTCCATTTCTGGGTCACGGGGGTCTGCTGGAGCCTATCCCAGCCCATCTCA
>JAOWBL010000015.1:3894333-3914531 GCA_028564865.1 Zenarchopterus dispar
CTCACACCTATGGGCAATTTTAGAGTTCCCGATCAACCTCACATACATGTTTTTGGACTGTGGGAGGAAATCGGAGTGCCCGGAGAAAACCCACGCAAGCATGGGGAGAACATGCAAACTCCACACAGAAAGACTGGGAATTGAACCAGGAACCTTCTTGCTGTGAGGCAACAGTGCTAACCACTAAGCCACCATGCTGCCCTATGATGTAACAGAGCCCTGCAAATATGAACAGAGGATGGTGAATATTTAAGATGTAGATGGCCCCAAACTGACATGTATGCTTTTTATTTTATTTTATTTCCTTAACTTTTTAGTTGGCAGCCACTTTTTACACAATTGAAACCGTTATAAGTAAGAAGTCATTGAGCTTAATTTCTCTCTGCTGGTGTTTTATCTCGTTTCAAACAATCTTTCTTTTGCATGTGAGATGAAAACCAGGTTCACTTTATTAGCCATTGTTCACTCATATAAACAAAAGGATTACTATAGTAGCAATAATAGCACAGAACCTTGAATTTAATCATGTTTGGATACAGATTTTACTCAAAAAAACAATACACTGGTTGTTTTAGAGATTTTTCATTATATGCATTTTCAAATATAGTGGAAAATATGCCACAACAATATAATTATGTGCTTTTCTGCTCTGATTCATTTGGGTGTGGACATCTTTTCCTGCAGGACGTTCTGTACCATCTCACACCAGGATGTTTTCATGGGATGTTTTGGGTCCCTTTGCTATTGCATGCTGTTTTTGATTGGGAACTAAGAAGTTTGTAGGTGATAGGTTCTAAGTTCAAGCTCTTTCAGTGATACTCGAAGAGTTTTTGTTGTGTCGTGTGTGTGTGTGTTTATTGTGCTGAAGGAGGCTGCTGAGTGTGAAATGATTTACTTTTGTGTAGTTATTAATCGTAACGGACATATGAATGCAATTGCCCAAGGTTTCCCAGCAGAACATGGTATTCCCAACCAGATTCCCCAACTGTTGTACATCATATTTTGCAAAGAACACACTTGCATGTCATTACTTTGATGAAGGCAGAGTAGGGTTAATAGTCTACTTGCTCATTATCTCAGTAGTCTGAGTTGAGTTAGCTTGAACTCTTAGGGATAAATTTGAAATGTTTCTGAAGGAATCATCTCTCTCTTTCACCTTCTTTTTTGTCACACATTTTTCCATAGCCCAGCACAGCTCCTGGAGGAGAGAGACATTGTCGGTGCACATTTATTATTGACCCTACCATTAGAAGCAGATTCAGTTCATAAGCAGTTTTGCTCATTAGAGTTACGGTGCTGATTTGCTGATTGGACTTACTCTGAGGTTACAGCACCATGAGAGACGCAGAGGAAAGCATGACAGGGAAGGAGGGAGGAGAGAGGGAGAGGGTCTGACACGTTTACAGTGATGTGAAAGCTGAGATGTTGATTAATGTGCATTGCTCCTGTCACATAAACTGAATAAATAAATATCAAACAAAAAGCAGGGGGAGAGGCTCATTTACAAACCAGGAAATGAAAGTTCCATTTAGTTAAGGAGTGAGACAGACCGGGATGACAGTCTGTAGACATGATGGTAAACAAGAATCCACCCCACTGTAAAAGCCAAAGCCGTGTACCCACATTATGAAGGCACCTGGTGTGGCGATTTCAAACATTCCTGCAACTTTTGCAGCTCGCAACCCATCCAGCTCTTCACAGGTCCACCCCTCAGATAAGTGGTCTTCCTGGCCAGCCTCTTGAAAGCTCTCAGGTTGTGATTGGTCTTCAAACAATTTAACACCCTCACAGTTCGAGAAAGATATAAAACAAATACCGTTTACAGGATTTAAATGCCATCTAGCGTGATGCAAGTGATGCATGATGATAAGTGAATATTCCACCACAGTGCAACACCGTTCAGCTCATTTAAGATGGACTGTTTATGCTGAGCTTCATATCCCATTCACAAACACTCTTGTTTACATAAACAAGCAGTACTGTGTTTGCTGCTATGGAAACAGAGTTTGCACAGATGAAAACCATCACTTAATGGAGTAAGACGTTTACACTGCTGAGAATGTATATGTCAGTTGTCATATGGAGTTTTATTTTTTCATAACTGGGATGTGCAGAAGCTATCCCACTATTCCACCCATAATATGTTAAATACGTTGATGTTTTATGTTAATTTCTATACAACCCTGCAGTCAGAGCAGTTGCAGAATTTGAGTCATGCAGGCGTTTTGAGACGACACCCCCTTCCCTCCACCAGACTGAATCCGTCTAACAGTTTTGCTTTCATCCTATCAATTACATCCTCTCAGTGAGGTCTCTACATGACCCCTTTACTAGTCATTAGATCATTACTCTGTTGCAGGGAGCAGCAAACATCCAGGCATCTGAACTTTTCCTCTGGCGTGGGGCCAACAACCACATGGCTTAATAAATGATGACAAACATAAGCCAGCACTCACATTGCCGGCATTGTATGGCAATACAGACATTAGGTTCAATGAAACAAATGGTCACTGCGGATTTTCTTAATGTGTACATATCAGCATCCACCTTTAGGTCTACATCATGTTTGTCTTTTGATAGCTTTTATGTAATTATGTTAGACCTGCAAATCATTACTTTATCAGGTTGTTCAGTCCAAAGACAACACAAACTGAGATCAGTTTCTGTATGAGAAAACACTCGAGTATATTTCCCCCTCTGCAAACTTCCCTCAGACAATTTTTCCTCCCTGGGTTTGCAGATTCTACCTTCTGGGCAGGCATCTTGGGAGAAGTCATTTTACAGTTCAATCAGGAATTCTAATAAACTGACCTGCGCTTTAATGACTAATTCATTGTCTCCTTTTACTACCTTCATGGGCATAAAGCAGATTAATGACTTGAGCAAGGTTAAAAACAGTACCGCTGTGCTTTTCCTTCAACTGTTATCAATCATCCTTTAGATTCTTAAGAGACCAACGGAAATTGAAGGAAAATTAGTAATCCCTTTGATGGATGATAGCATAGGAAGGAGTGTACATTAGACAAGTGTGATCACGCCATTAAATGGAAGTCGAAGGATAAGCTGCATCACACAAGGAGCTTGTATTTTAGAATATGTCACATATATGGACCAGATTATAATGCCGTATGAATGAAGAATTATAACTCCATGACAAAGAAACCACCACAGAGTTAGTTAACCCCTGTAAGGAAAAATTTTCACTTTTTTTTTTTTTTTTTTCAAAAACCTGTTCTCGGATTTGTCTCAAGACATAATCTCACATATTTTATGATGCTTCCTTTACAGGGGTCACAGAAATGGGCATTAGGAAAGATTTGAAGGGAAAAGTCCACCACAGCTAAGAGAGAGGAGACTGAAAATTTAATGCTGGTTCTCACACTTCTTTGACAGTTTCTTTACCTCTTCTTCATACTGTACTTTTTTTACTTGTTCAGAAATCCCACGGAAGATGGGAGAAGGGGAAAGGAGAGAAAAAATAAAACAAAAAAACAAAGAGGAAGTAAAGGAGAATGGGAGAGGAAAAGGGAAGACGTGGAAGTCTGCGTCTTTGTTTACTATTCTATATTCCCATCTCTCACATGTTCGCCTCTGCTGCCGCATCTCTGGGCTCTTCCCACTCTTGGCCCAGTCATTTCTGACAATGTTAATGATTTAGTGGAGAGCCCTCCACAGCGGATGATTTGTGACATGTAGAAAGGCTCAGAACAGGGGGAGGACGAGGCAGGTTTCAGTGGGGGAGTGTTTGGGACCCAGGGATGCCTTGAAGATAGTGATTCATTATATTTAAGACAAGTGTGACATCCTACTTCAAGGAAGCAGCACACATATGTATGGGGGGTGCAGAGGGACGGGGAGGGGGGATTTTTTTGGGGTGGCCAAAGCGGGGAGGGGTAAGAAAGTACAAAGGAATGCCTTGGTGTTTTTGGAGATGACATAGGAATAGGAGGCAGGCATATGGAGACGGCAGGCTGGAAAATAATGGGTAATGGAGGAATTTAGCCCGAGGCTATACGCCTGCTTTGCCTACTTCTGTATAACTAGTATATTTATAATTCAAATACATACCTTTAATAATTAACCACCTGTGAATATTAAAGAAAAATGTAGGGTGTCTTTTCTGCAAATGGAGTCAGGTGAAGATTTCCCATTTGACAACAGTGTGGAACAAAGGACAGAAGAGCAAAAACAGAAAAGTTATTTTTCAATTTTCAGCCAATCTTATATTTTATGGTCAAATAAAATAAACAAAAAGCTGCAAAATTAAAGTGACTTTTTTTTCTTTCGCTTTTACACATGACAATGTGTTTCTATTTCTGCAAAATGCAAATGAATGAATAATCTAAGTGTTACCGGACTAAAAAAATATATTTTTCTTGACTCATGTTTTTAAATAAAGGGCATTCGGTTTGGTCTCCGTGTTGGATACAGTGGGCTCATTGTTTCTTGTGTTCCTACTGTTAGCAAGCTCGGGGCAACTCCCTGGAAACGTGAGTGTACAGTTACACAGCGTCCCGGAGCGTCTCAGCTGGTATTTAATTGTTGTCTGCAGTCCGTGAACTTTTGCTCTGTAATGATCAACGGCAGTGGTGGAGCTGATTGCCTTTTTCAAACCTGCAGCATGACAAGCACACATCATATACTGTTTTACATCCACATGAAATGAGTGATAATAATCTGCCAGCATTAAACCTGCAGCCTATTTTAGATACGGTAACGTCCCATTTAGGCGGCTGCAATCTGGAAATGAGAAGTTTACTATCACCAGGGCTGGAACACATTAAGGACTGAATGTGCCTTTCATATTACGATATCTCTGAGGACAGTGTATTTTGTCGTCTGTACACAAGTGGCATAGAAAATCTGATGTTATATAAACACCAAAGTTCAAGAAGAGCCGTGCATTTGCATATTTTGAATCTTAAATGTGTTCTGCTTTTGCACAGGCCCCATTTCTGACTTTGATGTAGCTCATACATATTGAGGGACCGACTGCAGAATCAACTATGTTAACAAAGTATGAGCTCTATTTGGGCATCCTCTTAAGAAATTACTTTGTCCCAATTTATATTTCCTGGGTTAATTAGCAGCAAAGAGATTGGGCAATTAGTTCATCCGTGCTAATTGATTATAATATTAAAACTTGGTGATGGTAGAGTGAATGTAGAGCATTTATTCCAAATTCCTCTATGGGATTTGATAATATATACAATGCTTTTGTGTAATGAGCAGATCAGCTACGGAAATTATTAATCTAATGTCACTGGGGTAATTCTGAAGTGAATGAACTGAATGGCAGGGGCCCGAGGATCTTATAGAACAGCAGCTTTCATTCTGAGTGTGACTCATGTCAACACAAGTGTTCACTGGTTCATTTCTGTCAGTGGCACAAAAGGATGTGAACTCTCAAAGACCTGATCATGTCAAGGTTATTTTTCTCTTGTCCACTTTAGTCTAAAGATGCTATATTTGCAACAACTGAGTCTTCAAAATGAGAAATTAATTATCGGTTCATATATTTAAAAAAAAAAAAAGAGAAAGAAATGGAGGGTCTGTAGTGTGTGGCCTAAAGAATTACAAGTTTTTCCTGCCATTTTTCGGTCTCTTTACTGACCTCGGAGCCTTACAGCATGTCTCTCTTTGGTTCTCAAATGTCTGCAGTGTCAAACTCAGGTATGGACCTCTAACCACCTCTCGCTGGTGACTCCACTCCAGATCCATCACACTGTGACAGTCTGTCACGACTCACAGGCCGCAAAGCTGAGCAAAGGGGGGAGAAAAAAAAACAAAACAAAAAAACTGCAGGAGTGTGGTCATGTCACCTGGAAAGTTAAACAGGAAGCATTCATACTCCCACTGTATACAGACGGAAAAAAGTATAAAGCAAAAAGATGATTTCAACTTTATTGTGGTCAAGTCGCTATTGATGTAAGAGAAACAGTTTTATTTTCTGTGGGGATTCTCTTTCCCTTCTGGTTCACATGTTCAGTATGTACATTCATGTCCTGTTTCATAATTGATCGTCTTCATTTCTTCTAAGTCAGCAGTGAGCTCGTCCTCATTTTTTTTTCTTCCTTGCCATAAAATAAAAGTTTGTGAAATATGACTCATTTTACCTCAAAATGCTCTTGGTCAGGTTCAGCAAATAAAAAAACCAAGATTCATGTGTTAATGCTGAAGTATTACACTCCTTTGCTATGCTTAATAATTAATAGCCCATCCCATCTCTCTATGAATATTTACACGCAAAGTGTCCCTGGGAGCCATCCATATGCCAGAGGGAGGGAAGTCTGTGTGTTTATAGCATTAAACACTCAAATATTGTCAGCAACCCCATTTCGCCTCCAACCATGAAAACACTCACTAAAGCATTTTGAGCATTTTATTTGTTGTTGCACAATGTAACCTATTCAACTTCCATTGAGATGTGGCAAGTCAAATTACAGGTACTCTTCCTGTACTGAGGTGAAATCCCAGGACGCGGCTTGTCTAGTTTGTACATGAAGGGATCAGAAATAAGTTTTTTCCTTTTTTTTTCTAGAACATTGACACTGCTCACTGAGATCACCCTATACTTACCGTGTCAACACGTTAAAGGTCTTGTTCTTGTTGGATTCAATGTGAAGAAATGACACTGTTTTGTTGTTCATTTCATGAATTGTGCTGTACATGTGGAAGAAAAAGAGATTCAAGCCGGTTTAGAAACTTTCAGTTGGGGGAAAATCAAACACACACACTGCACGTTATGAATGATCATGTGGTTTTGCAGCTAATTTGGCTGAGGACTTCTGCTGCCAAACATTAATGCGCTATTCAATTCTAATCCTGGTGACTGGCCTCTCTTTTTATTCCTCCCTTCTTTTTCTTTTCATATCTGATCCAGAAATGCAGAATAAATGCTTTAACAGAGGACTGGAAATGTAACCTGATTACACTGTCTGAGTGCAATCACATTCATACATTTCCAAACTTTGACCTTTGAGAGAGCCTCAGCAAGACACACATTAACAGAGTCCTGGAATATTGCTAGATTTCTCTTGGAAAAGGTGCTCCGTGGCCAATTTAAAGGACAAGCAAGATAATAATGGATAAGTAGAGGATGTAATACAAACAAATATGCTGTTACTGGCACACCTGGGCATGTTTGGCTCTGTTGCTCTCATTGGTGATACTTATCCAGGAAGGGAAGGCTGAATGTTGTTGTTGCCTCCCTGCAGGTCCCCCAGCTCTTAGATCTCCTCTCTTGCGTCTAGTGTGGATAAGTGCTGGCTGCAAAGGCAATGCTGCTCTTTGATATTTCACTCCTCATTTGAATCAATGGTCGCTTTATTTGACAATGCCAGGTAATTACCTAGGTACCTAGCTTGATCATGTGAAGGGTGAAGGGGGGGTGGAGGGGACTGTGGGTATCAGATTGAAGATGGAAATGGGAACACATAAACGTGAAAAAAAAAAATGCATGGGGACAAAAACAAACCATCTGAATTTGTTTACCAGCATTATTTTCTGCAGCTATTGCAAATAAGGGTAGTCATGAGTAAGAGGCATACTGCTTTGTTTAACAGGTCGATTGTGTTTTTAAAGTGTTCAGCAGTGTTTTTCTTTTCTATTTTTTTTTAAACCTGGTGGACCGTCCCACTATGAGGAGAGTAAACACAGAAAATTGGAGATATTAATGTAAGAGCAAGGAGTAGGTGAGTGAAATCCAAATGATTTAATTTTATCTGTTTTATTGGGTGGTTTTATTATTTTGGAGTGTTTCTGAGACAGAAAAGTGATTCATAAAATGTTTCAAATGAACCTACATGCAGAAATAAATCCAAGAAATCAAAAGCCAGTTTTACAAAATATTTTTAATGCATTTACATAAAGTAATCAAAATCCAAAATAAAGCAGTTCTTCAAATGTACATTGTTTTCTGAGAAAAATCAAATTGCATTAATTGGATGCTATTTGTAGCCTACATACCATTATAAGTATATAAAACTATATATTCTTCAGTTGATATTTTATCAAAACGGGATTTTTTTCCCTTTCATGTGTATATTTTATTTTTCTATGAAGTGCCCTTACTCTTGGCGTTGAGGATGTGGACCCTTATCAATGATGTTTATTGAACAGGAGAGCAGTGTTTACTCCCTCGTGTGACTAGAATATCAAAATGATTCGCTCCACGTGAATGCAGCTGCGTTCAGGCAGACTTCATTGAGCTCTCCTTGGAGGAAACCAGCAGACAACTGAGGCGTGGATTTGAAGTTTCACCATAGTGGCAGCTTTTCTGATAAAAAAAAAAGAAAAGAAAAGAAAGAAAAATTAAAATCAACCTTTGTATTCACTCAAATATTGAAGGTAAATTTTCCCGCATAAAAGATAACTTATATGAAACATTTTTAACTTGCAAGATGAAAAGAAAAATTGAGCTTTTTTTAAAAAACAAACAAACAAACAAACATCTGATTATAAGATTGAGCAGATCAATGCAGCAGTTGTGTACAAAGGATGTGTAGTCTCATTCATTAAAGCTTACTATAAATAACGCTGAGTGACGGCAGTCACGGGAGACGGACTAAATATATCTTCTCCTTTTCTCACCTTTTTTTCAATAGCGCAGCTTTCATTAGTGCAGATATATTTTTGTATTTCCATCTGCAGTATAGTTTGCCCTCATCTATTTCTTGCAAGCATCCTGAATGTCTTTTGACACTCGAGTTTTATCTCCGCACGTTTCTTTTCGGACGTGGACTGACGCACTCAGGGGCACGCTTATTTAATCTGCTGCCATTTTATCCACTTCCTAATCATATTGAAACCATGAAGACCTGCGCACCTACATTTTTAGTGTTTCCTTGCCGGACAAACTAGAGGCAAAGGGCTTTTAAATTCGTTTCAAAGTAGAGGGAGGAATTAAGACAATTTAATAAGGGCTTAAACCGCTGGGATGTCTCCGAAGTGCCTGAAGACATATTTCCTCTGATCAGCGGAGGAGGGCGACTTTATTGGACATGTTTCTATTTCCAAATCCGCATAACAGCCAACGATGCATGTATTTCCTATAATGTAGATAAGGGAGAGTGGGTTTGATATGTAATAAAAGGTGGGTCTGTGCTGCCAGTTTAAGCCCCTTAAGCCTGATAAATGATGAGCGACAGAGGCACAGCAAGAGGGTCACCGCTATTAACTCCTCCGTTTCCCGGCCTCCACTTAAACTTCTCTCAATTACATCTGGTAATGTTGCCGGATACGGGCCTCATGAGCGTCCATTCGTTCAGTCCAGCTCAAAAAACAATAACAACAACAACAAAACAGGAAATCCTAGTCATATCTGCACACTGCTGTAGGCTGCCCCTAAAGCCATGGTGTTAAAGAGGAAACACGGGGATTACAGTCGGTGGCGTTACTAACACATGCACACCAGGTATTCTGGGACAAACAGCCAACGCAAGCTCATTAAATCAGCATTTGGTGAGTCCAAGCAGGCGTTAACGACGGGGTCTAATCTCAGCGCTGACCTGCCCGAACGGTGTCACACATGGCAGCAGACAGCGAGTGCAGCAAATATCACCAGGTTTCGTTTGGAGAGGAAATATTTAGTCCTGCATCACAGAAAAAAATCATCAAAGTTTCTCGTGGAATTAAAAAAAAAAATGCAGAAAGCTCTTTATCTGAACTAATTATATGGGCATAAAAATAGATTTAAAATGAATTATTTTCTTGCCTCCATGTTTTAAACTACTTATTTATAACAACAAAAAAATATATTTTCTCAGTTACTGTTTCTCAGTTTATCATATAGATAATGTTTATGTTTCTCTCTAATTCTTTTTGGCGTCACTTAAGCGTTATCCATCAGATGGTTCACCTCTCATGATTTAATTTGCACATTTTATTCAGCACGCGTGAACGCTCTGAAGGGATGACAAAAAGTCACCCTGTTAATCACAATTTACAAATCTTCGAAATAACTGAGAGAGATTACTTTTTAAAAACATTTTATAACACTCACTCGTTGTAAATAATTTCCCAGTTGCATGTAAAATAAAGCTGACAAATGTACATAAATTTGTGTGTGACAGCACATTCTTTAGACATAAATGAAGGGTAACTTTCGATTAATGAAAAGCCTTTTTTTTTCTTGTTTGGGTGAAAAAGTCCTCAAATTTTTAGAAAACCAACTGTGAAACATGTAAACCGTAAAACTGAAAATTATAGTCGATATATTGCAAGAATATATATTTTAAAATGGCAAGAAACTGATGCAAAGGGTAGATAAGATTAAAAGAATTCAATCTTTTTTTAACAAAAGAAATAGCCTTTTATTACTTTTTAAATTGACAGTTTTTGCATAACATATAAAATTATTTTATATTAGCTCATTCTCTTCTTCTGCGTACATTTCGTAAAAATATGCGTTTTCCAATTGGATATTTTGTGGGCCTCGTCTCATTTGCGGTGGAGTTCGGCAGATCAGTACCGACTTTGGCCGCCAGGTGTCGCAAGAGGGCCGCAGATTTGCAGCCGGCTCCTCGAGGAGGAAAGCCACAGTTACATTTGGGTTTGTCCTCCCCTCTCCTCTGCTGTGCGCCTTTCTCCCTCCTCCCCTTACTAACCCTCTGACACCAGACTCTGAGAGTCGGTGGAGGGGAAAATAAGGCTTTGGAACTGAAGAATTTACAGTTAGTCGCGAAACTTTTACAAGTATTTGACTTGTTCGGTCCATTTTCTGAAAGCCCGTAGTCACATTTCAGTCCGGGGTCAGAGGAAGTTCAGATGCAGAGGATTCAGGTAATTCTTTTATACAGGAGAGAGAGCGAGAAAAAAAAAGCAGACAAATTATTTACACCTTCTGTAGCCTATCCTCCAAGTAAAAATGATCTAAAATATATCAGGGAAGAAACTTTACTGTAGTTTTAGAAACTGGAAAAAATTAAATAAAATAAATAAAAGATTTATCTTATTTACACCTGGCAACCGGGGGAAGCTCCACACTCCGTAACTTTCATCACTCACAATAATTAAGCATTTAAATTCAAATATGTATCAACACCTATTTCTTCATTTTTGTATTCCAAAAAGAGATGGACCGCTGTAAGATTTTTTTTTCACTGTTCCTGTTTCTCCTGGAGTCAGCCTATGATCCAGCCTTATCACACCCTTTCTATACATTAGCGTTCCTAATTTGCATAATCTCAAACACTGAAGAGGGCCAAAGAAGAACAAAGTTACAAACAAGATTAGGGCGATTTTATTTGTCCCTGCGGTTAAGCGCCAATTGTTTCTCCAGAAGTGTTTAAGGTCACTAAGAGGATTTGAAGCTGGTTTCATATCAGTGATCTTTTTGAAGGAATTAAATCAACAATGCATTTCTCTCCATATTTAGCAACAGGCTAGTGTGTGTATGTGTGTGTGTATGTATGTATGTGTGTGTGTGCGTGTGTGTGAACAACAGAACCCTGCAGGGCTGGAGAGGGATCCAGCAAAGAGTAAACAGACGACTGGAAGTTCAGTGCTGGTGCTCGCTCACGAGCAGGCGGTCCTGGTGCACCTTGAGGACGAGACACGCCGTGGATCTTTAGCCTGGTGACTGTCCCACTAGTGTTTTCATTGACATGGATCCTCTTCCCCCCTTAATGAATCCAAACGCAGCTGGCTATGTCCCACACGGACACCGAGCGCTTTAACCCTAAACTGACCTCAATTTGACACCACCAGATGAAATTTTACCGCCCGTTAATGCCATCTACTGATTTTTTGATATGCGCGAGAGTTGTGTGCGCACCTGAAAGGAGCCGAAGAAATATAAAACAGCTTTTTTAAAAAAAAAAAAACAAAAAAAAAAAAACCCTACATTTATTTGCAAGAGGAGCCCTCCTGAAGATATTTTGCTTGTAAACTCGGTCAAGTCATACGCAGGGGAATTGAAGATCGCACTTGTCTTTATTTATGAGGAGGAAAAAAAACTGCTTTTAGTTAATAATTGAATTAATGACGATTACCTTTAATTTAAAAAAATAAAATCAATAACCACCTTGTCTAACACCTTTAGAATATGTTAAATCTTGGAAGAATCATTTCCCAAACATAAATACTGTAATTTGTTACGTCATGCGTTTATAACTTTCAAAAATTGTTCAAATAAATAATTCAAAAAATGTGAGGTTTTGTAAGGATGGATGGGTTTCTGGGGAGTCCTGCACTGGCCACGCGTAATATCCTCTTATATATTCATACGTTTTTCGGACGTTTACATCACTTTCCTTCGGGGCAAATCTCACATTCCCATATTAAATGTGAGAAAATGTCGATATATTCGTGAAACAAACAAGTATGTCAACTTAAAAATTCACTCGAGTAGCGTTACACGAGATGAGCACTCCATCCATCCACTTTTTAAAAACCCGCTTTATACTGCTCAGGTTCGCCAAGGAAGAGCCCAAGCATCCCAGGGAAAAGAAGCACATTCTGCCGCATTTTTATAGTCCAGCCTCACACATGCCCCCTTTACTGCCCCGTGAAAGCACGCGCGTTCACAACAAAGCGGTAGATACAGTACAAGCTTTTTGCTACTTACCATGGTTGTCCAAAAGAGGAGGGTGGAGGAAAAAAAAGAGAAGCGTTAGCGCACAAATCAATGTGAACGACAGTATTTAACTTTTGAAAATATCAGTCTTCAATAGCAGAGTCTGTCGGCCTGGTTGTGTTTACAGAGTGCAGGAGAGACTTGGAGACGCTGAATGCCTTGGCTCTCTGCGCGCACAGCTCTGCTGCTCCTTCCCGGGGTATTGCGCGTTGAAATGTCCACACAGCCGTTTGTCAAACCCTGCAGACCTACACTTCCCACCCCCCTTTTATGCCAACAAACATAACTGTTGTCACGTTTTCATTTATTAACTCTTTTCCCTCTAAAAGAAGAAGGGGAAAAAAACGTACTCTGTCTATAATCGACCCTGAGGAAAGCTGCTTAGTATTTAGTTTGTTGGGAGAGTTTATTGACCCTCCAACGGTAGCCAGCCCATCTCCCTGAGCGTGTGTCTACCTTAATCCTAACCTGTGAATAATTAATTCCCACCATCAAAAATGTCACGGAGCTACAAATGGAGCCTTTATGTGAGAACCTATCAATACGGCCATGATGGCATATTAGCCCTGATGGAGCTAAATATTAAAGGGGATAGATGGCCTGCTTCTGTTTTGTGTGTAAAAGTGCTCAGGCTCCAAAAAGGGCTTCACTGCAATCGATGACCGGAGCGTTGCTCCTCCTCTAAACTTCAATCTCCTCACATGATTGATGATCTTGGGGAGCTTTGGTAATTGACTACTCTGAGGTAAAGCACGAGTTTCTATCAAGAGAGGGGATTGGACGAAAGAAATATGCAAAATTACTTTCCCCACAAAAGCTTTTTTTCCCTCTTGGAAAAGTTCATTTTGGTCCTATATAGGGGTGCTGCGTGACATTTAATTTGCTTTAAAAAAGACCAGAACAATAATTAGCACCGAGATTGAGGAGGTACTGTTGTGATATGCACGCCGGCGCATGAACACAAAAACATTTTTTAAAAAACACGTATGTATTCAGATGTATAGAATTCTAATTTGAACTGAAGATCATTTTTTATTGTTTTTCTTGAGTTTTTGTGCCGATGCAAGTTGAAATGTTTTGTAAAAACTCTGAATTTCTGTGACATTTTCAAGTGCGTAAAAGTTGAATACGTTGTGCTTAAGTCCGTACATTCTAATCCGCAAATGTTCAGTTGTGTTAATACCGACTGTAAGTAGTTGAAACCTCTTTAATTCACTCTCTTCTGCTTTGGTTTAGGTCTCTTCTCCGAGAGAAAGGAACTGAGTAGGAGTTGGAGCTGCGTTGCTTTAGATTTTTACCCCCAGAGTGGAGTTGAAGCCGTCCCTGCGCCTCGCACACACTCTGCATATCACAAGATTTGGTCGATCCTCTCTCTTCTGTGGAGCTGCCGTAGGACTGGCTATGGCCACCACTACTTCCGGGATCCGTCATTTCATTCGCCCACCGCTCAGCGCTGCGATCTGACTCTGTTTCTATAAGCAAGCTAGCAGCCAACCTGCCAACACTCGCTGACACTCACTCATCTCAGTCTCGCCAGATAGACGAAATACCTACAGGGGGAAGAAAGGAGAGACTCTAATCGCAATCTCTTAATTTCTACTGCTTTTTTCCCTTCTCTTTTTTTCTTGTCCACGGTGATAATAAAACAAGATAGCGATCTGGACGCATTGAAGGAGACGCGAACTTGCGGAATGAAAACGGACTAAAAAGATTCGTCCTTCTCTTGAACATCATCACGAACCGTCATTCATTCATTACCTTGACAACCTCTGGCTTTGATTGACAGCTGGAGTGGCAAAAAGCCATGAGACACGACAGTTTAGTTACATGCAGGTTGTTGATGGGCCGATTGTAACCTTCACTTTGGCGCATTTTTTCTTTTTTTTTTTCGACGAAAGAAGGAAAACAAGAAAAACTGCAAAACTCCCCGATGCTACGATTTCAACTGAACCACACTGGCGAATAGGACAATTCGCAAAGTTGGTTGAAAAGGAATCTTGCCACTAAATCACTTTCTAAGCGGGACTGGGATATTAAATATACGGACAGATTCGGGAGTTTATTGGAGCGCAGCCTGATGGCGCAAAGGGTAGGTTTTAAATCTCCTCCACTTTACCTGTTCAAATCCAACGAAAGGGAGCTCATCGTATCGCTGCTCTCATGTCGGGTGCTGGGATTTTTTTCCTTTTTTTTTCTTTACAAAGCATTCATATCAAAGCCACTATATTTGACATTTTTGGTGCGCTCTCACTCCTCAACCGAAGTGACAACCTCTGCTTTTTACCGACAGCCTCCACGGTAGTCGTGGAGCACTTTTACGGGAGACTCCAAACTATTTTCACTCTTTTCAGCCACCAAACTCTGCGTGCAGAGAGGAGCACCTAAGTTTTTAATGTTTCTGGTAATAAAAAAACTGAGTATACTGTAATAATATGTGGGACTTTTGTGCCCTGCCTGCAGTGTGCTCTCACAGCCCAGCAGCAGCTTATATTTGTGTCTCCTATCCGCGTACTTAGAATGAGACGGCATGCTTTTTTTTGTGCTTAAAAAAAAATACACAAAACATTTCTTTTAAAAAGTAACCGGGAAGTGCGCTCACTTTTGCTCTAATTGTATTCCCAGTACGATGAGCTGGCCCATTACGGTGGGATGGACGGCGTCCCGACGTCGATGTACGGGGACCCGCACGCTCCCCGGCCGCTTCCCCAGGTCCACCACCTGAACCACGGACCGCCGCTGCACGCCAGCCAGCACTACGGAGCCCACGCTCCCCATCCGAACGTTATGCCCACGAGCATGGGCTCCGCAGTCAACGACGTTTTAAAGAGGGATAAAGATCAAATTTATGGGTAAGGTTTGCATGAGCTGAACACCAGGTACTTTTTGCAGCTTTTCTTTTTTTTTCCTGGTAGTTTTCTTTTGCCGGACTTTCTCTCCCACCGCTCAATTTAAATAGTGTTTTTGTGCAGGACTGACCGCAGTTTGGATCTCTATTGTTAGTCAGGGGGAGTTCTGTTGATGTGTAATTTTACACTCATTGTACACGGGCATCGTGAATCCTGCAGTAAGTAAGAGTGTGAGCCTTGAGCTTGTAAAATAATATGAGAGCTCACCAGTCCTGTCCGAAAATAACAGGAAACAAAACAAAACAAAAGAAAACTAGGAAGAAAAAAAACTCTTTCAACTTGACACCGTTATAACAAACTCGTTTTAAGCAGTTACTTGATTAGTTTTTATTTTTTTATTTTTATGTCCACCAACTATTTAAACGCTTTTTGTCTTGCTTGTAATGTATTCAGAAATAGTTTGCAGCGACACACTCACACACTCACACACAGATTGCGTTTCAACGCGGCGTTAAGTCAACTTTTATTAGACTGTTCTCAAACACTAAAATAGACGCATGTTGTTCTGGATGGGGCCAAAAGTAAATATATGATTACAGCTATTGCTCACTAATGCCTACACCGAAAGTGCTATAATCCACGCATATAATCTGAGCTGCAGTGTGGAATAAATCCACTTTATCTCTCTCTTACTCACATTTTTATGTGAGAACAGACTTTACCCTCACTGCAACAAATCAAAACGATACAAATAAGATCGTATGACGTGGTTGCTTGTTGTATTTTTTTTTCTTTCCTGAAATTATTTTAAAAAAATAATATTGCATAGTCTCATGATAAAACCGGACTGGAAATTAAATTCTGACTTTTGTGATTTTGGCGTCGTGGGTTAAAGCTGCAGGCTATTGTGAAGGAAATATTGAACTACTCGGTATGTCAGCTGCAACATTAATTAATACATATTTTGTTTGTTTTTTTTTTTTAATTTGAGTGACATCTTAGTACTTTCTTTTTGGTGTTTTTTGTTTTTGTTTTGTTGACTTCTCAGGCATGATTTTTTCCCCCTCTCTGTGCACTACAAGAAGTGTCAGTGGCGAAAAGTCAATTAATATTAAATTTAACCTAAAAGTCTAATTTCTTCCCAGATCAGGACATAACTAGTCTTGATGTATTTATTATATTTTACCTAAAACGGGTATGCAATGTTTTGAAACCACATTGCTTCACTTGTGCGTCATTTCTCTTAGGCAAGCTCTACAGACAAGTGCGTAAAAACTTCACAGAAAGGAGAAGTAAAATCTTAACTTTCTTCTTTTTATCGTCTTTTTATCTGGAATGTGAAAGTAAGCGTTTTGGGATGCATGTGCAGGTTGATGAGACATCTTTTGCAGTGGGCTTTGTGGAGCCGGTGTGCTGCTAGTTCTCAGGCTGTGTTTCTCCTCTTGCAGTCACCCTTTATTCCCGCTGCTCGCCCTCGTCTTTGAGAAGTGCGAGTTGGCGACGTGTACTCCGAGGGAGCCCGGCGTAGCAGGCGGCGACGTCTGCTCCTCAGACTCCTTCAATGAAGACATTGCAGTCTTTGCCAAACAGGTCACTTTTGCTAAATTAAAATACACACACATGTACATATCTGGAATGTTACGGCTTCGTTGTTGCACGCTGTTGTCTGTAATAAAAGCTTTTCATTATTCCGGGAGTACATTAGTTGCAGAGTTTCCACTATTCATTTATAAAATACAGGGATTTTCTAGTTGTATCATCTGATTAAAATCAGGAAAAAGGGAAGAAAAAAGTCATTCCTCTCATTTCATGCCAAACTAACTTTTATATTTGGTGTATTGTTTTAGGTCCGAGCAGAAAAACCTTTATTCTCATCAAATCCAGAGTTGGACAATTTGGTAAGCGCACCTCTCTCTTTCTCCGCCGATACGCCAAGTGTCCCGAGCTTCACGCAGAAAATATGTGCACATTGCGACTTAAAACTCCCGCACGGATCTCAGATCAGTGCTGAAGCGAAACTGGCTGACCGCATTTGCTCCTGCTGTCATTGTTCAGTCTCCTCATCTCAGACCCAGCTGAGCAGCGTTTTCTTATTAAACTGCGAGATGCAACTTTTCTTTAACAGTTGAAAACATGTTGTGGAGCTCTCCATGTTGCTGTGACGGGTTTTATTTTGCAAAGCTCAACAAGCCTAAATAAATTAATCCTGTCACCCAGGTCATATTAATTGTGCATATATTGCTCTTTCTTTCAGATGATACAAGCCATACAAGTATTACGGTTTCATCTTTTGGAATTAGAAAAGGTACATTTATTATTATTATTATTATTATTATTATTATTATTATTATTATTATTATTATTATTATTATTATCACCTTCGACAATATGTATTCACTGAAGTAAATGAAGGACCTAGAAAAAGTTTTTTATTTGTTTATTCTATAAAATGGGCATTTTATTAAGCCAATCACTGATGCATCTGGACCAACTATTTATAAAAAAATATATGCCAGGGCTTCTGTACCCACTTTGCACTTTGCTATTGATCCGCAGATATAGTTTCAGTCGCTCATTATCTCGCCATCTTGGGGCATGCTGTTTATTTTTTTGTCGTCCAACTTGTTGCTCCGGTCTCAGGAGAATAATAAGCTCTGCAACAATTTCACTATTGTTTCCTCGCCGCCGATAATGCCCCTTAATTGGAGTTATTCTTGGACTGGCTGGAACGTTTCCCCATCCTGGATAAAGGTGTCTTTGATTTATTTATTTAATTTATTTATTTCTCTTCCCGTTTTTTTTTTAAAATTCCATAGGTGCACGAGCTCTGCGATAATTTTTGCCACCGGTACATCAGCTGTTTGAAAGGAAAAATGCCAATAGATCTAGTTATTGACGAACGGGATGGCAGCTCAAAGTCAGATCACGAAGAACTGTCCGGATCGTCGACTAACCTTGCAGATCACGTGAGTAACACGACATTTATCGTGCTCTTGTTGTATAATGCGTTTCATCGTTCTTATTTGGCTTTGTGTGTGTGTGTTTGCATGTGATTAATCAGCTATTTTATACAATAATCCGATGCTTTGATGATTTCCATGAAGCCAACTTTGAGGCTGCTTGGGGCGTCTGTTCAGTGTGTGACCCCGCTGTGCCGCCAGTAAATAGAGCATGCTCTGTTCTGCGGGGACAATCTGCCGATCGATGTTCTAAGGTCAAAAGCTAGATGTGATACAATAGACTGAGTTATTGTTTTAGTCTTTTGATTAGGAGCAGTCATGTGTGCATAATGCATCCGTGCTCTAGGTTTGAGTGGGAGTCGATGTGTGCGTATTTGACGCTGCGCTTGCTCGTGCGTAAATCGTTGGTCCAAATTATGGAGCGAAGAAAAAAGTGAGGCAATTATCTGTTACGCGGGTTTTACGTTAAGGCTGGGTATCAGTGGTATAAGCTTTAGCTTTAGGCCAATATTTAAAAAAGAAAGGGGCTTTATATTTGGGACTGTGGGTGCTGAATGTGGCCTGTGCGTAAAGCTGTGGATTTTGCTGTTGAGGTGGAGAAAGTGGTAGCCTAGTGAATGAGATCTCAGAGCGAAAGGCTTACCATCAATGTCAAGTTCAATAGGCATATGATGGTTTCGTCTGGAGGCCTTCCATCGCTGTTGATGTTAATGTGTTTAATTGTTTCGTATTGATTGCCGTGTGGTTTGCTCTGCAGTTCTCCTCTGCTCCCCCGTTTTATGGCCAGAGGCTCCATAACGCTGAATTCAATTATATGCACCTGAAGTACAGTAGCTTGAAATTTGACGATCGATTCTCGAGTTTAAATCGTGTACTTTTGGCGTAATCTTCCCCCTCCTGCGTTATGGATTGACCTGGCAGCACAGTATTGAGTTGAATTTTGTGAATTACTGCGTCTTGCCTGCTTGTGATAAAGCTAATGTTTTGGAGGTAGTAAAAATGAGCGGCTAGTGTAACAAAGTGACTAGTTAATAGTGCAGCACAAGGCCAAGCCTATTAGGAATTAAAGCAGATTTAAGTGTTATGCAAAGTCGCTGCGCTACATCTGTTGAGTCTGGCCATAGGCCTAATAGCAGTGATCCCCTGAATGCCCGTTGCGCTGCGCCAGGTGAGGCTGAGTTTTAGTTAGAGCGAAGATGCTCACTTTGGTTTTTAGAAAGAGTCAAAAACAGCAACACTGTGATTCTCCAACGCAAGTGCAGAAATGAGGCATGCTGTTGTTTATATTGCGGAGATTAGATAAACTGGCCTGTTTAGTTTCATGGCAGATGGTTGATACTCAAGCCAATTTCCGATGCAGCCTCCAATGCTCAGACACCAGCTTTGTCATCCCTCCACTTGTAAGAGATATTTTGATAATTAGAAAATTAAATATGCCAATAAAGCTAATAAGGATCAGCAATAAACAAAGCAGTTTGCATGGCAGGCTATTTATCTTGGAGTCGTTTGGAGTGACCACCTCATTAGGCATTTTAGGTTTGAGGGATTTATTTCACTTTTGTGGCCCCACTGAACTTCTTCTTCTTTTTTTAAATAACTAACTGCTGGACTGAATTTCACTAAAGTAGAAAATAGTTTTTTCATTGTTTGCTTTTGTCTGGGAGAATTTTCATAATGACCACATCTTATGGAGGCACATTCAGGATTAATAGCTGTGTCTACACAATTGATAAAGTACAGTGTTGGCATATGCGTTTCAACAGTATTTGTATTAAGTGAATGCTTGTAAAATTTAGGGTGTGAGTCATTAATAAT
>JAOWBL010000015.1:3914631-3937636 GCA_028564865.1 Zenarchopterus dispar
ATATATATATATATATATATATATATATATATATATATATATATATATATATATATATATATATATATATATATCGCGGTAATATATATATATATATATATATTATGGTTGGAAACCGTGCTTCTAGATGCAGACCATTTCCTTGCACGGTGCCTTTTTTTTTTTTTTTTTTACATTTTATTTATTCATTTGTATTTGGCTGTGTTTTATTATTCATTTCTGTCCTTGTCTCATTGAGAAGAGGAAGGCATTTTGATAGTTAGATATGCTAATTTATTTAGTTAGAATCTCTCACATCCATTTTTCTTTGCTTTGATATGCATTTTTAATATATAGCCCTGGGCTACATCTCATTTGGAGAAAGTTGGTTTTTCTGGAGATGATGAGGCTCTTCACTGAAAAGGAGGCAGCCCGTTGAGTGCGGTTTTATGTATGTCTCCTTCCTTTTCTGCCTCTTTCTCTTTCCCTCCTCTCCCCGCCTCATACCTGACAGTAGAGAATAATAAGCACAGTTTTATTTACACTTGAATGCAGCACTGTCTTGGTGATGATTGGATTATGGTATAGTGAGAGCAGGATGAGGCCTTGCTGACACTGTTGATTTCCCTCATTCGCTGGCGGTGACTATCTGAACCATGTAGCCCACCCAAGGCTTCCCAACTCGCCGCCCCTCCTCGCATCAACTCCGTCCTATTTAAATCGAGGCACAAAGTATGTTGGATTACACACAAAGACTGATGGGAAAAAAAACAAAAGAACATAAACACACAGAGCTGTGTAGTTTTCTAGGTGGCTGATGTGTGTAGTTGTCAACTGTTTGCTCTCTTGTCTTTTAATTAATGAATAAAATTTCTGTCTCTTCTGTGCTACATCCAATTAGGGAGACAAATACAATTAACAGTGTCTGGGTATTATCTGTCCTAATGAATTAGCCTTTGTGCCTTCTTGTGCCATTGTGCCGCTTCTTCAGTCAATCTTACCTATTAGCTGAAGGCCTTTTCATTTCCTTTATACATGCATATTATATTGCTGAGACCGCCTTTGGATTTTTCATAGTCACAGATTTGTTGTAAAGAAATTCAGCAGGTTTTCAGGCCCCAGTGCTTTGTTTTGCAGAGCTTTCCTCAGGGAGTTATACGAGTTCCCATCGTTATGGTGCAGCTTATCTTGACTCTGCATGGCTTTGCATGACTGGGAAAAAAGGGAAAAAGGATAGCAAGTCCTTTCTGTTTTGATCCCGTTCTCCGGTGCAGGTTCGGGGTGGCGTGTGTACCAGGTCCACGGTCACCCACGGTGACATCACAGCTTTAGTCGAGTGAATGCAGCAGATCATCTTGGGGCTATGCAGGGCTTTACTGTCTATCAGTAGAGATAGGTGCTCACTAATTTCCTGTCCTATTTCTGTACGTCGCCACGCGCGGTGGAGCCCCTCAGCCTGAGGACAGAGAGCCCTTGGGTTGAGCTGGCCTACTGAACCGTGGAATTTCTCAGTTTCTTAGTCTGATTCTGCGAGCTTTGTTCTCCTCAGGGGAACAACGTTTGGACCTCATAAAAACAGTTCATTGTTGACTTGGGCCGCTGTGTCTGTTTCACATGATTGTTTTGTGATGTTGGCATGTCTGGCCTTACGTTGCCTATTTGATTAGTGTTCAGAGGCAGGGCCCTGTCTAATCACCGCTACAAGGGATGAAGAGACGTTATGCTGACTTGTTGCTTCTCCTACACTCCCTTTACTTTATGCTGTAAATGACTGCAATGAACAGTTTCTCAGCAGTCATTTGAGGATCATGAGTTACTTGGAAGTTTACTTGGATTGAAACCCAAGATATACAGTTAACTATTCTCCAGACATAAATTTACATACAAATCTGAAAACCTGTACTTGAGAGTAATTTGTTACAAGGAATAAACAAATGCAGACATATCCATTTGACATTTATATGCAATTTCATTTGTTGGTAATGATATTTTGACGCATGCTAAACTCATGAATCATCATAGCGTTCACAATATTTTAAAACCTCGTCTTTCTTTAGATGTAAAGTGTTTGCAAACATGCCTCCTTGAAAGAAGTTTTGCTACAATCCGTTTATTCCCTCCTGTCTGTTAAAACATGCAGAGGTGAATCATCAGCTGCTAAATTAAGGACTCTTTATATTCTCGATAATTGAGGGTGTTGTAAATACTCAGGTGTTCAATAAAAAGTGCACCTACGCTTTCCTAAAGCGGCTGCATATAATTACGAGCTTCCCCCAACAAAAATGTGTGAGGATTTTTGCTTTTTCTCTGTTTACACCAAGCGTCAAGGTGCGTCTTGAAAAGTCGGCTCACCTTGTGATTTATAGTCCTGCGTGTTTCTGGTGTGTCAGCGATTCTGAGCGTGCTCAGCACAGGATCCCTTGTAGCTGCTTGTCACGGCGATGGTGCAACACAGCCACACTCACACACACGCTCACGAGGACAGTCATTCTCAGCCTACCTCATGCTGCTGATACTACACACACTGATTTGTTTGCTTCCCTCCAGCTTCCAAGGGAATTCGAGGGAAATTCAATGATGCCGCTAAATCAATTTTATTTGAAATTCCTAGGGATGTAGGCAGAGTGCGATGAGGGAGGTGAGATTGCACGAGGCAGGTGTTTGTAAATGAGAAACAGGGGACAGGAGCAAAAGAGACAGCAGCATTCCCTTGCTCTCCCGTGGCCTGGCTACACTGCAAGCCTTCCTTCCCATATTGTCTCCTGCTTTTATATTAATTACAACTTGTATTATCAGGCGCTAGTTGCTAACCCCAGCAAATAGAAAAGGCTGCCCCTAGAGACCACGGTTCTTTTGTATCTTCCTCTCTATCTGGTCCTTTTGTGGATGTTAGCGTGTGCTCCTGCCTGCACATATATGTGTATTTGCTTGCGAGCGTCCTCCTCCTCCTCCTTTCTCCTCTTCCTCCTCCTGGTAACACTGCTCTTTAACACAATTAGTGAAGAGCATGGAGTGAACCATGTTTGACTCCTAATTATGCCCAGCTTCAGGGAATAGTCACATGGGTTAGAGCCCCCACCCCCACCCCCCACGCCCCCTTGATTTTTCTTCCAGGAGTCCTTGTGTAGGTTGAAGAAGACTGTTTGGGTGACATGATTTTTTTTTTCTTTTTCTACAACTTGTTTGAACTTTATCAGACCCACGGGGGTTGTGACAAAATGGTTGCGTGTGTTTGTGTTGCACAGTGTCTGATGATGCACCGCCATAGCTCAGAGAGACTCTCTAAATTATTCATGGGGAGGAGAGGCTGTTGCTTTTGTCGCCTTGTGTCGTGTGGAAAGTTAATGCTGTTGTTTTGATATTTGTTGTCTTGTTTTGCAGACAAGGTCATGAATGAGCAGCGGCTTGCCCATATTAAAAGAGAAGTGCTTGCTCTGGCCCTTTTATCCTCTGTAATATTATTATTATTCTTATCAGGTCACATAAAGTGCTGCAGTTTCTTCTATCCTCTCTAAGAGCCAAACTAACAAATCTCTATATACCAGCATACAGGTACATTAAATCCACAGGACAGCAAATCACAGTAGAATATCATTCCCTTTCACACCATTAGCTGAGGTGTCTTTGAATTTAATTTAGTGCCAGTGCCATTAAAAATGACACATTACTCTGCAATGATAGCTAAATTAAGTCCTATCGATTCCGCTGTTGCATTAAAACAGTTCTGTGGCCTGGAGCTGGCGAGATAGTATAAGAGGGCAAGCGTGTGTGAGAGCAGCAAGCATAGTTTTTCAGGTCTGTCTTGTGCCTCGCTGGCAGTGGGTGTCTCATTGTGAAGAAGTATAGAAGCCCGTCATTTTCTTCTCTTAGAACAACAACAGCTCGTCCTGAGAGTACATAGCCCAGCTCTACTTGAATACATAATACACTCGGGGAGTCTGGGATTTTTACCTCTCTTTCTTCCCTTTACCATATGACAAAGACAAGGGGATTGATGGGCTTTTCCCACATAAGTGATTTTACTCGGCCTACGTTGTGTTGAGAATAAGAGAAAATTACTGTAACAACAGACCTTGTTCCCATGTGTTGAACACATCGCAATCAAATATCCCCCTTCAGAGTGCGAGGGGGGGCGGGCACTTTTTCTCACTCAGGATTGCAGCAACCCACGCATGGACTATTGTCCACCCCATCCTCTTACCCTTCTTTTGAGTAATTCTCCAAGCTCTTTATCTGATTGCCATCCGGCAAACAGCTGACGCTGAGAGGGCCTCGAGTGGAGTGCGGGGTCTGAAGGGTCTTGTGTGTTTCTGTCTGCTGTTTTCAGCTCCGAGCTGTTTGAAAAAACAGCCGGCCTTCCCAGAGAAACTTAGCAGATAAAAGGGTCTCGCTCTCAGGCAGGGCAGCAGCCTCGCCTCCGCGGCGGAACAAGCAGCAGCACATCAGGACTGTGTGCCCAGGAGAGCTCGGCAGCATCTTGTCCTATAGCCTTCATTTCCCTGCAAACTTCCATTAGTCTCCAGGCTCTGTCCTGTCTGTTCTCCTCCAGTACAGCTTACTCTGACTGGGGCACCAAAGCAGGCAGGCAGGGAGCCTCCTCTGTGGCAGGAGATGAGAGAGAAGAAGTTAATCAGGAACTCAAGTTGGACAAAATGGTAAATAGGGTCTATTTCTTGGAATGTTCTGTGGCCTGTACATTTCCACTCTACTTTTGTATGTATGTATACGTGTTTATGTGTGTTAAAGGGAAAAAAAAGTGCAGAGGGGGAACTGAGAAGTGGGTTGAGGTTTGTGGGAAGCCTTGGTGCAGGCCTGTGTTTGTTTGACTTGGGTTCTGCTCAAGGGACCACTTTTCCTGGGCTCCAGACAACATTGGATTCACGTTTGCCAACATTTTGTCATCAGGCTCAGGTGACATGCTAAATTGGGAAAGACTAGCTTGGGTTGCGTGACCTACGAGGCTCAATCCACTCCGTATGTGTTTGACTGAGCCTGTGGGCACAAGTGTAGTAAATGACGTGACCAGTCTGTCTCCCTTTTGCTTCAATGGCGGAGGAAATTCCACCTCCAGTCTGCCTTCATGTGGCACTGATAAAGCTTTTCCTGTACAGTAGAAAATCCTGTTTCCCCGTGCTCACTGACAGGGCAGTAGGAATGACCAAGAAAAGAGAGGAAGACGAGGGGGGGGGGGCAGGCAGGACGAAGGGCAGGAGAAAAGAAAGTTGCTTCAAAAGCAATGAATTTGTTTATGGATGTGTCTTTGAAGCAATCCAGTGGAGATTTCACATTCTTCTTCAAAATGTCTTTGTATAAATAAAAGCGAGCGTGCATGCATGCTTGTTTACACTTTTTGCTGTATTATGTCATTAGCATGTGTGCGTAAGTTTATTTCTGCAAGCCTCTGTGGGCGTGTGTGTATCTCAGTGTGGGCGTGGACACATTTTTGGCAGATTAGCAGGAGAATCACTGTCATATCTTATTTTCATTTCTGACAGTGGTAATGATTAATGGCAGCTGCGGTGTGTTTGGACTTTTTACCTCTATATTTCTAACTTGACACGGAAGTCTCAATTGGTTATGGTATAAATGAACTCCACTGGGCTCTGCCATGTGTGTTTAGACAATTACTCACAAGCGCTCTAGTTGCAGCTCTCAAAATCAACTGCCACATTAACCGTGCTGCCTTTTTGCTTTCATGCATTAATGAAACACTTTGATTACACTGTTTTGACTTATAGTCAGCTGCATTAGAGCATCATTTTATTTCTATTCATCTGTGATTATTGTAGCTTCTTTGATTTTCTGCTAGCTTGGAACTAAGCAGCAGGGCTTTCTGCCTTGCCAGGAGAATGTCAACAGGACTCTCACAGTGCCTCCAGACCCTTACAGTTGTCACTCTCATGTTTCCAGCACACTCATGCAGACTTCTTTTTTCTTTTTCTGTTCCTCCTACTCCTCCTCTCTCTTCCCTCTCTGCTACTGGTCTGCGGCTTGGATGGGGAATGCGGTTGGATGCACGGACGGATGGATGGATGGATCCCACGCTCGCTTTCTCCCTTCGTAAACCTCAGAACCCAGCTTCCTGGAGAGACCACGATGACGCCACTTCCACACACTCAGCCGGCACACCGGGGCCCTCCAGCGGGGGACATGCTTCACAGAGCGGTGACAACAGTAGCGAACAAGGTGAGCCAGTGCAAAAGTAGGCATGCAAGTGCATCCATGTTCACACATGAGTATGCATGAGTGTCCACGTGCACTCAAGCATAAACTTAAAAATACATACATCCGTGCAGGACATGTTAATCCTAAAGTGTGGAAATAATTGCCTGCTTTTCCCTTGAACTCTGCCTATAGTGAATAGATCTCTCTCTGCGCACCAGACCTTTCCTTTTGCACTTTGGATTATCCTGTTTTTTGACTGGCATCCATGTAAACACAGTCACAACTAAAAATAACACACAGGCAGAACCACAAGCGACAGCTACTGTAATACAACAACCTTGTAAAAGGCTTTCCGACGTTTTGCTATTTAGAGAGCTGAACAAAAGCTGGTGATTAATAGTATATTTCTGCCACTTCTCTCCTGGATTTAAACCATATTAACTTTACTCGCACAAGAACCTATAATTATGTCTCCCAGAGTCTTGTATTGTCATGCATTCGACCTGCCAAAAAGTAATAATGCCTCTCGGAGGAAATGTATTTGAAGCCATTAGGGTGTGTTTAACCCACAGCTAGTTACCTTGTACTTTAGTCACGGTGAGTATCAGTCCTGACATGTAAACTGTAGAATCATACTGTAGGTAAGTTTAGATATGGGACCAAACATAGAAGTGTTGTTTAAAATGTACAACTTCTACTTGAACTAAAGGAACCACGATGAGCACCTGACCTCTCCTTTCCTGTCCTCGCCTTGTTTTGAATCCCTCTACGGTTTCCTTCCACAGTCGGCAGAGCGTATCTGTTGTTGTGGGTGTTTTTCTGTGTACGTGGTTGCCCTCTGGCACTGTCCAGAGCTTTTCATGAGATTTCATCACACACAAACACCCTCAAGAAAACACAGTTCATCTATGAGCTCACAGCCTTTGTGTCTGTTTGAGGCAATTGTTTTGCCAATAAGCAATCAAATGTGTCAATACACTCTGTCCTCTGTGGTGCGGGTGTTTAAATGATCTTTTCCTCCCTAGAAAGATACAGCTATTTCAGCTTTTGAGTATTACAGACCACAGATTTAGGGGTTCGGTAATTCTGTGGTTGGCTATGTCAGAAGTAGTTGGATTACAGGTGCTTGTTAGGCTATTTGCAATGAAGAAGACAATGATAACTAACATATATTGTATAAGCACAGAATAAATATAGTTTATTCTAATGTGACAGATCTAGATATTTCTCTTTCTGTTTTGCCTACTGAGGTCAGAGGGAATTTTTCAGACATGGATCAGAAGCAAAACAGAAACACACTGATGCTGCTTTCAGACACAAACAGTAATTATTTTCCAGTCCATTGTTGTAGTGAAATAAAAAAAGTCAACACCATGTGACCATTCAGACAGATCTTATATAACACTAAAATAATGCTAGCCACCATTCAGACTCATTTGCAGCCAATAAGATACTAAGCCAGTTGGCTGCTCCTGTCGCCTGCGTTGGCAGTTCCATATCTGCTCAGAAGAGCTGCGGGACTTGTCCAATCAGCTATTGCACATATCAAAACACACTCGCCACCCACTTTATTAAGTACACCTGGTATCCCTAAGAAAGTGGCCAGTGAATGAACATCTAGCGCTCTTGTCCACTCCCAAGTTGGCAATGATAATCACTGATGTCAAGAATTTTTTTTTTAAGTGATTTCAGTTTAGTAACCCGTTGTCATTAACTTCTTTTGTTGCATCTTGTACAAAGTGTTTCAACAATTTTTATCCTAGATGTCTGTATCCCTTACCATGTGAATAATTTGCAGAGGAATACCATCCTTGACACAAACAGCCAGCAGTTCCTCGATTTCGTTGTCATTGCATTTTGTTGGCATCTCTTTTTATGAATTTGCTCCATTCCTGAATGAGTGCTCTTGACGAATTGTGACGGTATTAAATGTCAGTGATATGTCGCACAATGACCGTGTCATCATTTAGCAAGTGGTTACAGCACGCTTAATCATTTGCTTTTTTGTTTCAGACTGAATGTGTTTTAAAGGATTGCCATTTATCGTACTGAAGGCTCCCGTTTCAATTTTTGCAATCCTCTTTCCAGTTGCAAGTAGAATGGTAGATGAAGAGAGCAGCCAAAAAGGGGAGGGGTGGTGAATGCACTGCTTATTGATTATCTTACACACATAAGTACAAGTGACCTGTAATCCACAGAGCACTTATCGACTCCTTTCCCCACCGTATCCAGTAACAGTGGATCAATACAGGCCAAACACAGTTACGGTACAACACCATGCGCTGGGCCAACGTAAACCGAGACTAAATCACGCTAAATGCAATGTCCAGCGGCTCATAATGTTTCATGATAAAAAGTAAGTAAGCAGCTTAAAACAGGAGGTTTGAAAGAGGATGAAGGAAGAGTCATTTAAGTTCAGATCTTAAAGAGCAGAGAAGGTGAATAAGTAGGCATGGCAAGATAAAAAGCAAAGGAGAAAAAAGGGAAAGGGACCAAGGGCAACTGATTTAATGGTCTAATGAGGCCGTCCTCCAGCCAGTTGTTTTGTGTGAGGCATGCTCTGACCTTTCGCTTCGCTCGGGAGCCCCGCCGCCTCATTTTTCACATTCTTGCAATTACGTTAACGCTTGAAGCGCTCGCTGACTCCCGACTCTGGCCCTTCGATTCTGACAGAGCCTTCCCTCTCCGGCCTCCCCACCTACCCCTCCTCTGCCTTGCTCCACTCCACTCCACTCCACTCCACACATGAACTCGCCTCCTATCTCAATACATTTCAGCATAAAATTTGTGGTCCGCACTCTCGAGTCCACGGAGAAAATGGGAAATGTGTGCTTCACTTCAGTAATGGGGTCCTTAACAGCTTGGCCCCTGTTAAAAGGGGTGACAATGTGTATCAATTGAGGAAGACAGAATAGATAGGTGAGAGAAAAAAGAAGGAAGAGAGACTGAAAGACTGTGTGAAAGAGCCACAGTGCTTTTTGGTTCTAGCTGCCAAGAAAATCAACTTTTTTTCTGCCATCTACCGTCTTGAAAGGTGTTTTTATGTCTGCCTTTGGCTTGAAAAACATTTAGTTAAAAATTGGTCCAGAAGTATTGCTGAGTTGAATAAAAGGCTCCAGCCCACATCTCCCTAAAATATTGAGGGATTTCTTACAATTAGCACATCCACTTTTCTTGAACTGCTTTTTATTTTCTATCACTTTGCCTTTGGTTGATGTTGCAGGATGTGCAGGGGAATATATTTCAGTACCACTGACTTAACTTTTCTTTCAAAAGTACTGTATGTGCAGCCAGAACCCAAGGCAGTCACTGTGAACTGAATTTATTTCCTTGTATCTCATTACTGAGCAAAGCTCTGAGTGTGCGCCAAACAAACAGTTTTAACAAGTGTGGGAATATCTATTATTCCTGCTCTGGAGTAATTTACTGTCAACAAGTAGAACAATCATATCCATCAATAACGATTCTGACACATGGCAAAAAGGTTTCCATAACACATAATCTGTTCTTAATATATATATTTTTTCTGTTTACTGTTCTCAGAATTTCCCTGAAAAAAAAAATGAATGAGAAATCACTCTTAGGATCAATTCTGGTTTCTCACTTACTGACTCTTAGAAACAAACTCTCTCCTGGCTGGATAAACAAATATCAGTGGTTAAGGAGAGATGGTATCGTACAATAACTTTGCTGGCTCTGTATGCTCATCATTATGATTAACAGTCGTTTGGAGCTCCTCCAAGCTTCTCCAGAAACATCAGAGACATCAGTTGCAGGGAGTTAAACTTGAAAAATGTGCACGCCTTAAGATAGCACTCATTTCCGAGCAGGTGTCTGTAATATGTTAAGTACTTAAATTGTGATGGAGCAATGTGAGGAAACACAGTAAAGTCAAATGTGTTCAGTCATAAACTATAATTCCCCAGCATTCTGTATAGTAGGTAATGTTCCTTTCTTGCTGTATATGCTGATGTATGATTGAGATTTTCGATGAGTGTGTGTGTGTGTGTGAGTGCCCCTGCTCGAGTTCTCACTTGTAATTATTAGCTATGCATGAAGACCAAATCCACGATGACATCTTGAGTGCCCAGCAAAGAGACTTTCTGTGCAATTCCCCAATTCTGCTGTAGACGGAAAAGGCTCAATACAAGAAAGGAGAAAGCATTTTGTACATTTTCTCAGCAATTGAACAATCCCCATGCTCTGCAGATAGACATACTCCCCAGAGAGACTGAAAGAGGCAGAGATGGAGGGAAAGGGAAGGAAGAGAGGGAAGGCTTGAGTGTTCAGCTCCAAGGGAGCATGCTGCTCTTGATGGTGTTGTGGTACTTTTGCTTGTGTGTGTGTATGTGTGGGGAGTGTGGTGAGCCCCCTTGGTGGCTCGGGGCCCCACTAAGCAAGGTCTTTGTGGTTGAGCTCATGAGAAAGGGGTCATTCCTGGTGGGGACATGACTCCTGGTGTCCCAGCACGAACAAGGCTTGTTGAGTCCTGCATTTTCAGGACCTTTGGCTTTGCCTTTGCTTTTTTACCAGCTATGTTTAGGACTGGAAATTTCTAAAAAAAAAAATCAAGTCAGGATAGAAAGAAACAAACATGTAACCACAACAGAAAAACACAAGACAATCTCAGCTAAACACAAGATGGAAGCCTTGTTGCATGTTAGCTGCATATACTCCAGCTCTGGAGTGATTGGTGAGGTGTGTCTGTATATGTAAAATATATGGTTTGTGTGTGTGTGTGTGTGTTTGTGTGTGCATCAGCACGCATGTGCATGTGTTAGCTGCTTCCCTCTAAGTGCCTGTTAGAGTTTAATTTAGTGTGGTAATTAAAGCTGAACACTACCCCATAAACAACAGATAAACAATAAAGCAGACCCAAGCCCTGCTGTTTCATGGCTCTCACTCCCAGCTGTTGGAGCACTGATAATTTTTACACAGTGGCCCCACCTCACCACAACACAACGCAGAAGCAACAAGGTTGTGCATGTGCAGCAAATGTGTGCACGGGTGTATTTTAGAGGGGGACAGCAAAATCAGGAACAAAAAAAAAACAAGAAAAACATGGATAAACACACAGGATATGCAGGGTATATCCACTTCCCCTACTAGAAAGAAAACAAAAAAGAGCCAGAGTGAAGCAATCAGAAAAGTGTAAGACGAAAATCTGCCTCAGTTGTGTCTCACAAAATTAGCTCAACACCAACAGATCATAAACATTAAATCAAGTGCAGCCATGGGGTGCGTTCACCCTATAATAGCAGCAAAGGATGTGCAAATAACACAAAACAAAGTTAAGTCCAACTTTATGAGGGTAACAATGCTAAAGTGCTTCTCAATAAGCTATTGTGTGCAATTTTAGCCTTGTCAGTACATGTCAGCCTCGTGTTAGTCAGGTGTTTGCTGTGGAAACAGTGCAGCACGTCTGTCCGATGGTTTGTTGGGAAGGGGCAGGGCCATTGTTGAAAGCTGAGAGGAGTTGCTGTGGAGGGGGAGAAAACATGGTAAGGAGGGGATACTTTCATGATCCCATTAGCATAAAAGAGGCTAAATTATTCATGTGGAGTGCTTAATCTATGGGGAAAAGTATAGTTAATGCACATAGTTTTAAAATGGATCACTCTCTGCCTCTGCTCTAACACCAGATTCTTGCTAGATTCAGCATTCGCGGGCATTTACTGGAAGGGCTGTCATTCTCTATCGCACACAGACACAAATATGGTACTGTGTGTGTGTACACTAACTTAAGCACTGATGCACCTCAAGTTGTTTCAAGGGGCACTACTCTTCAGCTCATCACCATGTATCAGAGTAAGACCCTTCCTCTCTCTCTGTTTTCAGTGTTCAGCTTTATTCCTCCATTTCACCATTTTTACTTTTGTTGCTCCCTCCCTTTCTGTCTCCCTCACACTCTTCCCCTCTCTCACCCCACTCTGTCTCACCCACAGCGCCGCAGACTACCTGGCCCTCATCCAAAAGGTGATTAAAGGGATTGCTCATCAGCCTCAGTTCCCTCTCTCATTCCTCCCTTCTGGATTCCTTCCTTTTCCTGTCTTTTTTCTCATTGTGCGCTACAGCTTTAAAACAATGAAAGAAAATGTAATGTAAAAGGTTGAGGGCTGCCGCTGGAGTCAGTTCCGCTTTCATTGACATAGCTGTCCCACTGCATCGCCATCAACACGTGCCCTTTCATCCACACTGCAGCCAAGCGTTCCCAGTTCTCTTCCTATCGTCCCCTTTCCCCTCCTTCTCTCCATTCCCCTCTTTTTATTTTTTTTTGCCTCAGTGCTAGATGAGGTCTGGTCCCTCTGGTCCATAATCATGAACAGGCCCTTACTGTGACCTGGCTAGTCTGACCTAGCTTGGCCAGGAACTAGGTCCTACGCAGCAGGAAAGGCACATTAACTGGGTCAGCTTAATGTGCAAACTAATGTTTGGGGAACATAGGGAAAAAATTACCCAGATTATTCTGACAGCAGCTGAGGAGAATGTCTGTCTTTTTTGCGCCATTAAGGGAAAGCTCAGGGTAGAGTTTTTTTTTCTTCCTCTTTCTCCCTTCCTCTGAGACGAAGACCAGCTTATCTTAGAGTGAATTCAGCAGCGTCAAAAAGCTCAGAGGAAACAGTGTTGCATGAATGTAATCAGGACTGAACAACAGTGACTTTTTTCTTTCTTTTACTCAAAGGCTTTGGTCAAAAATAAAGACAGAGTTCAGTTCTGGTGCATCAGTTCACAATACAGCATGTTTACACACCCTTGTTCCATTGCTGATTACACCACTGCATGTGGTGATGATGAGGAGTGCACAGGGGTCTGATGTAATATGGCTAAAAGGGATTTGAGCACTTGCCCCAAAGGGCATTTCCATGTCCATTAAAGCTGCCGCCGTTGCATTTTCACAAGCATGGCAGTGCTTTGGTTCTTTGAAGGCAGAGGGTGTTTTCACAGGAAATTTTTTGTCTTGTTTCAGCAAGCTAGCCTGAAGGGGGTCAGCCAAGAAGTCACCCTTAAGAAGTGATAATCCAATTGCTGCAGCCCTCACGAGATTTGTTTTTCTCTTGTCTGACAGTGTCTTGGTGTGTGTGTTTACAGAGGATGTAAGCAAGCGTGTGTGTAATGGAAGTAGAATGGGATGCACAGACAGCAAGATGCCACTGGTTTTGGTGTCCAATCCGGGGGCCCCATTCTTGTTCAGGGAGAGGTTATGGAGGCCAAGTCTGTCAAAGGCACACCTGCGGGGAAACTCCAAAATCCCTGACTGCCAGCTTACACAAGGCCGTTAAAGGTGTGCTTATTTGGAGTGTAACCCTAACTTCAAATGTCCTTTCCCTCTCTTCCCCTTTGTGTTTGACCAATGGGCCTTGTGCTCTTTTACTCTCTTTTCTTTCGTCTGCCTCTTTGGGATCTTTAATCTCCTCCACCACCCCCACCCTCCTAGTTCTCCTCCCACTGATGTCCAAACCCCACATCACAGCAAAGGTCCTCTCCAAAAAAACAGCATGGAGTTGAGTAGGGTGGCTTAGCGAAGCCAGCTACAGCTTGTTCGCTTGCTGTGTGGTTTTCTCCTGTGTAAACTAGGGTTTACACACAGAAGCATATTTGTAACCGAGCAAAGCAGCTGTACCCTACAGGTAGTGCTTTAGCATACTGCCACCTTCCAAGTTAGTGGGAGGATGATAAAGGAAGTGTGTTACAAGCCGGGTGCTCCCTCTCGGCTTCTGATTTTCACGCGCTCATCTTTCACATTTATGCAAAGCTTTTGAGGGTATTATGCAAGATAAGCTCATTTTCTAGTCTGATTCCCACTCTAGTACATGCTTTAATGACTCTTAAAGCCAAGGGCTGCTTTTTTAGGCATAATAGGAGTCCCGCGGTCTCTCAGTTTCTGTGTAGCCAGGGTGCTTTTTTCACACCTGATCACTTTTGTTCACCCATTTTATGGGTATTGGGGAGCAGGCGGAGGTGAGCAATTTGACAGTGGTTAGTGCCATGAGCCCTAATGTTTATTGGAAGCAAGCGACTAATAATTTTTGATTACCCCAGAGGAGGTATTAGCCATGTTAGTCAGCAAGGATAATTTCTTATTTACATCCCCCGAGCAGGGAATGCACCGAAGGAACACTGGGGCTAAATGCGCAACAAAACGAATCAAACATGCCAAACGAGATGCTCCATCCTGGCTGGCTCCGGGGCTGAGGCAGAGAAAACCTTCATTATGCATTTACCATAATTCATTTAGAGGGTTATCAATTTGCAGAAGAGATGTTTAGAGGGGGAAGCAAAAGCGCCATATAAGACAAAGAAAGAGGAAAAAAGAACAAGGGAAAACGAGATGAAAAGGAGGAAGATATTCGAGGATAGCTCACTGCCTCGATTTTTTAAAATGTTGTTCCAATTACACACTGTTTCATGTTATGAGGCAGGATGTGTATGCTTAATTGTGCAATCTCTCTCCTGATACCAGTGTTACGCTCCACCCCCTGAGCGAGCAGAGGATGATTTTCCTTCATTGAAAGCTGCTTGGCTCAGGAATTCTCTCCTCAACAGTTTTTTTTTTTGCTGATATTGAGGGTACACAGAGATCCTCCAGTTTAAATATTGCCTTTCTGTTCATTTAGACTTGTTCTTTGTTGGGCTTTGACCTTGCTTACTTAGGGGGCCTTGTATCTATCGCTCAATGTGGATTTCAGCACAGTTACTACATGTTTTCATTTTTTTCTCCTGGCAACACATAATGAGAAAGAGAGAGATCTTTAAAAGCATCTTTCCCTCTGACATCAGACAAGGATGACTAAGGCCCCATTAGAACAATTGGAGGAAACTTATGGAGACAGGGAGTGTTTAAAGGAATGAAAGCAGCCAGAAAACACCACTAACATGTGATAACCAGCACTTTTTTCTCTTTCTTTTCTTAATCTCAACACAAAAGACTCCACCTTGGAAAAACTGCACTCCTTTATTTAAAAAGGAATGCATGAAACAAAATGCTAGGAAAAGGCAAGATAGTAAAAGAAAATAACATTTTCCAAAGTGTAGAAGAAAGCTGCATTGTTTAATACAAATACTTACTCCCAGGGATGTACTCCGTAGAGTGTCTGCAGGAGACATCTGTGAATACTGACCTCTTGACCCCGGAAAGAATGCTCTTAAGGTGGGGGGAAAACTGCCTTTTCCACTGCATGGCCTACAGGACGGCCCAGCAGCAGCAGCACAACAAAAACAGAGCAGAACAAGGCATGGTCAATAACAAAAAATTAGGAAGACGTTAAAAAAATGTGGAGTGATATTAAAGTAAGTAAAAAAATAAGGGGTTATTAGCTGTATGATGGAGAAGAGTAAAAAAAGAACAAATAGAGCAAAGAAGTGATAGTAGAATAAATTGGAGGCAGATAACCTGTAACAGAAAACATAGGCGGACTTGGTCTGAGCTGTGCCTCACAGGCTTGGCTGTCTCATATGCCTTTGCCCCCTCATGAGATCATTTTCATCCTTTATGAGTCAAAAGGAAGCCTGGTTGAAAATGAAAGGTTACACAAGCCAGAGCCCAAGCCCTCGGAGTTAGAGAAGAAGAAGATCCCTGCTGCAAGGGCCCTGCTGCTATTCAAAGCACCTGCCATTGTGTGGGCGCTCATCCAGGCCCATTGTTGTGCAGAAATTAGTCGTGCTCCCTTTGGCTCCCTTTGGCTCCAGAGGCATGCGGCAGACCCCCTTGTTGTTTCGGGTTCAGATATGTGGTTGGATAGATGCGTGGCCCCGACTACCATCACCACTGGCTGTGGCCCTTTGCCCTCTCTCCCGCAGCACAGTATCGTTATGTTTTTTTTTCCTTGACTCTGTTGTTCACTTCTTAAGAACACGCCAGCATTCCTATAGTTTTCTCTTTCTTTCTTTTGTACTCCTACTCTCCTTTCTCCTTTTGGTGTATATGCTTATTGTTCTTTGGATCACCCTCATTATACCCATGGTTAGATTTTAAGGGCCTCTCTCTTTGATTTTGGTCTCGTGGGGAGTGAGCGGTGGGCTGGTGGGAGCTGTAGGGCCGGCCCAGCTCTCAGGGCTCCCCAGCCAGCGTCTCGGAGAGTGGGCTTCAGGGTATTGTTGAGCTGGGTACCAGTGTGGAAACGCTGGTGCTACCGCTAGTGCAGGGGGTGGATGCAAGGAGAAAATTGAAAAGTCAATAGCAAAGGCCGCACAGAAAAAAAAGATAAGAGGGTGAAACAAAAGGAGATGGAGAACTTCAAAAAGCTGAGAGCTATAGAACACTGCTAATTAATAGCATCAGAAGAAGAGCTTTTTTCTTCCTTCTGGAACTTTAATGCTGCATATTAACTTGCAAGGCAGGATGATTAAGAGCTAACATTGTGAGTCAGGTTCATTACACTGCCAGAGGAACCATTTTACATGACAGAGGATGCACAATTTCTCCTTAGGGAAAAAAACAAACAGAAACTATATTTATTTATCAAAATCCTCTGTGGATTGCCTAAAAACTGCATTTATTGTACTTCATTACATTTGAAGGTGTCTTTGTTTATGCACACAGGATTACATTACAAGCACTGAGCATGCATGTTGGCTTATTTACATATTTATCTGTCTCTGTATGCATCTTTTTTTTCCAAAATGGATGATGCAAATATAAACAGTTCATGAAAAATAAGGTAGTGTAAGAAAATACAAATTTTGACAGTTCAGAAAGCAAGAGTGGCATTAATTTGAAACAGTGCCTCACAATTAGCTTATTATCTTCTTTTTTTCCCCACAGCAGTAATAGTCTATTCTCCCACTGATCCTACTGTAGCAATTTCCAACAGCTGTCAAATCCCCAAAATCAAAATTAGTGCCATGGAATTGGGCCTTAATGAAATGACCTGCTGGATTTACTCTATAAAGCAGAGCGGACAGTCCTTGCTGGCCTCGTCAAAACTGTCTCTCTGCAAGCTTCGGTCCCATTAACAAACGGAAATAGTCCTGGGTAAATGTATTAAGCACTACTTCCACCTTCTAATTTTTACCCTCTCTCTTCATAATTCATTCACTCTTTCATTAGTTTTTAATATTGAAAAAGGCTTTTAACTGACTCTTGTGTCTTCATGGGGTCACCAATTATTTGTCACTATTAATTAGGGGAATGTCAGAGTCCACGTTTTATATTCTGATACATGTAATGTGCTCGCACTGCTGGGATGGTGGAAATATATTTCCACCTTGGGTTTTCATAGTAGAAATGTAACATCATTTCCATAATTGCTTATGAAATAATCATTTCAAGGGTCTAGTCACAGATCCCTCCTTCCTTTGCTTCCCATAAGAAGAGGCGAATTTGTGCCGAGGCCCAGTGGAAGACTCTGGTCCCTGTAGGAGAGAGTTCTTTACAAAACATAAGACGCTGATTTTCTGATTTCTCTATTAGGTGGCTCCCGGGGAGACCCTCTCTACCCTCTGTTGATCAGACTCTTATTCACATATTCACCGCTGTATGGAAAAATGCTGCAATAAAAAGAATGAAACAGTAGTTTTGTGAAATGAGATGCTCTTGTTCTGCATGTTGCAACTCCCTGCTAGGGTGAAAATGAGAACGAGGGAGGAGGGTGAAAGAAGCGAAGGAGTAAGCGGTTAGGCAAAGACATTTTGCCCATATGGTATCTCAGTGAGTCAAACCTCTTCAAATTAAGGATTTGGTGAGTTCTGTTAGATGGACTTGTCAAAAAAAAATCCATCTGCAGTTGTGTAGATATGACTGCTTGAAAATAGTGTGGAAATATATGAGCAAAAGGGCAGGCAAAGCTGATATCAACTGAGCAGATCTGACTAATTTATGAGGGTAAACTGCACTGACAGAGAAAGAGAGAGATGCAGGTAAAGGGAGGAAGTTCTCATTGACTCTCAAGAGCAGGCCAGCCCAAAACCCAGGAGGGAACTCTCTCAGTTTGAACTTTATCAGGGGCTACGCTTAATCAATACGCTATCGGAAAAAGAATTAATTACTAAAGCAGAATAAAACAGCTGCATTTTAAACCAAGCATTCATCAATTCTGTAATCTCTTGGTTACGGCCCAGGTGTCAAGAGGATCATTTCGGCTCCATGTAATGAGGAACTGTGGGAGTTTACCACAATCCTGTCCTCCTCCTCCACTGCTCTGATTCTGAACCTTCGCTGAAAAATGCAGACTTTCCTTTTTTTCTTTCTTTCTTGTTTTTATTTCATTTCCAACCATGGAGACTGTTTGTCATATATTCTGACTGTTTAACACTTCTTTTCCTTTGCCCCATATATATAACAGACCAACAGTATTCCACCCGTTTAAACCCCCACCCACACCGCACCGCATTCCCACCAAATTCCTGTCTTGGCAGGGATGGGACAAAAGGGTATTAGTTTTGAAATCTCTAGTGCAAAAGCTGACTAGAACGGGACAATCCTGCTGCTGCAGCCATCAATCCGGACATTCCTCCACCACCAGTTTGCAAAAGACAAAAAAAAAAAAAAAAAAAAAACAGGGGTGGAGGGGAGTGGCATAAGAGGGACAACCCACCATGCTTAAGTACAACATACAAATATACATTATTTGTGCTACATAAAATCAATGGAGTGTGACAGTCAAAGAGGAGGATTAGTGGGAATAAAATGAATAGTTTGTGGTGAGCGTGTTTCAGTACTGGGTAGGGGTGGGGGGCTTGAGGCTGTTGTCATGGCCACTGCCGTCCAGCCCTTGACCCAAGCCCAAAGTCTGTAAATGGACTGTCCTTGACTTCCCATGATGGGGGATTTCAAGGCAGGTTGAAAAGGGGTTATGGGTGATGAATTGGGTTTTTAGTGAGCTCATTAGGAAACCAAACAGAGTTTAGACTGGCGGAGCGGAGCAACAGTGCAGTAATCAGTTCTGCTCGCTTTGTTCCCTGCCTTCAGGACATTTGTGTGAAAAAAAAAATAGAGTGGGGAGGGAAAAAAAGAAAAAAAACTTCATGGCATTTGGCTGATGAGAGGGCTGCTGAGCAGCGGCTACAATCTGATGGTTGACTTGTTGATTTATAAACTTTTTAATTCATTTACTCTTTCTACCCCCCAGGTCTATAAAAGAAATCTTTTAAACTAATCTTTTATGGCACTGTCCATCAGGTGTCTGTAATAAATCCAAACCTTTATCCTCTCTAAGTGTAAAACAGTAAGTTTGTTTGTTTGCTTTTAAATTGTAATTGAGGGTAGATGAATTGGTACTGATGCTGTTATCCTACAGAAGATCATCTCAAATGGTGGAAGCTTCTCTGGATCACAAAACACACTTGGTTAAACCTGGCAAACTATACTGCTGCATTTTCTGATTTAGGTAAAAGACTTTGATATGCAATAGTTCCTAGGGGGGATTATAAAGCCATTTCTTCACTGGGTAGATCCAGATGATGTGTCTTCATGGTCTCTCTTTTTTTTCTCCTTTTCTTTGTCTCATTTCTTTATTTCCAAGCTTTCACAACATCATCATTCCATAAGTAGAGCAACTTAATAAGTTTGCAAGTAGAAGCTCAGAAACAGCTTGTTTTACTAATGATCATGCTTGTTTCTATTCAACAAAGACAAAATTACTTTAGGGAAATACCTGTTTTTTAATATTTAATGAATCATCAAATCCTAGAATTAAGGTGTTCTTCTCTGAATACACCTAGCCCTGTTTTTCTACCATAACAATTATAAATTATACAGCGAGAGGTGTTGGTACATGCAGTTTCAAACATAAGATTAGTCCAAGTGCATGATTTCAAGGAAAAAAAGAAGGACAAAGTCTTGGCAGACACAAGCAAGGTTTGCACTTTCAAACTGACAGGTTTGTAAATTTGTTTATGAAGAAAGACGTGATGAACCGAGATTACCTGCGAGACCAATTAGCTCCATTCGATTCCAAATGTAAGGGAGGAGCAGCGGCAGTTTCTTCTGCAGTGTTTAGGGGAGCGGGGTGGAGTTGTCAGGAAGGCAGGGAGTGTGAAATGTCTGGTGGATACCCAAAGCCCTTCATTAGCCACTGATCCTTGTCTGCTGAGTGAGGGGCAGTCATGGGCATCACAACTCCCTTTTAGTTTACCCAAGAAAAGCAGGGTGAGGGGTGGAGGGTAGCTCCCCCATCCCCTGCAATTTAGCCCTTTACCATTCATGCAAATTGGGTCCTGACATCTGCAACAGCCTGCCTCCCTTTCATACATCTTTATTGCACGTCTTTTCTTTGAATTGCTCGCGCCTCAAATGAAGCCTTCCATGGCAGAGGCTTGTCTCAGTTGACATGCCTTTAAAAAAAAAAAAAAAAGGAAAAGAAAAAAAATAATCGACATATTTTTTTTAATAATCAAGACCCCAAAAGGCATAATCAATCAAAACACCAGGTGATGGGATTCTTTTTTAAGTTAAGAGGTTAATTGCAAGAGCATTTTGGGCAGATTTATAATTTTATGAAAAGATCAAGGGCGGCTGAGTTGGCAGCAACTAGTGAAAAAGGCAGTAACCACACACCTTGCCCCCCCCTTTTTCTTCTGGACTCACTGCTTTTCTTTGGCTCGAGGGAAGAAGCTGAAAGAGGAGGGTGGCTCTCCTCCAGTCCATATTTTGGGTTATAAGGTAAAATGGCCAAACTGGCAGTTAGAAATATATTTCACGTCCAACTCTACATCCCAAATGCCTCCCCTTTGTCTCTCCCTCTCTCTGTTTCCTCTACTTCAACCTCGCCCTCTATGGTAGGGATGTGCAAGCGGGGTCAACGCTGCGCCTGTGAGAGGAGAGAGGCCTTGTATCAGTGGAGAGGCGATAGTTATCTCCGGCATTCCAGGGATGACAGTGAGATATCTGCCTGATGGCAGGGTTAGGGGGCTTAGAGAAGGGGCGGAGAAGAGAGGGAGGAGAAGAGGTACAGGAGTTGTTGAGCAACTCCCCCCACCCCACATGCACGTCCCTCGCTCCTTCACTTCATGCCGTTCTTACTGCCTGACTGCCTCGCTTCCCCACACATAGAAAAAAACCCCATCTAATTAGAAGCTCTTATTCCACTTCATTTAAAGGAACACTTAATGATGTGTTTTTGTGGGGAGACAACTACATGTACAAAAAGGAGGCGCTCAGCTTTAACCCTCTGGATTCAGATATGGTCATGTTTGAGACGTGCTTGGCCATATTCCTCTGTGATGTCATGGAGGAGAGGGAAGAAAAGGGTTGTGTTTTCTCATTCACCTTTAGCCAGTGCAGTGGTGGCAAGGGGCGGTGAAAGGGAGGAGGGGGGTGGCAGACGGGAGGCGGGTAGGGACATCTGAGTTTGGCAGGGAGACTTGCTGAAGGAGAGAGTTTGTTGTAATTGCTCTGACAGGTTTTAAGGCTGTTAATGACTCCGGCCTGAGCGCCACCAATTTGTCAGCATGCTAGCTGTTTACTAAGCTGTTGTTTTATGGTCCAGTGCAAGGGGCTGGTGCTTGTTTAAGCGCAGATCAGGAAATAATCAGCGTAAAACACTGGCTGCAGTGCCACAGCCACACTAAAACTGTTCCGTTTAGGGCCCCCCATCTACTGTATGGATTTGAATGAGTGCAGTACACCATATGGCATTTTTACACACACACAGACACTCACTAAACTACACTGACGGCTCTGCTTGCATCTAGAAATCAGGCTGTCAGCTACATGTTTTATCATTACAACAACTTTGCACTCTTTGCACTTGTCAATATTATGTGAGTGAAAAGCAGATTGTTAGCATCTGGTCCTGGAGGAAGACCTGTTGTCCTTCGTTAGCACAAAGCAACAGAGCGCTAGCAGGTCCGCTGGCATGAATACAGCCTCTACATGTTTGTGCATGTGTGTATGTAAGAGAGAATGTGAGTGTGTTAAAAGCATGTGGTCCCAGAGCCGGCAAAGACCCCTTCGTAAATCCAGAGTAAATAAAAGGGGTAACCAGACAGACAAAAGAGGAGCCCCCACTGCTTCTCTCATTCGCTGCCATTTGGGGGACTGAATGTGCTAAACGCCGCTTATGTTGGCTGAAAGGTTGAGGAGAAAAAGGAGGCTCTAAATCCCCGTACTTCTTTTCTCCTCATTCTCTGTGGCCAAGCCTGCAGGCATACAGAGGTAGTGTAATAGGAGGGTGTTGGAGGGAGAGGTGTAGGGTCAGAATGCTGGTTGAAGCTCCCTGCAACAACCTCTTAGCCTCTGTCCTCCATCCACTCCTCTTTCACTCTCACACTCCTCAGAAGTTTTCTCCTCTCCTTATTTGGGTGAGCTTGGGTGAACATGACTGACTAGTTTGGGCTGACAGTGGGTGTGGGGGGTCCGTAGTAATTAGTCACTTTAACCACGGCTTCCATAAGCCACTGCTTCAACACTCTCTCTTAATTACACTGAAACAAATGCCAGGGCCTCCCAGTGCAGAGCCACTGCAGTCTTTTCAGATGTGTATTTTTGGTAGAGAGACTAATCTGGTGTGTTATTTTACAACTCACCATAATAATGTTTGAATGTGGTTTCCAGCTATTGACAAGTCATTATTCATTCATGCAGGAGTACTGAAGTAGAAGAGGAAAGACACGTTTGCTGTACTGATAGCTGAAATATGTGTTACTTGTGGTCGCATCCATAATACTTCCAGAGTTGACTAGGCCATAGTGGCTCCCTCAGGGGCAAGGTACCTCATAGATATGAAGCATGGGCTCTTGTGTCACTATAACTGCCCCCACTCTCAGCAGAAACTGCAGGACACTTTGTATTCAACTTCTTTTTTTTTTCTGGTACAAGAACTCCTGAAGCGACCCCAAATGTGCCAACATGAGATAAGTCGAGTTGCAATGTGTTTACAGTCCTTTCCCAGCCCGATAATGAGCTCAGCCCTGAGACCAATTT
>JAOWBL010000015.1:3937736-3972943 GCA_028564865.1 Zenarchopterus dispar
ACATGAGATAAGTCGAGTTGCAATGTGTTTACAGTCCTTTCCCAGCCCGATAATGAGCTCAGCCCTGAGACCAATTTACTCACAAGGAGATATATCTGAATGCATTTTTAATAACCACCCACTGGTGATGAGAGAGGGAATGTATGTGAGCGTAACACGCTCTTGGACTTGTGCTTGTTTGTTTGCAAGCATGCTCATTCACTCTTTCTCACCCTCATTGCGTCTGGTCATTGTCTTCCATCTTCCCTGATTACACTTGCTCACAGTTCCCCTGCTTATGAAAATATACACAAAAAACTTTCATTGCAAGCACTAAGTAAAGATCTTAATAGAGTGAGGGAGTAAGGAAGGGAAGGAGAGAGAGGAAAAAAGGTTGAAGAAAACCAGAAAGAGAGTGGGTGTGTGGGGAGTTGTGGGGGGCTGTCTTCTTCTCTTTTTTTTCTTTTCTCCAAGGGCACTGCTTTTCCAAAAGTGCCTGGGGCTACACTCCAGCACCTCAGCTCCCTTAGGCCTTTCGGCTGCCTCCTAATAGCCAACCCCCATCTGTGTCACATGGCCAGATGATGGGACGCTTCCCTCTCCTCTGCCCTGCACTTTTTTTTTCCTTACCCAATTTTTTTTCTCAGAGTGCACATCCACGCAGGTTAGAATGGCAGAGTTGCCAGGGAACAGTCAGAAGCCATTAGCGTTTGGGACAATTTGCCCTGCAGCGTTTTTTCTCTCGCTCATAAGAAAGGAGTGGGGGTGGATGCAAAGCACCAGCTCTCCTTTAGATGTAATGAGGTTGAGCAAGTTGGATCTTCTTTATTCTATTTCCAGTCCTCCTTTATTCCTCCTGCTTCATCCCTGCTTCTTTTCTTCCTTTCTTTGTTTCTTTTCACGTTATGTCCACACTTAGTTTTTTTTCATTCTCTTGTGAAGACACACATATGTCTGCATATAAATAGCAACTCCAAAAACGGCTATTAAAAGTGCAGCTTGAATTGTCTGATCTGTGAACACATGCCAGTCTCCAAGTAAATGTAAAAGAGAGAGAAGCTTAAAAAAAAGTGGGGTCTGGTTTCATCCTTGCTGGCCAGGGCAGGAGGCAGCGAGCATGCTGGGTAATGAAGTGACAGGTCAGTCTGTAAATACGCACGGGTCACAGTGGCGCTGGCCAGGGGGAAGGCTATCACATTGCAGTGAAAATGGAAACGTCAATAAAATTAATCTGCAAGCCTTTTGGCCACTGTGTAGTTCTATTGGATGAGCCTGACTGCTCACAGCAGGACGGGGATTTGGACACCAGCTTGAAAATCAACACAAAACCTGGTGGCATACAAACAAACACCAAAGTTTGCATCAACATTATTCAGTGAAGCTCAAAAACAAGAAACAAAAGTTGGGGTGGTTTAAATTCACAGTTCAGTAGTTGTCTTTCGACTGAAGTTTGGCAGAAAACTGGAGAAGTTAGATTTAGCTTCTGTCTGGGTCGCATTTCTCAGGAAGCCCCTCACAGTCAGGGTAGGGCTATGGCCAGACCAAAGTTTATTGTTTTAGGCTTCCCTGAACAAGGATTCGTACTTAGCCTGGGATTTATGGCATTCGCCACTAATGAATGCCCATTCTACAATTACAACACCCCTTGTCTGCGTCCAGATTCCCACATGTCCTTCAGGATGGCTGTTGCTTCTTTAACTTCACACAGGGAGCACAAAGTCGGCACTTCTCTGTTTTCTTCTTTTTTTCGTGTGGCTCTGCACTAATGATGTGGAAGGAAAACACTGTGCACAGACAGAAAAGAAAGACAGAGAAGAAAAGAGGAGGGAAAAATAGGGGGAGAAAAAAGAAAAAGAAAGAGGAAAAAGCAGTTAGAAGTGCGGGCCCCCGCTGGCCCTCTACTCTTCATTTATTTTGCATTTGATTACGCCACCAGTCGGATCCTTTTTCTTTCCCCCTTTTTAATGTTATTAGTTCAAATATTTATGCGAGATTAAGGGTTGTATAGGTGGTTGTGATTGATGCCTCCTGAAAAACAGAAGGACATGTGCGTCTGAATTTTGAGAATGTCCGGGTCCTTCTCTTCCTTAGTGGAGGAGTTTTTCAGATACATAATTTAGATGCCCTCAAGGAAGGCTTTCAAGGCATTTGTGCCCGGGGGCGAGAAAAATAACCATGACTGCTAAAAGTAAATCATTTTTGCTAATGCACAATTAATGCCAGGGAAGAAGAACAAGAAAAAAAGCAAGGGACGAAGATGCAGATTTTGATTTAAAGTAGAAAAGGTGCTGGGGTATGTCCATGTTTTCCTCATAAAATCAAACCCTTCTGGACATTAATGCAAGGAAACCCACCATTGGCCTGCCATGCTAATCTTATGGTGGAAGTGGGGGGAGTTCAGGATCTAGGGAGGGCTAGAGGAAGCAGACGACGAGTCCATTATGTGCATCAAAGTGCAACAATGAACTTTGCCAAATCACATATCAATGCCCGTGAACCTCAGATGGATGTGGTGGATTCATGAATGTGTATTACTGTACATATCTGCATAACTCCGTTTTCTGTCCCCTTTGGCTCTCTTCAAAGAATGGGGGAAAAAATGCTCCATGTTCCATCAAGCATGCAAATTTAATTGAATTAATGACATGAGTCTTAGTCTCAACAGTACTTGAAGACTCCTTGTCCATTTTTTTTCCTTTCCTCCTCCTCCTACTGTAGGAATGGAATGAAGAACACAGTGTTTCAGCATCCAACCATAACATTGGAGTCATTAACCCCAATTCCCTTCTCTCATGCTCTGGGGCATAGAGCAGCTCTACAAGGCCTCTCCGTAAACCCCTCGCTCTCTGTATGGGCCTTCATCTAAGGCCATCTAAATCCCTCTACCTCCATGTCTTCTCTGCACAACACTGGCTTTACTGCAGCAATTCTTTCTTAGCGCACCACTTTTGAATTCCTTAATAGGTATTTGTCCACTTATCTGTCTTCCATTAGCCTTAAACTCCACTTTGACCATCTGTACTTCTGTTTGAGCTGCGGGTGTTGTTTACCTGAGTCTGTGTTGTGGTCTGAGATGTTATTTAACTCTGGGTTTGGTTCCCGTCCAGGAGATGGCTTAGACAACAGCGTTGCATCGCCAGGCACAGGGGATGACGACGATCCAGACAAGGATAAGAAGAGGCAGAAAAAGCGTGGCATTTTCCCAAAGGTGGCCACAAACATCATGAGAGCATGGTTGTTCCAGCATCTCACGGTAAGCAAGGCCATTGCATTTTCTTTTTTTTCTTTTTTTTTTTTTAAGATGCACATTTTGTACATGACACAAAGCACAAACCCATACATACACACACTTTGCGCAGTGGCTGCTGTGGGAGAAAGCAAAAGAGTGGTGGCAGCGTTGTGATGCTCACCTGTCAGCCACCTGTCAGAGGGAAACAGTGGCCAGGTCAATTTAATCAGTCTGGACTGTTTACTCAGCTCAGCACACTGGATGATCGAGAAAGGGCCCAACTACCTGTGACATTTACTACAGCATGAGATGCACTGTTTGTCTGACCTCGAGAAGAAAGTTTCTCAGGAAATAAACAGGAGTGGAGGTTGCGAATATAAACGAACCTGATTGACTTGGTGTGATACTTATTCATTTCTTGTCCATATCTAAAGCGTTAGAGATACTGTTGTTGATTTATCAAACTCTTCAGGCAGGCTACTCTCACTTTGGCTCATTTACTTTAATAAAAACAGTCCTCTTGCATTAGATTTGGAATTTGAATGCCACACTTCTCCAAATATATTTAGCAAAAGCAATGTCTCCTATTGTCTGCTTTTCTAGTTATCTGTACGTGTCTTAGAAAAAGGGGTGGTCCCCATGTCCCCTCACCCTCGGTAATGTCAGGACATTATCAGAACATCAGGCTGTATTGATTTTGCCACACAGGTCAGATTTCAGGAGGAGGTCACCACAAAGGCTGCCTGAGCTTGTGCCTCCCAGTCCCAGAGATGGAGGGGAAATGCAGGGGGATGGGATAAGGGAAAGAAGGGAGAAAGTAGAAAAGAGTTTTGAGCTTCAGTCTTTCAGATCATCCTCGCATTTAAGAGGGTCAGGTGCCCTCTGTGCACCCAGTAGCCCCCACCACCACTAGTGCCCACTCCCAACTCAAAGTCCCCCTCTACCCTGATTACCTAACCAAAAGCCCAAGTAATAAGCGGCCAGCAAATACAGCCTAATTGAAAGGGCTGTAAATCCATTACATATTGGTCAGGGATAATCAGGGGTGCTTTAATCACTTTTATCTATTCAGGAGCAGTGAAGCTGCAACAGCAAAGCCCTGAGCCTCGCAGGCCTTTGCGGCTCCACCACGCCAGTCTGCACGCTTATTATTCTCATCATTATCAAAATGACTTCACAGCTGTTCACAGCTCCATCCCTCCCTGAGTGGAAATCTCTCACCAAACTGCACAAACCAGGCTGCAGAGTGCAGCTAAATTTCCTCCTTTTTTTTTCTTTATTGTTTGAGAAAACATTTATTTCTGATATTGGCTTTCTCCTCTTTCTGGATGGAATATGTGTGTGAGCTGGAGTAAAAATTTCAAAAGCTTCATTAAGATTAATTTTACTCTATGGTTTCATATGAATGCAAAAATTAGATAAATACACATTCTGATTAGATTTAGAATTTCAAAATGATTTGCATTTTCACTGATGAAACCCTGACACAGTTGCAGAATTCTCTCCTATACAGACCCTCTGGAAGGAACAATTTTCTGCCAGATTTTTTTTTCATTTAAATAGACAAATTGAGCCCAACTTTCAGAGCATTGGTGAATTCAGACAGCACAGAGCTTTCAAAGCCTTCCTTTTCTGTCGCTCTGTCTTTTATCACATCCCCTGCTTGTGGATGTTCTCCAATCTTTATTTGTTTCTTTTGTGGAGAGCCCTGGCCAGTCTTGTACAAATAATAATCCCTCCCTTTTAACCTGCCTTCATTTCTCCGCTGAGGAAGAGGACTAATTGAATTATCCCCCTTCTCTTCTCACCATCCAGTTCTCCCACCCATAAACTCTCTCTCACACACACATTCACACCCATTAACCATTCTCCTTTCTTTTAATTTGTTAAGCAAATGTATTTGCCATAGTTGGATGCGTTTGTCCAAGGGTGAATTCTTGGGGACTTTGGCCCTGAATGGCCTATAGCAGCATTCTGCCATTCACGCATTCATTAACTGAGGGGTGAGGAGTGAAAGGAGCGGCCTTGTATTTTCTCATACTGAGGGGGCCAGCATGGAGCTCCTCTTCCATGAGCCACAGGGGTCTCCCTACATATGTTCTCAACATCCAACCATTGTCACATCTTCTGAAAAGCTCAAAAGGACAGGACCCCCCCTACCCTCCTTCACACACACACAAAAAAAGAAAAAAACAACACAGGCCAATAGTAACAACTATTGGCTTTTAGATTCAGTATAACAAAATTGCCCTCTCCCTCTCTCCTCCTCTTACTCCGACCCCACACTCTCTTGGGAGAAATTGCGAGGTTGCTTTCTTCATGATGGCTCACATCTAAATAAACTTATAACCAGGATTGCAGTACAGAGGAAAGGACAGTTTTGACATAATATTGGTCACAAAAAAAGCATGAGGAAAATCTCTGGATGTGACTGGGATATCCTTGACCTCGTTTATGTTAAGGCCATATGCACTAGGGAGCACGTGAGCTGACAACCTTAAATGTCCCTCATGTAATTGGCAAACGGCTGTTCAGATCAGCTGGTGCTGGCGGGCAGAAGAGGGTCAGACTGTCGCTCTACTCCCTTCATCTATCCTCTCTCCCACTCTTTCTCTCCAATGCTCCCCCTCCACCCCCTGTCTCACTACGAGTTTCTGGATATCTTCCAGCCACATTAGGGGAAGGGAAATCCCAGACTGTTGGTATAAGCTTTTCAATACTACAGGGAGATTATGTTATCAGAAAGGTAAACTTCACTGTTAGGGGTAAAATGTTCTGCTACACTTCAAAAGCAAGGACTGCACTATGGAATTCAGGATAAGAGCACATCGGGATGGTAAAGTGAGGGACTGATGAGAAAAAGAGAATTAATGAGAGAGGAGAAGCAAAAATGTGATGATCCATGTTTTTTTCTACTGTTGCAAAACTGATGCCCTTTTGTGTTTGTCGAAAGTAAACTAAACTTTACAATTAGCCCCCTTGTGCCCTTGGCCTTTCCTTCTCACTCACCCCCCGCTAGCCCTCACTCACCCCTGTAAACACAAGGGTCGGCCTTGCAATGAAAACAGGAAGCACTCAGATACAAAGATACCACTCTGAGCTCTGGCCTTGTCTTTTGACTAGTGTAAACCCTCAAACACCTATGAAAATAAATAGGGGACCTCAGGAGCAAGCCAGGACAGTTAACAGTTTCTGTGCATGTGTGAACTAGACGGAGGGAGGGAAGGGCTGTGCAACAGAGGGAGAGTGGTCAGTCAGATGAGTAAGGAGGTAGCCCTCTCAAGCATCAAGCTTCTCAGGTTCTGTGCTGGGTCACCCTTTGGTCTGAGTGTTTGGGGAAATGCTGTTAAGCTGCTAAGCCAGGTATATTGGTCCCCTGGGCTCTTTGAAAAGGAAGTGATATATCCTTTGGTCATTTAGAGAGTCTTTGGACTGTGAGGTAGAAGTGAATACCCAAATAAAAAAAGTATTTGTGTGATTAGATGAGAGTTAAATATAGTTATTGGTATAATACACCATTGGGGTTTATCTTCTTACATGTTACCCTCACAAGACTATTGACACTTGAAGTGTACTTGAATTAAGGTATGAAATTAAAGTGGCCATACTCTTCTGACATACTTCGAAGAACTCAGAGCTTGAAATGCAAGTGAAGCAACAGGCATTCACAAAAGTGAGGACCTTTGAGGAGTTGGGCGCATTGTGCTGCAAACATCATTAGATACACTAGTGACAGTGCTCCACCCTCCCCAGCCCCCCGAACCCACGCATGCAAACACACACACACACATGCACTCCCAACCCAAGCCTAACATAGCATTAGTCTCCATGACAACAGGGTGTCATCGTCAGGTCGAGCCCTCCTGTGGGAGCTGCTCTCACTGCCACCCTTTATAGACGCACATAAAAGAGGCTGCAAGGGTCATTCACACAAGGTATGGGCGCAGGCTGGACAGAAACCCAGCGACAAATGTTTGTTCCATCCGAATAAACAAGTGTGCAAGTCCAATCCTAAAAAAGGAGAGGACAGGCTTTTCATGCAGACTAAACAGTCCTGTAGTATTCCCAGTTTATTAAAGCTCCTCTAGCTCTTATAATCCTTGTGTGTTGTTCCAGCACAAGCAGCATGTAACTGGTGGAGATACACATCTGCAAACAGTTTGAAATACCCAAGCCCTTTCTTTTTGTACATTAAACAGTCAAAAGCTCTTTATTTTCTTTTTCATTGTGCCTACTTCTTCCTTTCCAGTTGACAAAATAAATGGCACATACTCATTTACTATTTTTTAAAGAAATTTAGAAATCTTTTACTTGTAACATAGCTTAATCCTATTTTGACAACATTTTTAAAACCAGAAATTTTCAAAGAGCCTACTCATGTTCCAGTGATTGAGAATCAGTTTGCTTTTCCACCTCTTTAGGTTGTTTTGAGTTTGGATGAAGAGAGTGTGGAGACAAAAGAGAGGCAGGGAGTAGGTTTAGGGATAAGAGCAAGGGCAGGGAGGGGGTAAACTGGGGGTTCCTAAAGGTCACAGAGGTGGAAGCCTGGAGGAGGCCCGCACACTAATCTGTCATGTGCTTGTTTGCCTCAGGAGCCCAAAAGTCAGTTCTTCAGTCACCCGTAGTAACCCAGGCGACGGTTTGGTTCACTGCCACCATCCAAATGTGAGACTGTCTGTGGAAGACGTAGGAAAAAAGAGTCATCACATTGCTTTTGTGACAATACCAGCTGCTTTGTGTGTGTTTGCAAAACAGATGTTACTGACAGGGTGACATAATGTGGCTATGTTTATCACAGGAGTCATTGAAAGTCACTGGTAATGAGAGTGGTGCAGACCTTTGAAAGGGGTTGAAAACTGGTGCTCAGCTATTGTCTTAATGTTGGTTGCACAGCAAACCTGGAAAACAGAGACACAAGCTACCTCTGTCTGCCATCTGTCTCTCCCCAGTTAGACCACCGGTCAGGGACCTTGATGAAAGACACTCAAGTGCAGACACTGCAGTTAAAAAATAGTCTGTTTCACTGAAGAATTTCACAGGCTTGATCAGAACATGTAAACGTGGAAGCACAGAAGAGAAACAAGGCTCAGAAGGCATATCCAATGACTTCCAGTCTTCCCAGGATGTGTATTTACATGAGCTGCATCAAGTTTGCCACCTCACTGCAAAGAAACTCTGCTTAAAATTTTGAATGTTTGTGCGCTCCAGCTGCATGACTGACAGAAGCCTTGTTTACAGTGCGCTTTGGTAAAGATGGTAGCGGTTCCAGAGATTTAGTGCTGCATTTGAGAGTAAGAAGCTCTAATTCGTTTCATGCTCCGACATCAGACCTTTACACTTTGCCCCCTAATCCAGATCTGTCACAGTTCCACTTCAAAGCCAACTAACCCCACATGGAATCCACTCATATAAAGCATGCCACATTAACCTTGCAGTACGACATAGAATGGGTGTGAGAAAAATCCTTACGAGTCCCTATGCCTTTCGTTTGTTTGCTTTGTTTTTCCACTTTTGATTCCCATAAGCTTGCTTATTGAAAATTAGCAACTGCTGTTGTGCATTTGTAAATGCTGGGATACGTGCATAACCTCACCACCTCTCCTCCCATGTTTCCTTTCATCTCCATCTCTTCCTGTTAGTTTTCATTCCCGCTGTTTGCATCTTAATTCAGGTTGTTTAATGAAGTAGCAGAGATGAGCGCTTTCACTCAGGGACTGTTTACGACACATTTGCTCTTCATTGAGATGATTAAACTGTGTGAAAATCCACAGTGGTTGCAAGAAAGAAGGAACATAAAGAGAAGCCTGCAATATATATTCCACCAAGAAAATGATAAATAAAACAGAGGAAAGTGCACTCTGAAATGTGATGCAATATCCAATTCTTTAAATGGTTTCACAAAGGGGATTTCCTCATTGAGGAAAGAGAGAGCGCAGCAGGAGTTTGACTGGCCCCTGCAGAGGTGACTGCATATGCTGTGACCACAGCAGACTACAAACAGATAAGGCCTGTGGAGGGCAGTCAGATTTATGAACTCACAGCTATAAACAGCTAGAAATCCCTCTAAAAACACGCATGCATAAATCTGACAGCACTTTTTCAAGGTCTGGTGCTGTACTGAGAATAGATTGTGAACATCTCCCTGCCTTTACTACAGACACTTGCTCCTGTATTCAGTAGCACTAATGGAGATGAGAACCTGGCTGAGCTTACTATATGGGAAATAGGACAGAATAATGCAATTTGTAAAATGGGACCCCATATTCTTTTGTAAGAGCATAGGATGTACCAGTAAATCATAATAATAAATGATTACTGGAATGTTTGTTGTTGATTCTGTGCTACTTTTCTCATTTTTATTCTTGTGAGGTTTATTTTAGTCATAAATGTACAACAAAATTTCAGACTTCTCAGAGTCAGTTCCCTCAAATTACCCCTTACCCTTCCCAGGCTTCTGCCCTGCAGGCTACTCCCATTGCCCCCATGGTTGATTGCGGGGTTGTGGCGAGAGCTGTTAGAGTGGTGGCTGCAGCTTGCTGGGGACCATGGAGGCCAATGAGATTCTGCTGCAGGCCTCCAAGCTGCCCCAGCACCGCTTTGATATTCATCTCACACCAAGAGGAGGAAAATGCAAAAGGGAAAAGGAGCAGCAGAAGTGTGGAAACAGCAAACCGGGCTAAAAAGGGGAGGGAGGCAAGAAGAGAGGAAAGGTTGACGGATGGAGGCACTGAGTAGAAATCAAAAACAGACTATGTGTTTCACTGTTTGGTTTGTCATGGGACCCTATAGCTGCACCAAATCCCACTCCTGCCATTTTATGCGATTTTTCTCCCCTCCCTCCCCTTTCCTCTCAAATGCATGCTTTTGTTTTGCCCAGTGCTCAGTCCAGAGGCAGGCACTGGGATTCCTGCACAGTGGGGTCCTTATAACTGGGAGCCATGTCTCTTGTTCTCACCTCTTCCCCCCACTTCCTCACCTTTTCATTTTTTCCCCATTGATATCCTCTCTTTTTCCCCTTCTGAACATATGGACTGGTTTTCAGGAGAGGGCCCAGTCCACATCAAAGACTGATGCAGAGCGGGTCAATTTGTTGCTCCTTTTCCCCAACTGTTCCCCCTCCGCCAGCCACAGTGTACTCTCCCTGCTTTGCAGCAGTTTACCCAGAATGCATCATTGTTGAAGCATTCCTGCCTGGCATGTGTTTTTGGTGTCTTTTCTTCATGTAGAGCAGACCCAGTTCCCTTAAGACCTGTGGATTTTTGTGTAGCCACATGCCCCCTAAGATCATGTAATGGTATACAAATGAACATGTGCAACAAAAAGCAAGCTGTTCCACACACTGATAAGAAAAAGCAGATGGATAAAAGAAGATTGGAGCCAATGAAAATCAAATAAAAAGAAAAAAAATAAATATATAAATCCAAATCTAAGCACAGCAGGTCTTGGCTCCAGATGTGAATCTCTCTGAATATTGATTGTGAGGAAAGCTAGTCCTCCATATCCCTAGGGCTGCAGTGGCTGACACACAAAGCACCTCACTAAAGCCCATAAACCAGCTTGCACAATTATTTAGATAATAGGGCAACAACGGCAGTGTATGCCTCCTAACCCAGAACCTCCTTCTTGGTTCTCATCTCCCTACTTCCACTCCTGCTCCTTCATTTCTTTTTGTCATCCAGCATGGAAATGAAGAAATGCACAGAAAAAAGGAGGAGGAGGCAAATGTGTAATTAGCTACACATTTCTGAATCCTCCTTAATGTTCATCACTGAAACCAGGGGCAATTACAAGTTCAAAGGGGTTTAGGGCACCCGCAGCCCGCATAATCAGTCACAAATTAAGTGCCGCTCATTTGTCATAGCTCAGTGTGCATACAGAAACATGCATGCATGCATCTTGTCAGAGTTGACTCATAGACAGGCTGACAGGCATCAATTTCCAAACAGGCACAAATCTCAGCCACCCCAAGGCACCGGGTTAGGCCGCCCAATCCTCTTATGCTCTGATGCGTTGTTTTCATTAGACAACAGCAAACACCAATGACACCTTCACATTAACTTCTTCAACATTATACTGTACCCTACTTCCATTCATCCTCTTATAGGTGTCCTGTTTGCACTTCCAATCCATGCCACCACCTGTTCCCTCCTGTCATCATTCTACAGTTTTTGCTAAACCTTCTCTGTCCTCCTCTGTGAGTGTGTGTGTGTGTGTGTTTCTCCCCACCTGCCTGTGCATTTGCAACACGTGACAGTGTGCGTTTCATGTCTGTCCCCAGAGGTGTATCTCGGTTACCTCAGGGGCAGGGTCACAATGGCTAATCCTGTCTTCAGGTGGCTGTTTAGCACAGTGAGAGGAGAGCTTGCAGAACCGGAGGTGAGCTCCTATTACAGGACTCCCCGACCAGGGGTCACCTCTGACATTGTCAGAATAAACAGAAACATGTTGTGGCAGACAGTCAAAATGGCATATGCATGTAGTTGCTTGGAAAGTTTTAACTCATAAGCACATTGAGATGGTTTGTTTATCACAGCTGGTTCATCCTTCATCACCCCTCCCCTGTTCTTCTTTATCTGTCCACTGTATTACTGCTAGTCTTTCAGCATCTTCTCTCATTTCCAGGTCAGCCTGAGTCTTGTTCACATTAGGATTCCCCGATATGATCTCCATGAAGATTTGCTCTAGTAGCCATGCGTTGCCTGTCCTGCCTGGCACCTTTATTGTTTAAGTTGCTCTCACACTGGGGCACAGTCAGCTCTCTGATGAATTCAATGGAGCCCTATCATGTGTGGCTCCGCCTCAGTATAGTGAGAGAGGGAACTCATTTTTCACTGGGGGAACGACATCCATCTCAGCAGCCAAATGCTGGCTGTTTCATTAAGTAGCCCATCCAGGCAGACAGATGTGTTCACCACACAGCCGTGTTTGCCTATGCAAGAGCGTGTATTAACCCACAATCCTTTGGGGGAGATTAATAGGCTACCAGCCCCTTTCCATTGATTATCTCCATGCCATTTTCCCCTCCTTTCCTTGGCTAGATATTAAAAACTAATGAAGCCTATTGAAAACGGGAAGCGCAAGTCTCTTCACGGATCATTTTAGGTTATTTGGGCTCAAACAGAGAGGGATCTCTTTAAGGCACAGTTTGAGTTGAATTAAGAAAATAAATGTGGAGTGCAGTTTTCAAATAACAGGAAAAAAAAAGAAGAAAAAAAGTGTTTGACTTTAAAAATATGTGTGTTTAAGAAACAACAATCCTACTCTGACACATGGAGTGGAGACATGGCAGATGTTAGCAATTCCACAACAGAGCAAAGCATTCCTAGTGTTGGAACCATGTCCTAATTGCCATAATGGAGGTGGTAAGCATTGACAGTAATGGAGTTGTGGGGATCCATCCCCAGCAACCTGAGTTAGGGGCCACTTGGCAGATCCACCAAAGAGATTTGCTTTCACTATTCTAAAAATCTTCTTAAAATTTGGGTTTTTCCAGCAAAGAATTCATCAATAGTCAGACCACGGTATCAGAAGTGAGTGTTTCAAAGGTAGTGCTTGGCATCGTAGTATTGGACTAAGATGGTGTGAGGATGAGGTTAGGTGAACAAGAGCTGGGAGCTGAGGGAGCAAAGAGTTAAAAGCGTCCATGTGATGGGCTCACCTCTGCACCAGGCCTGGTGAAAGGCGGCAGGGTGCTGTCGGGGAAAATGACTTCCTGAGACATTACCATCAATCACCAGACAGGTCAGGCCCCCCAATCCTGCCATGAGGACGAACAAGAAGGAGAGGGGGATGGGGATGGAGGATTAGACTTGAGGGGGACGAAAACAGAAAGGAAGACTGCTGTGACGGAGAGTATCTCTTCCTCTTAGTGTTTGACTATTTTATGTTGTTTTCTTCCTCTCTGTATTTATCTCATTGAGTCTTTCTGTGTTTGTGGTTTTCGGGCCAACATAAAACGGCTAACCAGGCATTCAGGAATGGCTCCTGCCAGTCAGAGTCCTCCACTCGGCTCAATTGCATCATTAATTATTCCACAGGCAGCGGGGCTAGAAGCAAACCTAAAGAGAGGAAGGGAAATAGAGAGGGAGCAAGAGTTAGATGGGGAGATGGGGGACAGCTGCCTTACACCCCCAGTTGGTCTCTGTCTCTCTCTTTCTGTAAATGAAGGATGGGAGAGGGGAGGGGCTTGGGTTACCTCAGTGAGCGGTTGTGTTACATTCCTGAGAAGGGAAGGGGTGGTGGCGGCAGTGAGGGGGGGTGGTTCAACGAGTTGTTGAAAAGAACACAGACGCTTGTCAACAGCCTCTGAGCCGGGGAGCCATCATGCCTTGCGTTATGCCCGTAGGTCAATGACCTTCTGTTGCACCTAGACAGAGAGAGGTAGAGAGCAACAAAAAAATTCCACCATAAGGTACGTGTCACTGCTTGTCTATTGCAGGGGTCAGTCAAAAGTTTCAAAAATCTCCCCCCTCCCCCCAACCCCCTTTCCTCCTCCATAACACTGTAAGTGAGCAGCGGCAGAGTGTCTGTGGATTATCTCTGAAAAGCACTTCAAGGAAGAGGAGCGGCAAACTGAGAGAGCGGGAAAGCGGCGGTAGCTGGCAGTCGTGCTAAAATGGCCTATTAGATTTAAGGAGTAAAAGTTCATCAGCTTTATTAATGGGAAGATATATAAATGAAGTATGAATTACCTGACTTTTATGTAGTGGCGAGAGGGAAACTGGAGTGTCTCATGATATAATGCTTTAGTGAGCTGTACTGAGCGCTCTGATGAGCAGGCTGCAGAGAGAAGGAGGAGGACAGAAAGTGGAGAGAGAAAGACTGAAGTGTGCTAGCGTCCCACGAGTCCAGCTGCTGGAAGGTTGCCTGATTGTTGCTAGCATGCACAGCCAGTCTGTTTAGCTCATAGACAGGGGCATTTGCAGCTTCCGGGGTTATTCTTTTTGTGTCATTAGATAACCTTATAAAAATTAAGAGCACACACCAAAAGGTCAGTCACATTTGAATGTTTTTGGTCTTCTATCCACGTTCAACCACAATGTCTGCAGTTGCACATGCAGAAGCACATTTATAAACAAACATGCATGCCAGCAAAAACTAGCTGCATACTGTAAGGCATAAGGACACAGACACACACACACACCAGTGCTCAGTCAGACACAAAAAAAACACAAATGCTCCCCACCATCCCGTAATAAGCGGTAAGCTGAGCTAGCTGATGGTCATCCTCCCATGGGGCTGCTGGGTTGCTGCCAACTTCCTGCCTGCTTTGTCAGTGGATAAAGCGCCTAACAAACGAGGGGGCTGTAGCTAGGCAGGCCAGCCAGGTCAAAGGCCACCTTGGCCCCCGGGCAGGATTGGGCCTTCGACCACTGCGAGGGGAGAGAAAGAGAGGATGGAAGAATGCACTTAAAGATTCAATGCTATTATCCAGGCCTAAAACCTACAAAATCCTTCTCTTCTCTTCTCTTCTCTTCTCTTCTCTTCTCTTCTCTTCTCTTCTCTTCTCTTCTCTTCTCTTCTCTTTTCATTTTAACTCCTGTCACATGCCGTTTGGTCCTTTGAGGAACATTAAGAAAGTGGAAGATCCTGAGGGCATTTATCAGTCGACGCAGCCCCACGCACCCGGCTGCCCCTGGGTGTTGAGCAACGATAGAAGATATATCCTTGACTCATACACTCCTAAATGAAAGGGGAGCTCAGAAGAGTTGCGTTTCTGAAAGGCAAAAAGTGTATTCAGTGAAAGAGAACAGACCCAACAGGTACGAACATGGTGATGACTGATCAGCAGCTGGCTGGCTCCGTGCCATGGAAGTACTTGTGATCTCAGATGAATGCACCTATGGTCACCATCAGCTATGTTACTCTGTCTTACTGACAGGAACATAATCTGAAGTGTTTGTGTGTCGTGGACCTGTAAGAGCTTTTCTCACAAGCAGAGCAAAGAGAGAAAAAAAGGAGGCAGCAAAAGAGAAGAGGGAAAATGTTGCCTTCCATCCCAGCTGTCCATTAAGAGGGGGAGAAAATTTGACATGGCTGACTTGAACACATTTAGCATCATTAGCAAACAGGAAGTGTCCCCTGCAGCTGTTTTTTGGCAGGGGAGGGGGGTGTTCCTGCCTCCAATGTAATGGACAAATGTTACTCGCCATGTTTGCCTTTGATTTTTGACCTGAAAACAAGAATTGACATTACAAATGTCCTATGATATCGTCCAAATTGGCTTGACATTCCGTGGCTGGCCTCAGGGGTTTCTTGTTTGTCCTCTGCAAGTGGTTGTGCTCTTGTTGTTGTATCCCCGGGCTTGCTATTAAAACACACTGGCCTTTCTCTGGAGAACGTGCCATCTTAAAGCGAAAGAGGGTTTAGACTTGGAAGAGAGAAGAAGAGAGCTAAAAGAAGTGATTGTTTTGTTTTATAATAGATATTCACATTATATTGGTGCGCAATGATAGGAAGAAGTAGGAAATCTTAAAAGCTTCTGCTTAAAAAGTTAGCCCCCCATCCCGTTCTTTTTCTTCTCTATCTTAGTCTGTCCATTGCTACATATATTTATCTGTTTCAGTTTCAACTGGTGATCAACCACGTTTTACCATGACTGCAGCACAACTAGAAAACAAAAGAAAAAATGAATAAAGTTAAAGAGACCCTTAATTCAAGTAGTTTTCCCAACAAGTTCTGCCCATTTACTATCTAATTTCATACTAAATATTTTAACCAAACAATTAAATATGCATACATTTGGTAAGACTGAATATGCAATGAGGAGAAAAAGAACTATTCAAAATCTTACAACTCTTAGAAGCAAAGATTCTCAGTCAGCTCAAAAAAAAGTTTCTGCTTTTTTTTTCCTTTTTACAATGTGTACATACGTCATTAAACCAATGCAGATGTTTATTCAGAGGCTTACTACACTTTAGCTGTTGCATGTTCTGCCAATGACTTTATGACTGGCAACAGCAACAAGTGGTGTGGATATGGGGTTGTCCCATGCAGAAAAAGGAGGGAGGGGGTACTTCTGCTTTGATGAGCCCACCAGGCCTCTAATGATGTGCTTATAGGTCTTAAAAGTACCTTGCAAAGGCGAGACACTAATTATTTCCCACTCCCAGCGAGCAGCATCCTGCAGAACAGAAGAACAGTGGGGTCATATAAGAGAATCATAAAGAAATAGGAGCATGCTGGAGACTTTAAACGCATTGAAACTTGATAGGAATAGCTCATCCTTTGGCTCAGCTGTGGCCGCTGCAACAAGATATTTTAAAGACATCTTGAAAGCTAGTGAGTGTGGCTGTGTGTTGACATCAGGCAAGCTGGAGAAGCGAGCAGAGCAGAGCAGAGCTGGCTTCCCCTGAGCAGGCAGTTACCACAACAAAGCCAACAGACTGGTCTGAAAAACCAGGCCAAATTCCTGCCCTCTAGGACCTGGCTTAAAGCTTTGGCGGAAACTTTGAAAAAGGAGGACCAGAGGAGATGAGTGGAGAGGAGAGGATAGAAGAAGAGGTGGAGTGAAGAGGATAGGAGTCGAGGGCAGAGGGCATAGTAGCAAGGAAAGGATTGCTTCTGGGGCCTGCTGAGCATTGATCGGGAGCTGGGCATTGACAAAAATGAGACTGACTCAGGGAGAGAGTGAGGAAGAGAAGACATCTCCCCCACTGAGGGGGGGATGGAGATCGTGTTCCTCCTCTTGAAAGTGGAGTGGTAGCATGTAGCGGAAAATGAAACTGTGGACTCAACCTGGTGTCTAAATAGGCCCATCACTCTGGCTGCATGCCACAAAAGTGACCAGGTCCACATAGGGTGCACACGGTTTATCCACACAACTGTTGGCAAATTGCAGCCTACTGGTTTGCTTGAACTGATTTTTGTTTGAAAGTTTTTTGCAAATTTTTACTTAGATAATTTATGTTTTTTCAACAGCTTCACTTTCTGTGACGTATTTTCATTCCATTATGCATGATATCATTTGGAAATACGCCCCGTAAAACATCTCCTTCTTTCTCTTAGTCAATTGCTAAGTCTGGAGGTGCATTGGGATTGTGTGGGAGTGATTGCTATTTAGCCTCATGGAGCTTGGTACAATCAGATACCTATATCTTGCACATCCTTCAGGGCTCCTTCCTCACCCTTTCCCTCCATTCCCTCCCCCCTCCTTCTGACTCCCCCTCACCCAATTTACTCTTGCTGTATCTTGGCAGGCAAACGGCGCAGTTATGCCGTAGAGCCTCTCTACAACCTTGCACTGTCTCCAGTGAACATAAATTAATGGTGTAGAGCAAACGGGCTGCTGGCCGGGATCCAGGAGCTGGCTTCAGGAGCCCAGCCAGCGATTGTTGTGGGGGGCCGTGGCAGCAATAGCAGTAGTAGTACTGATGCACTGCCAACCAGCTTACCAGCCAGCCAGTCAGAGAGGCAGACAGACAGACTGGGGGCCCTTTCGCTCCATAATAGATGCCGCAAGCCTCGCCAGTGCGTCTTGTATTTGCAATCATCGCTGTTTTACTGTCAGAGAGCAGTCCACTGAGAGCCCTTACTTAGTGTGGAAGCTTTTGAGTTCTGAGTGGGAGAGACAGAAGTGTAGTGGTATGTTCTGAATGCAGATTGTATGAGGTGTAGATGTGAATGTGCTTTCATTTGCTGTTATCAGAGGCTGGCATGCAGTGCATGCAGTTTGTTGTTTGGCATCATGTGAGTTCTGTTTATAAGTTGGCTCTATCTGTGTGTGTGTGCGCGTGTGTGTTTGTGCAGGCGAGAGAGAGAGAGAGAGACGGGAGAGCAGCAGGGTTGAGTCATTGAGTCAAGCGGCATTCTTGCCTGTTTTCAGACTGTTGTCAGGAAGCTGTGTAGTTCCCAGTGAAATAAAATAAACACACAAATAACCCTGTAATACTTCCCCCCTCCAAAATCTTTACAAAGAGGGGGAGAAAGCAAGCAAATGTGGTATAGATGGAGTTGTATACAGAGTTAAAAGTAGAAAAAGATGTGAAGCTGTTAAAAGAAAGACAATTATAATCGTCATGCAGAAATAAGATATGCTTTTATGTTTCAAAATCCTAAAATATGTGTTGTAAATTTACCTCAGTGGTAGTGTAATTAGATGCAGATAAGTCAATCTTTTTTGTCAAATATTTGAGGCTTTTTTCTTTTCATTAAATGGCTTGTGTTTAGAAACAGAAGTAACTCTATCGATCATTTTTACGACTAAAAAAAATCTGTCAGAAACCTGCCACTAAAATCCCAAATACAGGTAGACCTTGTGCATAATAAACTCTGATTATGGATTCATAAAGTCCAATTGGATTTATTTGTTATATCTGTTTGATCGCTCAGTAATGTTGATAAGCATTCAATCTCATTGTCATTTGTCAAAGAAGTCAATTGTAGCATTATTAACAACAGCAACTTGATATTTAAAATGTGCCAATCTTACCTCAGCTCAGTGCAGAATCCATATTAAAATGTCATTCCTTTATTTGATTACATTTACGTTTGACAGTGAATATTATTATTATCCCCCAGTCACTTTGATTAAAAACAAATACGATTTCAATCAACACACAGAAGGCATATATGAGAGGAAATGCTGGGACCAATATTTTTGTAAAATTAGACACAAAAAAGTCATCATAAGGCCAATCAATTGTGCTGACACATGAAGACATTACTATCAAATTAAATACAGGACTTCTGTTTATTTCTAAAATGAATAAACACTTTGAATCAAAATATAGACGCAGATTATTCAAAATCCTTAGCAACAGATAGAATAACTGATCAAACCACACCAGTGATCCTGAGTAAATCTTTTGTACTCTCATGGCACAGAGGGTAAACAACCAATGGCCAGTGATTTCCTGGGAGTCATTAGCATGGAATAGGTTTGGAAGCCACTGCAACCTTTTGACCTGACTCTATAACTCATGTCACACTCCGATGATGTAATTAATCAATGGGGTCCACCGGCGACTCATGCAAAGGGTCTGCAGGTTCAGTTGGAGGAGAAGAATCATCAGAGCTGGACAAAGGGGCAGTGGTGGGGGACGAGGGTTGCATGGAACAGCCAGGATAATGATCAGGCTGTGGGATTTGATGACCTCGGCAAATAGGTGTCGGGAGAGTAAGAAAGTGATATATAGTGAACCAGAGGCTGAATGAGTAGATAGGCGTAAGCGTGGGCGAAAGGTGTGGTGTGAAGTGAGAGTGGTCCAGCAGTGGATGTGGTTATTGTATGTGGTGAAATGCCAAGCTGAGCTCAGGAGGTGTTAAGGACCGTACACAGCAGATGATGGAGGTACCTCAGCTTGTAATGTTCAGCAACCGCAGGGGCTATTACATCCAGGACTTTCAGAGAGCACAGAACACATCAAACCCTGTAATTTAGCCAGCAGTTGGTCATACATATAAACATGCACACACACTGCTGGATTCTCGATAAATGGCAGAGTGTGACCCACCTTTTTCTGCACCTGCATCTGTTTGCTTTCTTAGATGAGATTGTAGGAACTGGAAAACATGGGGATAACATGTTCACTTTTGCCATTAACGGGCCTCACCGTAATTAACAGAGCTGTTTCGATCGGAAGCTGCCGCTGTCCTGACAACAAAGAGAAACTTCTCATTTCTGGCTCTAATTATTTATAGACTGTTTTATGATTTGCGGTCGGTCCTCTTTCAAGGATATTGGTCTTGCTGTTTTTAACTGAACATATTGAGTGGATCCAAAGCTACTGGGGAGATTATCAATACCATCTTTGTTCTTGTGCTGTGTTTGTGTTTCATCCATTAAATAACCATGTCATACTGTCTCCTGAGGGGAGAGGAGGACTTAAAGGAGAAAACACATCAGGGCAGACTTTGTGGTTTTTGTTTGATATGCACTGCCCCCATTCATCTCAACATTTGACATCATTTTTTTTTTCGTGCTCATTTGGTGATTTGCAAACATATTTATTTACAGGGGGCAATTAAGATTACAAGGTTACTCAGAGTATTGCCATTCTCACGTTTCATGGCTGCTGCAGCCTTCCAACCACCATGTTGGCTTGCTTCTCATGTGTCCTATGTCTCAACTGTCGTCACACACTCGTTTCTGTAGCTGAGATTTCATAGTGCCATGCTTAAGGGAAAGCTGCCACAATGTAAAATCTGGGTGGGTGGCCCGCAGCCCAAACCGTGTAAAAATATGTGTCTGCGTTGGCGAGGTGGGGGGGGTCAGCTAGAAAGGCAAGACAGAGATGAGGACAGGCATAGATTGTGTATGTTTGTACAGTATGTGTGTGTTTGTCATTAAATGTGCGTGCGTACTTGGCTATGCATTTGTACAAATGCATGCCAGTCTTGAGGTTACAGAGGGAGATGATCTGACACAGGACTAGAAGCATGAGCAAGGGCTGGGAGAGGCATGAGCTGAACAAAAAAGGATTTTTTTTCTTTTAGTGTCGTGTCTGTGGTCAGAGTAAATCTCCTTACTCAGGGGTTTTGTGTGCAAGAGAGGGGGGGCTTTAACGTCCCCACTCTCCTTGATGAGACATCTTTCTTGTTTGTTCAAACCATTCATTACGTGGTGGCTGCTGGACGAGCTGTGCCGCTGGCCGGCGTATTTATCACCAGGGTAGAGCGCGCTCTGGCTGACAGCAGGCGATTGATGACCGGGTCTGGGCCTGAGAGGACGAGGAAGCCTTAATACAATGTAAATGACCCACTCCCAGTTCCAATCTAGCTTGCTCCTCTCCGTTTGCTTCCACACCACATCGAAGCTCTATATTTGTCTATGTTTCCGGGCACATGTGCACAGGTTTATATAGTGCGTATATATTTTTTTTAAAAATGGTGGGAGGGAGTGTGTGCTCTGTTATATTTGCAAGTGTGCTTTGATGGTGACCGAGGTCATGTGAAACACAAAGGAAGCCCAGGAGTGTACAGGGGAGGAACACAGAGGTTGCATTCTCATTACATATCTGTCGAGAGCACGCGCATAAATAACATGCAGATGCAGATTTCTATTTCCTCTGGACTTTCTGCACACTGGGCCTTCTCTTTACCAGGTTTACTCACGTTAACATTTGTGTATGCACACACACACATAGACACACACACACACACACACACACACATATTAACTCTGTCTATGCTCGCCAAGGAAATGTCAGCACCTGGCAATCAAAAAATGTATTTCTAAGCAAGCGTTATTATCTTTCCTTTGTTAATGATTTTAGCATATTAAAAGGGACTGTGTATACAAGTACAAATCAGATTAATCTCCACCTGCAGCGGGGACTCATTATTTGTCCAATCTTAGTCTTGTTTGTTATTAATTGAGCACATTCCTTAAACAATTTTTTTCCATCTCTCCTTTAATTAAAACATTTAAATGGGGAGGGCCACCTGAAAGGACAAATTTCCCCGTCTCTGCTGATATGAATTCTCGCTTACATCAATTATTTTAGCAGTAAATGAGAAAACGCTTCTTGAGCAAGTGTTATCATTTTATGTTAAAATTGAATTCAATTAGCACAAGCCAGGGTCGCATTACCGGCTATGGGATTTGCTTTCTTGACGAGTATGAAGAGGGAAAGAAACTGAAGCGATTAAGTTAAAGTTTTGGCAATTGCAGGTGTTGAAGAGAGGAAAGTTTGCGAATAAAGCTCAAAGCCATCTAAAAATAGAGAAGTATTTAAAGACTTTTTAAAATGAATCTGTTCTGATCTGCAGGTGTCATGTTTGTGAATGTTCTTTGTGCATTTCTGTTTGCAAATGCTTTTGTGTACGTGCAAGTCTGTGTTCATGCACGCTTGCTGTTTCAGAGCTGCTGAATGAAACACATAGTGTCTCATTTGTTTCGTTTGCGTGCGCTCCGACTCCTAATCTGGCCCTTAAAGACATCTGTCACCAGCGATCACTGTTGTTTTGTCATGCTTCATAGCAGGCCCAGGGGGAGCGAGGAAGCCCAAGGTCTGCCATTTATATCAGCCAATGTTCTTTAGATTGGACCTGACATAAATAGTATCATTGCAGCCCTCGTTGGAGAATTCCATTTTCAGGTAAAAATGTTGGCAAAGCTGTGGAGGAGATTTCACAGCATTCAGTTCTTTGGGCATTAGTCTGCATTCAGCTGCTCTCTATGAAAGAGCTCTACATGTCGCACATTGAAGGAAAGATAAATGCATTTACTCCAAATCTGCGCCCACTCATTTTGTTCCCTGTTATTATAAAAGGATTCTTAGACACCAGCGTATCCGTGTTTGGCCTACTGGAAAGTCTTGTTTGTCTATACATACACCCATAGGTATTATAGTTTTTCCTTGGTGTATATGATCAGTGCGTTCACTATATGTTGTTTGTGTATAGGCAAGCTGCAGATGGGGACCGTGATAATCACAGTTGACAGTTTTGACAAACTTGTTTGGCCAGCTCTGACAGGTTTAGCACTGAATTTTGTGTGTGAGCGAGCGCGTGAGTGGGTGGACACGTGTATGCTGTGAATCTCTATACTGTGCATGGGAGGGGCAGGGTTGGGTGGAGGTCACAAGAAGGTGCAGTCTTGGGTTACACAATGCAACACACTCAAGCATTTTCAGTGCTTACGTATGTGGGGAATATTTACTCTGTATGTCAAAGAAGCTCATGTGTGTCTCTGTTTGCCCCTGCAGCACCCATACCCCTCCGAAGAGCAGAAGAAGCAGCTAGCCCAAGACACAGGCCTCACCATCTTACAAGTAAACAACTGGTGAGTCAAGAATCCAGCCTGCCCTATCTCCACCACCAGCATCGCTCTGTCTTTTATTTTCAAAAGCCTTTTCCTCCCCTCTTCCCACCATGCCAAGATGGCTAAGACTCCTAAAGTGTGAAAACCGTTTATGTACATCCCTCCCCATCGTGTATAGACACAGTGGAGCATGGAAAAGCCATACACACAGACAACCTTTGTATTATTACACATAAGCTACCGGGATGTTCTGGTGTTATCGGTACAGTGCTCTGCGGCTAAGTCAGTGGTCTTTGTGGTTTGATGCACATGCATTCAGTGGGATATGTTGAAAGAAGATGGGCAGAGATCGCAAGCTACCACTAAAGCCCCCACACCCACCGCACCCCTTCATCCAAAATCATACCTAGCACTGCCACTGATGCCCCCACAAACAGGCACCACTGCCAACCACCCCCTCCCCGTTTTACACAAGCTATATGGTGGATTAAGGTTTTGGTGGCCTGGCCAGCAGGGCCTTTGTAGATGGCTTAGCACATAACTGGGGGTGGTGGATTAAACAAAATGATCACAGAAGCAAAGAAATGATACAGGAATTACTTATCAAAATACTAGCCCAGGTTTTATCTGCAGCTTAATTTTGTTCAGTACATTCTCAGGGTGATGTTCAGATTAATTGAACTGACAGCTTCCTTTCAAAATTCCGGGAAGGTATTTGCACGGATTTCAGGTCTTACACAAACTTAATTATATGGAACCCCATTTTATCATTCTAATTCCATGTAGCGGGGGTTCTATTTACAAATGACAAGTCTGTGCCTTTTATTCACAGCTTTCCTTAATATATTTATCAAAGCGGGTTCATTTACAAAGTGCTCTATCTGTTGGATACAGGCAGGCCGACATTAACGAAGCTTTTAGGTTTATCAGACTCACAGCCCGACAAGTCACCCGAGGGTCAATTGATTTTTTGGTTCTGTGATTCATTTTTTTTCTCATTTTTTCTGGATCACAATGAGAAACATGCCTGGAGAATTAGCCAGGATTGTCAGCCTTATCTATCAGCACCCCCCTCCCTCACTCGCTCCCTCACTCCCTCGCTCCCCCCCAACTGAAATACTCTTTTTCTCTCCGTCTCTCTCACACACCCTTTGCTCTATTCCCTTCTAGCCAGGGGAAGTCAAGCTACTTAAATTGGCCACAGGAACTGCTGTTATCAGACTTTAATGCACCCTACAGTGTGGATAGCATTTCAATTACACCAGTAACCAAAGATTAGCCCCTTGCTTGCCTGTTTCATGCTTCATGCCACCGTTTTGGGATGCCGTGCACCTTACCTACAGGAGCAGAAAATTGAGTTGCCTTGCCTGTGTCATGGTGATTAATGCAGAAATACTCAGCAAATCTGGGAGGAGAGAAGGACAGACTGAGACTTAGATAGATATAGCAGGAGTCCCTGTCTTCTCGTTGGCCATGAAATCCAAGCCTCAGATGCATTTGGTCTGAAGCCGTCTTGCACTGCGTCACATCCTCATGAGCCTTGTGTCCACCCTTAACAAACAAAAAATTAACAAAGGAATATGTTTTAACAGATAAGTCAATCAAGAGGTCTGAACTGTGCAAATCTTTATGATGTCTGGTTGTAATGGCTGCTGAGATGGTCCATAGCACATGGCCATTCAAACTCCCTGTTTAATGAAAAAAAAAAACCCACAATATCGTCTCTTGAAATTCCTAGCTGAGTCCACGCCACTGTTGTTCTCTTTGATGCTAGGGTGCTGCCATGTTACCAGCCAAAGACAGAGACAGACAGGGAGAGAGACAGGAGCAGAGGATGAGTAGAAGGGGGGTGAGAAGGCAGGGGACGGCCGCCGTCTTCAGTTTCCAGAGCTCTCCCTCGGGGAAAGGATGTGCTGAATCAGGGCTTTGTCCGCCGGCACAATCGCAGCCCGGCGAGGGCACAACGGTGCTCTGTGTGATAGTCAATAGACAGTGCATCTTGCTCTCCTCTTGCCCCATCAAGCCTCCCAGAGCCATACCTTCCAACTGACACCTCCCTTTACCTGAAGTTCACCTGTACTCACAGAAAACGACTCCTAACTCCTTTGAAACTTTGTGTCTCGGGACCACAGACACACTCCACCTGCTTCTATATTATTAACTAAGAATTTCACCTGTTTTTAGCCCACACCCCATTATCCATCTAACTTTATTAAAGTAGCAGAGGAAGAGGTTAAAGTCCACAGTTTCACCACCCTAGTGCTGTACAGATGAGGAGGTGGACTTGATTATCCTGTTATTAGTGTTCAAAAGTGTGTTTGCTTGAACACGCCATGCACATTATTACAAACTGCACTCTCACGGCGTGTGAGGACGCCATTAGCCGACCATTAGGAAGTGTGGCGTTTTGTTTGCTGTTCTTACATTTGAGACCACAGGCGTCATGCTAACAGAATCGGGGCGTTGCCTGATGTGTAATTGCATTTGTTTAAGATTGCAGGAGAAGGTGAGGGCCGTGGGGATAGTGAAGTAGGTGAAACGGCAGACTCAGGTGTCTGCATGCAGAAGAAGCGTTTATAGTTTACAGTATCTTGTGGTATATTTGCCTGCCTCAGCAGCTCCTGGTGTCCTGCTATCAGTCTGGGCTAAATGGAGCCTGACCGAATCCTTTCATGTCTCAGCGTCAAACCCAGCACGATGTGCCCTCACTCACAGCCATAAACACACACACACACATGAACCAACCATCCTGTCGTTATTTACCATTGTGGCAAGGCTAACACATGCACACACACACACACACGCACGCACACACACACACATACACACAGAGGGGTTATTGCATGAGCCTGGGAGATGACGGTGATGACAGATGACTGAGAGAAACAGCATCTAAAAAAAGGAAGGAAATCGTCCCATCATTATTCCCTCATCTCACAGGCAGCCAGTTGGTCATTTCCATGGCGGAGGGAGAGGCAGAGCAAGTCAGAAAACGAGTATGTCAGTTCTTGGCATCAATGATGACTGACTGCTGTGCCACTGGAGCACTAATAACAATAAAGAGGGCACTAAGCCATATTCTATTTTTACTTCTCTGCCTCCTCTGCAGCTCAAGGCAGACGACATGCACACCAGCACATACACACAAACACACATATGCACACACACACACACACACAGAGAGAGAGAGAGAGAGAGACGCACTGGGGAGAGGCTCTAATTAGCGGCAGAAAGGAATACAATGAGTGAGTTATTAAGACACAGGGGCGGATCGCAGCCAACCTTTGCCCCCTGTCAGAGCACAGGTCACATGATAAGGGAAGGATATCCGCCAGACGACGGCGCCAAGCAGCCTGTGCCTACTGAGGAGATGAAATAGGCTCAATCTCTGCAACCGTTCAGAGCAGGGCATGGTGTACCAGTTGTTTTCTTCATTTCTAATATACACCAGCACAAACTCCATCTTCAACAACAGTCATCATGTCACCTGATATATGTTCATTGTGTTGTCACATCATGATTTAGATGTCTGTGTCCAGTTAATAGCTAGTAGTAATTAAAAAGAGATCAAATTACTTCTGTTTAAAGGATGCTACAGTAAAAAGGCAATGTGTTTTAAAAGTTATTGCAATCTTACTGGAGCATAAGCCCATTTACAGTATATAAAATCCAGATTCTTGCCCTAGATAGTGCAGTGTTAAAGCACATTTTACAAATACTGATAACACAGAACTGACTCCTCCATAGCTCTCTTTCCAGCAGTTTTCCTAACCCATTTCAGATCCTCTCTGTTCACTCTTTCCTCTTCTTCTATACATCCCTCCAGATTTCCCACCAGAGATCCATAGAAGCTGTGCTGCAGGTTTACATGCACAGTTTTAATGATAAAGCACATTTGTTTGCAGTACGTGAGAACAAGGCAGAGAAAAGGCGAAGTCAAATTAGTTCCTCCACTTAGAAAAGCATTTTCCACCCTCTTCCAGCATCCAATGAAACGCTCGGAGACACTTGCTTTTATGATTTTTTTTTTCTTTTTTATGATTCTCTGCTTTGGCAGTCAAGCCCATTATGAAATGCAAAATAATAACTAATATTTTCCAAATGTAATGTTATGAAACTGGCCAAGCTGCCTGTTTTCTTTTTCTCTACATTCTTTACAAGTGCTGAAGTCAAATGAATCTCACACAAAGGCTTTTGAGGTGAGGATTTTTTTTCACCCTCTGCAACTCTCTGCTTCTTACTTATTTTTCTGTCACTTCCTTTCTGTTGCCACATTCGTGTACTAGTTGACTGAAGTTGCTGGTTATCTGTCTAACTTTGACCCAGATGGAAATGTCATGCCTTTTTTTGGCTGCAACCAGGGACTCCCAGCAGTGGCCATCTCATGCCCCTGGCTTTCTAAATATACAGCTGGAGTGTGGAGAGATTGCGGGTGTATATGTGTGTTCATCTTGCTCTCTCTCTCTCTCTTTCTCTCTCTCTGTCTCTCTCTCCAGTGTGTTTGTATGTGCTAACGTGAGTGTATATGTGCGCCTAACTAAAAAGAGAGACGAGCAGGGCGCTGCCAAAATAGGCATCATGATCCCTCTCATTTAGGGACTGCTAATTGGCAGTTAATTAGCAGAATTGACTCTGTTGTCAGATCCCAAGTGCCAGCCCCCCTACCAACACCCTCCACCCGCTAAGTTCATTTGATCTGGCTCCTTTCTTGATGCTGTAATAATAATCCCATTTTATCAGTTTTGGAGGGAGAAGCACATTTGGAAAAACATATTCTCATTATTGGCAGAGTAGGACAAAACAGGCTCCCTGTTGTAGCAGGTTTCAATTTGTTTTTCATTTTGTTCAGCAGTTGTCACAGATCCAAATAGCTGCTCACGGCAAAAATCTAGACACATGCTTTGCTCACAGGATAAGCCATGGGAGTCTTAAACAGCTGATGCTAATGTGTGCCACTGTGTTTATGTCGGCTCTTTCGGTACACAGCATGTGTTGCGTGTGAGTACAGGAGCCCTGTTGAAATGTTCAGTGTGATTAACAGGGCCCACTTCCACTTTACTGGGCACTGGGGGCACATTGGGTCATAGCGTGGCATGGACACCCACACAGGCTGCGGAGCAGACCTGGTGCCCACCACCATGTGAGCCTAGACTTATGAAAAGCAGCTGGTGTTTTAATAAAACTGGCAATGTTGGCCGATCATGCACAAAAATGAATGCTTTTTTTTTTTTACTTGTTTTCCAATTACAAGCTCAGGACTCTCCAAGGCTGTGGAATTCTCCCAGCTCAGACAGCATGCAAGGAGAACGAAACCAGACGAGGCGAGATAGATAGGCGAAGAGCTGAAAGAGGCATTACAGAGAAAGCATTAGAGAGAGATGGAGAGAGATGGGAGGAGGGAGGTCTTTGTACTTCTCTGCTCCTTTTGGCTCTTTTATTCCTCAACGGCTTGGTTTTATTGGTGGGTCGTTTAATAACAAGGGCTCCGCGTTTGAAATGAAGTCGAGCTGCGTTTGCGTGGGCAGGCCTCCTTTTTTTATTTTAAGATGGTAATTTCTGTACTAAGGGTGAGAACTGGAGAAAGATCGAGAGAATACACTAGAGAGCGCGAGGAGAGCAAGAGGGTGAGAATGTGGGAGAGGGAGAATTCAAAGAGAATACAAGGGGGAAAGTAGGTTAATTTATGTCATTTGTAAGAAGAAAAAGAAAAAAAATAAAGGTAGGTGATAGTGAGAAAGAAAAGTGTAGAGGTGCTGTTTTCATGAACAAGCAGCTTAATGCAGACGGGCAGCCACAGTAAGCCTGCTAGAATCTCTCCTGCGCCTGAGGCCATCTGTGAGCAGAATAGCAATTTTATTACTTTGTCATTAAACCAATTTCACAGCAGTATTGTTTGTTAATGAGCAGCCGCAAACGAGCGAAGATGTCACGTACTAGAATAGCAGCAAGATTTGTGACCCCAGCCCTCCTCTATCTCATTCTCCCAACCTGTGCCTCATTCTTTTCTTCTTCTTTATCCTGCTATCACCTCCTTTCTCAACATCCTTCTCGTCATCCTCATCGTCTTCTCCACCATCCCTCCATCCTCCTCATCCCTCTCTTCCTCCCCCTCTTGTAAAGGTGCCTGGCTCATAAACGGGGAAACTGCTCCAAAGATAAAATGCAAAGTCTATACAGTCAAGTCTCTGTTTATGAGCTTCCATTTGCCTTTAGAGCTCATTGGGACGGATGGTTTCTCTGCAGGTTTTCAGGGTGTGCAGTTGGAAAGCGACATATTAACCTGTGATTTAGCTCCAAAGCATGGGTTTCAACAGCAAGTGCAAGCAGGGGGACTAGACATCCTGAAAGGTGCATTAGTCGCTTGGATTGCATGCAAGGTAATGTCATTCATTCTTTGTGACATTTCAGTTCACTGCATTTGCTTCCCTGGAATATTTGATTAGGAAAAGAGTCACGCATTTTAAGAAAAGTTTTGGCAGTTATTGGAAAAGGTCTGCTCTCCCCTAAAAAAAGGCATGCACTTGAGCTGCTGTAAAACTGTATGCGTCTTCATGGCTCATCACTTTGTTTACTTTTTTTTTTTTTTTTAATTCTGGAGGTCAGTTGGCTTAGATTCTTAGTCTTTTCGTGGTCTGTGGCTGAGAGACAACCTGTGACAGAAAAAGAGAGAGAGAATTAAACTGAGGCCCCAAGAGGATCAGACAACCTGACAGAGTAGATTTGGAATAATTAGTATTATCTGCTGAGGGAAATAGCTAGAGGAGCTGTGTGTTATCCTCACACTGCTTCTGAGTGTGCCTCGATGTTAGTGTGAATGAGGCGGCTGGATGTTGTGCATGACTTTGGGAGGAAGGGAGGGGTTTGGGGGACTAAAAGGGATAAAAGTGACCAGGTGTAGCAGAATGGCCTTGAGGGTATATATGTGTGTTTGTGTGTCTTGGAGCCAAAGAGGACAGGAGCTCCTTCTTTGGCTGAGCTCTTTTAACTCAGTGAACCTCCACAAGGTATTTTCTCTCTGTCCAGACATGCTCATTCTCTCACTCTGTCTGTTTTTCCTTTACCTCCTTCTTACTCGCATCACATTGCCTTCATCCCTGTATTTTGATACAGAGAAATACCATCTTTTATCTCTGGTTTGTCTGTGTGGTGTCACGTTTAATACAACCTCCAGTGACCTCACTCTCTCTTACAATGAAAGTAAATGTTTTGGGATTTAAAACAAGAGAGCATTGTAATCACACCCTTGACAAATCTACTGTGTAATTTTTTTGTAGTTGGAATTCAAGGCCCCCGTGCCCTCTGTGACTTTGAGGTATAGGCCAATAAGCCTATCATGGACAGTCCTATAAATCAATGCGGACCTTTGTTGGTTCAAGCTATGCCCTGCCCCACTTCATTCAATATATCAGTCAATTTGGGAACCTGTCAGCCAATTGACCCTTTATGTAGAGCAAAGGACAAGGTTTGGGGCTTTTGAATGCAAATTCATTTTAAAAAAGCTAATATCATAGTCAGATTTTGCATCTATGGCCTCCACCAAAAGTTTACCTGCATGTGACCAAAACCCACTCAAATATGACAAGTCAACTCTTAGACCCCAAACAGCCTCTAAACTGGGAAACTTCCTGTACCTCTTCCCTGCTCATAAATTCTGCAAGTTTGTATTCAAATATCTACTCATAGTGATTAGATATGAGTGCATTTCTACCAAGCAGGAGAGTGAAGGCGACAACAGAAGTGGTTTATTTTAAAGCCAAAAGCGTGCAATTTGGGAGATACAAGAGCTAAATGGAGCCGTTTGCTGCCACCCATACATTCGCTTTGATGAGGTTATCAGAAGTAGTAGGAGGAATTAGCCCACACTAAAGCATGCATAACATGATCTAGAGATACACAAGGATACATGGCAAAGGGAGGGGGAGAACAATGAGTAGTATATTACCCTTATCTGTTTTTTTTTCTTAGCCTTATGAATATTTATCCCTCTCATTACCCCGTGATGATGTTTCAATTGGGAGTCTCTGTGAACATGTGAAGTGGGAGGGGGGTGACAAGGGGAATTCCTTTTCCCCTAGTGGGCATAGAAAATAAAGTAGATATATCTAGTGGGGGGGTTTACAAGCTGACACATATGCTTTATTTTGTTCTTGTTACACTGGGAAACTCTCCTCTGCTTTCTCAAAGGTAACAGTCAAAGAAGGAAAACAAGCTTCATTTGGATGAAAAAAAAAGTTGCACCTTGTCAAAAGCAGTATTTTGTTCATAAAAATTAAATTGATCAAAATGAGCCATGTGTTTTGCGTTTTACAGCTTTTGTATGGAAAATCACACATGACAGTTAACACACTGAAATTGAAGGGTCGTGCTCTGCAGTGTGGGCTGAGTTGACTGTGTCTTTGTTGTATTTGTTTAAGGCTGTCACATATGAAGGAGGCCAGTCAAAGCAGAGCAGTGAGTGGTAGAGCTGATCTGAGAGACTCACTTCAGGCCACCAGGCACATCGGAGTCCCCTGTGGTCTGCTCCACAGTGTCATTGCCGCTGCTGCCAGCAGTCCCCTCCACAAACAACAGCTATTTATATCACTAGCCTGCTGCTTTGCTTTTTGGCCTCAAACTTCTGATCGTGTCTGCACGTGGATGTATGTGTGTGTGTGATACCATGCGTTCAAGCGTATGTATGTCAAAGCGGTTATGTGCAATTGAAACTCAGATTAATTATTCAGGAGGGAAGTCAGAAGCAAGCTGACAACATTTCACCGATGAGTCTCGTGGTCACTAATATGTGCTAGAACTCATTCTCAGACACATCATGGAAAATGTACTTGATGGAAACACTCATTCAAGCCCAAGCCACAACAATGAGAGGATGATGATATCCCAGTGGGATGGAGCGTCCCTTTCCAAATACACTCACAGACCCTTTTCTTTGCAGTAGTCTATTTTTTTTTTTTTTTAAGGACTCAAAGTGGATAGCTTAACCCAAGCATTACATAATCTCAACATTTGGGTTTCAATTTTAGATATCTTCACCTGCATCTAAATTCATGCTTACAAACAGTTTGAGGATTTAAAAAAGCATGATTGGGATCATGTTTCCATGTAGCAGTCGGGGTGCGGTGATAAAACATGAGTACCTTCCCAACTTTAGACCCCTTAATATTCAGGAGAATAAACTGCCAACAAATGTGAGGGTAAATGTGCAGGCAATATACTGCCAAGCAAGTATGAGTGCATGAATTTAACTGTTGCTCTTGGCAGGCCTCCTCTTCTTCAGTAATGGCTGAACCTGCTATCATTGTAAAGGAGGGAGAAGAGAGACGTTTGATATGAAGCAAGGGGACTAGATTGGCCTTATTTCCTGCTTGGCTGCTGCAGTGCAGGCACTTGTGTTGCCTAGACGATGCAGGCAATTGACACTCAATTTTGTTTGAAATATAACGCCTCTATCATGCCATTATCAGCTTCCCCTGGTAATCCACAAAGCCACCCTGTTTGATATCTGACAATAACGGGGAGTCACAGAGTCACAGACTCTCTCACTCGATTACCAGGCGCAGGGAGAGGGGCTGCGAATAAAAGAAAGCAGAAGACGACAGAGGGGGAGACAAAGACAGGGGGAAGGAAATAAGAGATGGAAAGATAATGCAGAAAAAACAGAGGCTAAAAAAGCCCGACATTTGTGTGAGAGCAGTAAGAAGTGGATAAAAACTGGGATTATATCTGCCCTCCCGACAGAGATGTACAAAGGTGTCATTGTAGGGGAAAAAAAGAGGAAAATCCGGGCAATGGGGTGATGCTCTTCAAAAACTCTTCACAACTAAGACATTTTGGTGTTATTTTAAGAGCATCCATTTATCTCAGGAGGGCTGGCAAATAGACCGGGGTAATGATAGCCCTGGATTCAATTTTTTGCGTCTACTTTACTCCCCTCTCCTCTGAGCATTTCTTAAGTGTCTGTTTGAGCGGCAGCCTGCGAGTTATGTCTCTGTTCTGTATCTTGCTGGACCTGCATGAAAGGGGAAGCCCTCATCCAGCCAACGTGGTGAGAAACTGGCGTCTGAGCAATGAGCATTACCTTCCAGCGCTGACGGCTTCTGTCATGTGTTATGTGCTGGAACCTTTGACGGGGAGGGGGGGCCTAAAATTGACGCGGCTGTTCTGAGACAACTTCAAACAATGGAAAACACAGCTGTTGGTCCCGCAGCTCCTGAGCAGGCAGAAAACACCTTTAGCGCACCTTTGCATGTTAATAAAGCATTGTCTTAAGGGAGATGTGCAAATCTTAGAGAAGAGGCCATTGCCGACAAGTGAACGTGGTTCACGGTTCTCACAGCTGTGCAGTTGCATACTCAAGAATAATAGAACAATGAGAAAACATTCCAGGGGCAGAGGTGCCAACCGCTGAAGGAAAAGAGGTTAATTAAGGAAAGTAGAAAGAAAAAGAAAGAAGGGATGAGCCTATCCTCCTTCCGTATGTCAGAAAACTGGTAGAGCTTGAGCAGGTTAGCCATGCTGGGTTGCTACAATAAGGCCTCTTTCATACAGGTGTGTTGACGCCTGCGGCAGGCTTGGCCTCAGTCCATTCCATTCACCCTGGCTGATTTGAACAATAACTATCATATCTCTTGAAAGAAAAGGGAGGGTGAAGCGTCAAGCAGGAGATGCCTGAGAGCTGTGTCGGTGCCAAGAAAAACCCCCGCTGATGTTGTCAGAGCTTGTTGGTGTTGTAGTGAGGAAAAATTTTTTTTTTGTTGTTTTTTTTTTTTTAAGCCCCCAGCCCCCTATAACCCCCACATTTTCCCCCTCTTCTCCCCTTCTCTCCCTGCACTTCTGTGCTGGCTTCAGTGTTTTTGTGCCGTAGGACAGAGTGTGGTGAGGAGACAGAGAAACAAAGTGCTGCTGTGTGGAGCAGCAGCTGCTGCTTACCGGATCAAAGGGGCAACAAGCGTGGTCTTCCTGGCCCAGCGCTGCTCTGGAGGTGTTTGACGGACAGTCAGCAGCTGGGGCCGCACAGCCCGCCTTGTAGGGGTCAGGCTGCTGGACTGCAAGGCCCAGAGGTGACATGCCCTCACTGGACAGGGGGAAGAGGCGGGAAGGTGTTAGATGGGAGGGTAAATAGCAGGAAAGACGTCTATGTTTGTGTCTCTTGTTGTTTTTCGTGCTTTTGTAGCAGATGGAGTTGCCTCTGGAGTTATCAAAAAAAAAGAGTAAATATTTTCATGGAATCTAGAAGAGAAAAATAACTGAGAGACATCTTATTCATTCATTATAATGCATAAGTAGTAGCTTAACCCTCGTCTTAGGGTTAAAATATTATTCACCAAGCATTGCACTCAACATTGCAGTACTCCACCTCTTTGGTGCAGGGAATCAGAGCGGGAAAAGACAGACAGGGAGCAAGCATGCCGCAGTGATATTGATTTATTTTAATTAGCTCCTCGTTAAATCTTGTCAGTTTGCAACACAAATATATAAGTCTTTGTCTGATTTTCCTCTGCAGTCTTAATGACTCGAACTCCCCGGGTTTCAGAGAGAAATGACTTCTGGAGCTAGACTGACAGAGCAATGCAAATGTTAGTCATATAGGGCTGAGGGGGGGATGCCACAAATGGGCAATGAATGAAGTAATAAAAAGGAAAAGAAAAACAGGTCAGTGAAAGTCCATGGAGGAGAGGTGAAACAGTCCCCCTTTCAGAAACAGACAAAAGAGAGAGAGAGAGAGAGAGTGAAGGCACCGTGGATGAGAGAGAGAGAGAGAGAGAGAGAGAGAGAGAGACTAAAGTAAAACTATGTAAACACAGTGGCTGCTCAAAACGTGGCCCTGTCTGACGTTTCTAAAAAAAAAAAAAGAAGAAGAAAAAAAAGAAAAACGATTCTGCCTTGCTGTGCTTCACATCTGCACTAAATCAAACACGGGGGTGAGGTAATGTTCGTCCGGCGCATGTCTCCTGACTCCTGTTTTAACTTAAAGAAGGAAAGAGGGGATTCAAAAAAAAGGGGGAAACTCTGTCTCTGATAGGATGAGTTTGAGGAAGCTTCCTCATCCTTTTCTTATCTCTTTGTCTTTTATCTCCATCCTGGACAAGTGGAACTTGTAAAATGCCTCTTTGTGATAGTTTATGATGAATCCACTGATACTGAAAGTTCAGTCTGGCAGCAAACTACCGGAGGTCTAAACTATTAAAGGTGGCCTGGCAGGACCATGTGAGATGATTAAATCACAGTTGTTGCCACTACAATAGATCAGTGGTGGAGGTTCAGTAGCCCCTGATTGTCACAACAGACCATAATTAG
>JAOWBL010000015.1:4005176-4040018 GCA_028564865.1 Zenarchopterus dispar
ATTTATTTTTTCCTTTGTTTTTCTAGATATTGCTGTACACCTTCAATGAAGAATTATGTGAGGTAAGACTGTTGGTAATCTTTAACAAGCACATTAACTGAGAATTAAAATGAACTATGAAACATGGTTTATATATATATGTGTGTGTGTGAAAATCAGTCAGTGCAATTTTACTACAGAATATGTGGCAACACAATTACCATGTTCTCTGGACTCAGTCCATTTATTATCTTGTACAAAAGTGATGTTATGTGAAAGTTCAGAGTGTAGTCTTTCTTCAAACCACAATAAAATGTATGACATTTGACTTGTTTTAAATGTTGAAAACTCACTCTTTTAAAAGCCTCCAGTCTCCATAGCTGTTAGCTTAAACCCTCATCAGAATTTTTCCCTTATTGGCAAACTAAGGATGCTGTGACTACTAAACACTGAGGGTAAGACACCACTGTTCTGTATGTCACTCAACCCTGCTTGAAGGGGAGAAAAAAAAATATTGAATTTATGATGTTTGTAAACTAATCTACAAATAAATTGTCAAACTTAAACAGATCCTTGAGATAACATATTAGATGGGTGTGCTCTTTTTTTCATTTTTATATGGAGAACATTTTTGAACATAAGCGAACTATCACAATAATTCTGTCAAAAATCCTAATAAGCAAGCTGCTCAGGTTAGTAAATTCACCAAGGACAGCCTTTATTACAAAAAAACCTAAATTTTAGAAGTCATTTTTAAATGGGTTAAGACAAACTGACATTTTAATGTTGAAATAACTTGTGAGGCTAACTTTATTTTTAATAAAGGCTGATACAACACTGTGATATATAAAGAACTGAATCTTAACTTTTTTTCAAAGATTACAATACTGTTTGATTTGCTTGTTTTTTTTTCTTCAAGTCTAAGTTGATTTAATAATCAACAATAATCATTTCACCTGTTACCAAGAACTCTAAGTTTGTTTGTTTTTTTAAAATAGATAATCTGACTTAAAACAACAAGTAATACCTTGAGAATTATATAGATTTGGGAGCAACAGTTAACTCCTAACATGTTCTTCTCCCCCGTCACAACAGGGAGGGGGGACCCTCAGCCACTTTCTAATGCCGATCCACCAACCAAAGGCTTATCACCTTACACACTCACACACATCCTCCAGCAGAAGGGAGGAGCCCTAATCAGTGTTTGGAACTCGTTAAGTCTCTTAACTGAGCATGTCGCCTTACACATTAGCAACACATATCTCAGGGGCATGAGTGCTCAGGTTCTAATGCGAGTCGGTTCCATGTCAGATCTGTAGCGTCATGGTCAAACATGCTTTGACATACTCTGGCCTCCTTTGGATGTGGAGTGAAACCAAACAAAATGTGGTCTGGCTTTCACTTTGTTAAGTGTTCAAAAGACAGTCAAAGCAGTACAAACTGTATTACTTTTGTTATGTGATTGTAGTAATAAGAATGCTCTGCTTGAATAAGGGTTAAGATTGGGAGACCTGATCTTTTCTCAGATACTGACTCTGCACTCGGTAATGATCCTTTACATCATGAAAATGGCTTGATCTCTTCAGTTATGACACGCTGATTGGGTATTCATTAACACTCAGTGGTGATATTATTAAATTACATTATGGTGATGACTGTAAATGCTGCATCCTTGACAAAAATGGTGTTTAAGAACTGTACTGAAATCATAAGCAGGCTAAATCACAGTATCTGTGCGCTGAGATGAGTAAATATATTACAATGTAATTATGGGAAAAGACTGAGAAGACATTATTTTGCATAAGGGAAGGTAAAAATGAAAAAAGTGATTTTAAGGTATTCAGAGGAGGTTTAACAGATGAGGGTTAAAGCCAAACTGAATCCAGAGTCCTAATTTGGATATTTGACCAAATTCTCCCACTGGCCCTTGATGAGTCTCCACGTCGGTGTTCTGAGTCAAGACAGGAAGTTCCCCACGGTGATGGGCCAGCGGACTGGGGGCTGAAGGGTTGTGCAGACAGAGACAACCGCATCATCAGGGGGATACATGCTCCTTTAACCTGTTATTGTGAACTCCCAGCAGCCCTGGCCGATAATTGCCACCTGTCTCTTGGGAAACGCAGTCAAAGGAAGGCAGAGAGCCGGCCATTTTGTATCTTTGGCGGCTCCTCGCCCCCGCGCGGTCCCGGTCCTAATCCTGCCCTTAACCCTGGCGGCTAATGTGTTTTCAATTTAGGATGATCCCCCACTACAGGCATGGCCTTAATCAACAACAGTTTTTACTGTAACCCTATCTGGCCCTGCTAGGGCAGCGTCAGCCTGACCGGGCGCCTGCAAACCTGATGTGTCCAGCAGAGCGGAGTGCGCATATGTATACATATCATGTTTATATGTGAGGTCATAGGATGTGTGCCTTAAACTTGGCCGTTCGTCTTCCACATAGGCTGCTTAAATACACATTTAGAAATTTGCATACTTTCAGTGCATGACTGTCTTCTCCTTCTCAAGTTACAAGACATTAGTGAAACTGTTTAACTTAAAACGTTTTTTTAATGCTCACCAGTTAATTTCTCTAAATGCTTTTAAATGCTCTTTGTTTATGATTTTGCCACTCTGTTTATCCTTTTATTGAAACGCCTCCCACTGGCTCCATCTCTCTGAGAGGTTCAAGGAGTAAGTCTCACATTGTAAATCCTGCCGTGTCAGAGAAGGCCGAATCAAAAGTCATGGAAGGGCAGGTGTGAATGTTTGTTGTGTAAGCCTCCTGACCCCGGCATCCATGAGAAAGACTCTGCCCCAAAATTAGAGTCCTGTCTCTGATGTCTCCCTGAGAGAAAAAGAGGCCTGGCTTTCGTCCAAGTCAGCACCTTTGGAAGTGCAGTCGTGTTACCACCACTAAATCAACATGTCAGCACCCAGCCCAGTGAACTTCTTCACCCAGACTCCACTGCTTGCAGCTACCCCATGCACGTAATGAAATGGTGTGAATGTCAAATCTGTCTGCTGAAACAAAATGGGGAAAAGAGATATAAAGAATTAAAAGAGGAAGTAAAACAAAAAAAATAAAAAGTTTCTTGCTCAGCAGTTACACAGAACATCTCAACTCCAGCACAATGCTTAACTTCATCAGACATGGTATATTAGTCATGTTCCATGTAGAAATAACCACTGCAGCAAGTAAGCCAGTCAGGTTAAGCCATACTCGCCATTAGCCCTTGGTCTCAAAGTCCAAAATGGAACTGCCACAGTTTAAGGGGTAAATTTGGAGGCGGACAGAGGCGAAGGTCCGCAGAAATGTGCATGCTTACTCTGCAGTCTGTTTACATTCCTGAGGGTAATTTTAGCCCCCCGGGGGGAGAAAGCAAAGGGGGGGCTAACATGTCGTTGGGGCTTGTCAGTGTTCGACGAGCTAGCAGGCACAGTGGCGGCACCTGGACATCTGGGTGGTACATAAATACACACATACAGACACACACCAACACAAACCTCCTGGGCGAAAAGAAAAACAAAAAACACTGGAACTCATGGGTGATCTGGATTTACATCACTTAAGTTTTAGGGCAGGTTACAAAATATATAACATCTTTTCCAGGTAGCAATTACATTGATCCCCACCTTGTGAATGAAAAACTAAACAGACAAATGCAGATGCAGTGGCCAAGAGAAGTAAAGATTTAGTCTAGCTAATAGACCCACCGCAGAGCGCCATGCTTTTTGGACAACGCGGGATATCCCCAATGTTTTCACTAGCAATCTGAGGTGCAAATCTAATTTCGTTGTAGTTTTTAAAAATTTGCTAAGTAAACAAAACAATAATCCTTGCTCAAGAAGAGCTGAGGGTTTATGTACGCGTGTTGGGATTTATCTTCTTATTACTCCCATCCCCGGGTGTCGATTCAAAGGGCAAGGAAGCATAATGTCCGTTGTGTTTGCTGTGTTCGTGTATGAACACACATGTAACAGAGAAGGAGAGGGAGACGCGGAAAAGAAGAGAGGAAGAACGGGACTCGGAGCTTATCGAAACTAATTAGGCGAGGGATCAGGATGGAAGTTAAATACTGGGATACATGTAATGAAAGGAGCAAAGAAGGGGACATCTAGGGGTCAGGCCCACACCAAACAGTGGTCCTCAGGCAATCTGGTATTGATTTTTACTCGTTTGTGGATGAAGGTGGATGGGAGGCAGGGAGCCACAGAGAGGCAGTCGGGTAGTCTAAGGGTCTCGAGAGTTGTCAACTTGACAGTTTAACCCCTTTTGGAGTAGAACAAACAAACAGAGGGATCTCCTGGGCTGACAGCGTTGATCTGTCACAGCGATGACACTGCAAAGCCCCACACAATGCCCACACAGGAGAAGTAAGTGGGGAGGGGGTGAAAGCAGGGGATTGAGCTGATACAGATATGCACAGGCACATTCCTTAAGACTAAGAATATAGAACTGTGCTCTGTTCACTTTTAAATATTCTAGAGGACTATAAAGAGGCATTCAGTTACAATTGTGGTCTGGATATTATAATGGTCTTATGTAAATGCAGTGATAGAACTCATATTACACCTATATTACACTTTGCTCTTTCATTGGTCATAAAGTAAATGTATTTGTGGTGAACACGACTGTGATTGTCCATAATCCCACAGACACACAAATGTCAGTACTCCTCTCTTGTCACTCAGTTTGTGAAAGCCATCACCCTGAGCACATCCACTCTCATGGCTATAAACACTTGAAAACCCTTTTCAGTCTTCCCCTAAGACTTCCTCATCATTTTGTCACATTGCCAAGGGGGTCTCCATTAGCCTGGCCAGCTCTCATTTGTACTATAGAGCTACACACATACACACAAACTATAAACCACATGAAAAAAAAGGATATCTGTTGTGGCTCACACAGTCCATATGAAACCAGACTAGCCCTCATCATCCCTATCATGGTCTGGGAATGGTCCATCATGACAAATGCTACGGATTCCCTCACTTGTCAGAAGATGTCAGACAGATAGGTATCCTGGATACACACAGCTGACAGGTAATCTTAATGTCTTCAATTAGCCCAATTAGGCCTGTCATAAACAATCTGATAGGTGTTCATCCAACACAAACAGATAAACACACACACACACACTCCTAGCACCAAGGTCTGCGGGGTATTAATGAGAAAGGTAATGGGTATATCAGTGGACGGTTGACTTGTTTTCATACTGAGGAGGGGTGTGTCCCCATCCCTTGCTCTCAGCTGTGCACTGCTGGCTGCAACCTGGTCAGTTCAAATTGTACCATCTCCTTTCATTAGCGCATTGCTGGCTGAGAATCTGAAAGGCCGTGACAAAATTCATTTGAGATGAGGGGGAGCAGATTGCCTGAAGCAGGTGCTAAAAGGGAGATAAAACAAAGAAGCACCTTTTGTGAAGTTCTCAGTGTGCATGGATGCAAGTGATTCCTATTTCTGTTACATGAGATGCTTTTTTTCTAGTCTTCACATTCTGCCCCTTTTGTTGCTTTGGTTAATAAGTAATGACACAAAAGCATTTTAAAAAAAAAGTGGAAGAGAGGAATAAGCCATGTGTACACTTGACTATTTACTGCAGAGAAATACCAATATTATTTTCAGAGTGACTAGACGGGCCAGTACCTTTTTGTGGAGAAGTGATTATGTACCACCTTTATGATGTAAAGCAAAGGTGGCAGCTACACTACATCCTCAGCTTTTGTTGTCTAAACAGTTTATATTCACGTATTTGCATGTACTATTGAGTTTATTAACTCTTGGGATGCAGAATATGGTTGAATTTTATCCCCATGTTAGTTTGACCAAAAGATGGCAAAAGACATTTCATAACATCAGGAACCTGTTTCAACTTTTGAGAAAAAGTCATGTCACCTTTAAGTGTGGATATCTGAAGTAAAACTTCACTTTTAAACTATGGGTGGAACAAAATATGGATTTTATTGATCAAAATATTGATCAAGCTTAGTTAGCTTGGGACTGCAGAAGCAGCTGAAATGTCAGTGCCCAACCAGCATTTTCCTTAAAGTATACTTGACGTCCTAATTTGAGATACAAAACACACTACCATACATAGTGCTTCACCACTATGTAGACATAGTGTTGGTGAAGCACTGTTTTTCCCTGTCTGATGGTTTTCTAGAGTCTTGTCATAGCTGATTGAAAACATTTTCCACTGACTCACAGAAGTCCCACATATGAGTTTTTGCCTCAGCAACGGCTGAGGCTGCAGTCTGGTTGGGCTGCTGATAGCCGTCAGCTGCCTCTGCAGTCCCATGTGCTAACCAAGCTTGACTGAAGTCCCTCTTCAGCTTGGAGGCCTCCCTTGTCCAAGGTAACCAACATGGGGTTCAAGGATTTGTGACATGGGAGGCACTGATGACCTTGTAGCCACAGTTATGGGTGACTGACACGACAACGGAGGCATAAATCATGGCCAATTTAGTTATATCCATTACTTTTCCCCCTGAAATGCAGTTAAAGCTCTGTGAGAGGTGGGAGTTAAAGAGCCTTCTGACCGGTTCCGTTGGCAGATTGTTTAGGCTCAATGGATCTACTTGGTATCCTCCACTACCATCATATCTAACTTACCACAGATGGTAAGTTAACTGATAGCTCACTAATTGTATTTTCTCCATCACAATCGTCACACAAATGTCAAAAACATACAGCCACATATCCAGTGAAACAAAGATCATCAAACTGCAACCTGGGATGCAACATGCACTTCTGGATTCCCTTATGGTTTAACAAAATATTTGCTCTGAACAAGCAAGTGACTAGCATACCAGTCCAATAAGAGAACACTACTCAGAATCAAAATGGAAAGCCTCTTCTCTGCCCACCTAACTGCTACCCACCCACCTGGTTGCTACCCATCTAACTGATGAAGTCCTCCGAACAACTGAGTCACCCTTAAGAGGACCCTCCAGCGATCCTGTCAAGGACTCCAAAAAAGTTGAGTACACAAGCCAAAATGACAGTCAGAGCCTGTTTCCTGACTTGAAGGTGGAGAGAGATAACTTTTTCATCTAGTGTATCTGCAACCTCTCTCAAGGAGATTGGTCTGTTGAGGTTTCATTCCTGATTCCTTCCATGCCAAGGAGGTGACATTCCATGTCTCACTGACCAACTTCAGTAGGCAAGAGTTGGAATACCAAGACCTATGCAGAGGTTGCTACTTTTAACCCTACCTCTATTTCTCTTCACCAAACGCATATGGCCCCTCTTGGAGGCGCTGAGCCCATACGCAGGTAAATCCAGATTATCTGTTTGAGCTCAGCCCAGCCCAAGTTTATAGGTAAAAGCCCGGCTGTAAAGTGCTTGCTAACAAACCCTCCCTAAAGCTTGGCTCTGGGGAAGCACACCAGGGACTCAGATCCAGGCAAAGGACATCATGTTTGCCCATAAAGAGTGGAATGTACAAACTTGGAAATTTAAAGTATTGCTATATAAAAGACACAAAAATGTACAAAATGTAGCCAGTGCAGAATAAAGTTAAAATCAGAGTAGAATCCCTGGACAAGGTTTCATTCCATGAGTCAAAGAGTGACAAGAAGACAAATCAATTGCAATCAGCATGATCTGTGATGGACCTCTAACTCTACTTCTGATCCTCACCTCAAGTGACAGTGGTAAAACCATCATGAGGAGGGAGGAAAAAAAGACGAGAGGAAAGAGAAAAGCCGTCACAGGGAAGTTGTAATAGGAAATTGCTCCTGGCAACTATTTGTTCAAGCACCAAATTTTTTTTCGTCTTTATGCCAACCCAGTGAGCCCCCATTGGAAAACAGGGCAGGTCCCTCTAATGAGTAATCTATTTCAAAGCAGTCGTGTCTGGGCATGACAGTTTACTGAGAGGCTTGAAGAACTGGTAATTACCAGTGTTACGGGGCAATTAATGAATATTACACTGCGGCACTCATGGCGGTGACTGTCAGCTCCCCAATAAAAATGAGCACTCTTCAGCTAAAGGGTGACATTAATTGGGCCCTTAATGACTATGCAGAGGAACCAAGCCAAATAGGAACAAAACAGGGGACTCGCTCTGACACTAGCAGAGGGCTGGAAATTGGACTAAAAATGAGATTAATTGCTGTTTAGAAAAAAAAGACATGCAATGTGGTGTGGGGATAGGGGGGTTAGAAAAAGAGGTTGGAATTATAGGGTGCAGAGAGCAAGAACTGTTCATACAGACGACAATTCAATTAATTGTTTTATACTGTATTTTCTTTACCTTTTTGAAGAGTAGACAGGCATCAGGCCCATTTTGCGGCTGTACTGATATGTAGCTCATTGCATGAAAAGCTACACATCTATTTTCTAAAGCACCTAGAAAAAATGTTGTACAGGCTCAACATAAGAAAAATCTAAAAGTTTAATTAAATGGAAAAGACAATACTTTAAACTTTGAGGTGTTATTAAATTCCTTTTTCGTGATACTGAGACATAATGGATTACAAATTACTTATGTGTATAAATAAATGTGTTTGAAATGTTAATCTCTAGTAATCACTCTTCCTTAATATTGTAATAGGGAAAAATAATGTGAATAATGAAGCATCAAACATTTCTTGATAACACAATTTCGTATAAAATCGTATGCCTTTAGTATGTTTTTCCCACTTAAAATGTTTATAAACATTAAGAAAAGCATTAAAATTTACCACACTGCAGGCCTTTCACCTCCAGGAATGTTTTTAGAAGAAGATCAAGGATATGCAGCTGAAGACATGAAGTAATTCTGATTAATGTAGCCGCAGCTAGTCGCACACTGAGCACCACCTGAATACGCAAGCTCCAAATTGTAAAAATATCAGCATGCAAAACATGCCGTCATTTGCATACATTTTTGATTCTGGATTTCCTTGCTATTTAAATATGCAGTTAGAAATAGTCCAGCCCTGCCTCTTGCGCTGTCACGCTGCACACTCACACTGTCATTGGTCCTGATAGAACTCTTCCGCTTCAAAGGGAGCTTTGCAATGGAGAAGAGAGAGCAAATATTTGAATTGCAAAAACACATCATTTTCTGAGGGGTGAAAATTCAAGACAACTTTTTAGAGGCAAAAACTCTCTCAACCCCCAGCAAGCTAACTCCCTGCACACGGCAGAAAAGAAAAAAATAATGTCAGCATATTCATAGCTTAAGCACTCTCCTTGCTAATTTACCATATCCAAATTTGTGTAATGGGATATGACATATTTTAGAGGGGATTGCGGGGGGGAAAAAAACTTTAATTTGAGGAGAGAACCATAAAATGTTTAAGCTGCTGCTGTATTGAAGTGAAATCCACCATACAAATCCAGGTTCTCAGAGAACCTGACATGGGTTTGATTATAGACTGAAGTGTAATTAGCTACTTAAGTTATCCTCTGGAAGGTTGACTTTAGCAACACCACCAGCCTTGCTAGATATTTCAGTAACTAGAAAAACCTTTAGTTTCTGCAACAGTATCTTTTCCTCAGGATTCAGCATCACCAGTTTTACATTTACATGCATGCACTTCAGGAAAATATTTGCTGGCTTCCAACGCTCACAGAAGTTCAAAGTGCAGTAGAAGAAAATTATCATGGCAAACTGACTACATGACTCAGAGCATATTTGAAAGAATGAGGTCCCTGCTTTGATGCCAAAACAGAAAAAACATTTAAGCAAAAAGTTACCAGTCTTGCTGTGAAGGCCATAAAAATTATCAGCACTAAATATCCATCTTCAGTCATCTAAAAAAACATCCTTGCAAATGGGGGAAAAAAAAAAACCCTTCTCCTGTCTCTCTAATTACAAATTTATTTACCAAAGGCTGAGAACCACTTTGAATTTTAAATTGGAGTTTCAAACATGTACTACAAAAATAAACCACATGGAGATGGCAGTCAGCAAATATATATATATATATTTTTTAATTGGACTGCACAGAACTTGTTTACTTTCTATGTAAAGTGCCATGAGTTGATTTTTGTTTTTAACTGGCATGATAGAAATAAATGAAATTGAAACTTTCATTTTAAATCATGGATACACTTTATAATTAAATAATAGTCAGATGAAAATAAAATCTATAATTTAATGTCTTTCAACTCCTAAACACGCAGTAAGAATTATCCAGAGCTCCTTAATCATACTACACCTCAACCCCAAAAGCCCAGCCCTTGTGGAGCCTCCCAACTTTTCTGGGTTGCCAGCCTTTGTGTAGACAACCTGGAGACAGGTTGAAATCAAACCTGAATGATGGATAGCTTTACTACACAATGACCTCTGTCACTGGGCTCTTGCCCTAAATCAATGTTGGCGATAAGAGGCCTTAGCCAGTGCTCACCTTGGTATGTTCACCAGCAGACCTTATCTATGGCAGGAGGAAGTATGAGTAATAACTAAAGACAAGCTACAACAAAACTACTAACCCCACCTTGTCAAACATAATTTACAATGTGTATCGCTTTACTCCCCCTCTGCTGCTGTTAAACAGTAATTATGAGAACACAGGAGAACTGAGACTATAAGTTTGGAAGATTAACCTGTTACATGACGGTGGGAGATCTTCGCTAATATCCGCAGTCCTAATGGCGATCATAATTTTCAAAAGAAGAAGGAGACAAAATACTCAGAGTCCTTTGGTGCTCTGCTGGTATATACATTGAATAGTAAAATTATGAATAGGATACTTAAATTTCAGCCAAACTTTCAGTGATGCACACAGAGAGGGGTTAGAGGTTGAAGTTGAAACGCAGGGCTGGCAGGAAGCAAAGGCAAATACTTTATAAAAATTACAGCACTGAGAACTGAAGACCTTTTAGTAGTTTTTCATTTGACTATGTATGACAAAGCGTGTGTGGGCGTAACATAAAGAAAGATATAAAGAGTGGGGCGAGAGAGCAAGCATGCTTCTTAGCAGTCAAAACGGAGAGAGAGAGAGACCAAACATGACATCAAGTACTGCAATTAGCTGACCCTGTTCTCTCAGAGTCACGCTCTGAAAAGACCTGCCTTTAAAACTCTGATTAAAATATGTTTGCTTTCTCGTTCAAAAATGGCACTTGACAAGGTTAGTAATATTTCAACTAACTGAAAAAACATTCTTGTAGACATAATCCTTTTTTTCCAGCACTTTTGAGGGGAGCAGGTAACCTCAGAGAGAGTTTCCCATGAACTCAGAGCTATGATTTGAAAACAAAATGACTGGGGAGATGAGGGGAAAAAAAAAAAGAGGGAATAGTTCAAAGTTTCACTCAAGTGTGTTTTCTTTCACCCGGGCAGTTGAAGCTAAATGTTTTCTGATCATTATTCAGAGCATTTATCCCCTTTCTAATTCAAGCCACAACGGATATCTAAAACAGAGCCAGTAGTCTTTGCTTTAACCACCATCTTTAGCAGGGACTCTGGGGGGTGGAGGCTGTCAGCACCTCTGAGGATAAAGTTCATCAAATTCTTGAATTCTCTCATCACCAAATTAGGAGGGTCGTAGTCTTTAGTTCAAAGGAATATCCAAAGGAAAAATAATAAAAAAGAACAGTAAGAAGAAATTTAATAGTGCACGACAGCCTGAATATACGCAATATTTTTTTTTCAAAACTTAGACTTTAAATTGATTGCAAGTCAAAGTTTTTAAGAGGATGACAGAATGTCAAGGAACCAAATAAACTAAATGCAAAGTATAACTGAGACAGTTGTCAGTCCTGATAAAACAATCTTAAAAATGGCAGTGAAAAAGAGAAAGAGAGTAGAAGTGGTGGAGCCAAATTTCTGTCTGAAGTTAATATAATTTTCACATCCGTTTGGGTGGCAGGAGAAGAGAATGTGAAGTGTCGGCTCGGACAGTGAGCCAGGCCGGGCTTGGCTGCAGCTGGGCTCGAATAGAAGTGGCACTTTCTATCAGAGGCCTTTCACCAGACATCTCCGTTCTGTCCATTCCAACGTAACTGCCATGACACACAGACACCCGTTACCAAAAAAAAGAAAAAAATAAACAAATAGGAGTGGTCATTTTAAAGTATGTACCCGTCACTGAAGAGACAGATTCTTGGTTTTACATGGAGGAAGATTCACGCATGAACGTGCCAGCTGATACAGATATCTCTCAAAACGAGAAGTAGATTTTTCTGACATTTCTGTGGCGACTGTTCAAGGGGGCGGGTCGCAGCCCCAGCGTCTGAAAAGTTTATATTTCACTTGCTCAGAAATGTCTGCTCCTGTTATCTTGCATCAGTCCAAGAGGAAAAGGATTGGGTTGCGTCCGTTTCAACTTCCCGCTTATGATGAAACGTTACATCGACATCAGACAATGTTGGAATTTGGATTGCAGAATGACTAACTCCTGCTTCTCAAAGCTCATTAAAATATAATACAGAAAACAACCAAGCTGGACAAAAGAAAGTGCTATTTTAGGAATTCTTTATTGGACTGCACGGCCCGGTGCATTTCGCTCCTAATGGTCTGTAGATCTGACAGAGTTTGCGGAGACAAATCTGTTGACTTAATGGATAGTGTACATTACCTCAAGAACTGATGAGCAAAATCAGAAGGTCAGTACTTGGATATGGGCTCCTCATGTGTCTTTGATTACACACTCCCATTAAAGGAGAAGCAGAAAGAGATATTTAAGATATCAGGCAATCAGACCACCGAGAGATGTGAAACTCATACCAGAGACGGGAGAGGTAGAGGACTGCCTGGGAACAAAGATGGGGAAATAAGGGCCTGACACGGCTCCTAAACAAACCCTAGGACAAGAAGGAAAGACTCAGATCTGCTTGCCTCTCTTTCAGCAGTTAATTGTGTCAATAGAGAAGCTGACTAAAATCCACGCATTTTCTTTCTTTATGTAGATGACATTTTAACCTCTCTCACAGAAATGTAAAACTTTATTACTAAAGAAACGTATGTATATGCCAGTCTACGTGTGTTTTCATTCACTGTGTATTTGGGTTTACATCCAGGTAAATAAGATTATATCCAGCCTATTAGTTTAGTTTTCTAACAGAACTGAGAGAACATGTAAATCCAAAACAAAAGTCTGAAAGCAACAACAAGAAGCAAAAAACCACTGAAAGGAAAAGGAAGTAAGAACGAGTCGGGAAGGAAAACAAGCTTAAAAAAAAAAAAAAAAAGGTTATGTGAGGGACAGTGGACCTATAAAAAGAAGCCTACCGTCTAGGTTATCTATAAGGAACCACTTATCACAAGCAACCAGCTTCACACAGTGACTGATGGGCCTCCACAGACCATGAGTACCAGCACATTATCTGGTACACACAGACCTGCTCTTTAAACACAAAGGCAGAAATATGAAGCATTGTTTCCTTGGTTGTCCTTGCTTAAAAATATTCTTTTTATTTTTGGTCTGTTTACTGGTTTTTGTGCCTACAAACACAGAGGCATCTCAGACCAACATATAAATCAAAGCTCACCATACATGTGGTAAAAAAGATCCATTGAACTGTGGTGTATAAAAATCTTCACGTTTGAAATACCTCTTTAAATATTGAATCTTAAGGACAAAAACAATACTATACAATAAAGTAACCTACAAAAGAAACAGTCAAACCTTTTAAAAGGTAAAACAAAAAGCAACCCTCACCCCAAAAAGCTATTAAGTTATTTATAGGGAAGGAAATTGTGGCAAATGTTTAGCAGAAATTAAAGAAAAGCTTATTTCTCCCCATTTAATTCACATATTTTTCTCAACACTTTTATTCTACTCCTTTGACATCCCAATATCATTTTTTGTTAAACCCTTTCCTTCGGAGGACACTGCAAGAGATATCTTGTGACTTTTGGCCTCCTCCAGCCACCTCGAATTAAACTTTTAAAAGTGTTTATATAACTGTTCATGAAAATAATCTGAAAAATGCATAAGAACAACATTTCTATGCAAATGATTACAACTCCATTATTCCATTATGTTGTTAAATTCCTACAGCTGCGACTACGTTCAGAGTGCAGGCCTGCATGTGATGCACAGCAGTGTGTTCAAAATCTGTCTCCAAAAATATCACAGTGCAGCTTAACATCACACTGAGGTTAATGCAAACCAGAATACCTTTTAGAGGTCAGAGAGATTTTTTTTTTTTAAATTGACATTGAGGAAAAGACTTTCGATTCCATCCCCAGTTCGTGCCATGTGTTTGATAAATGCTGCCTAACTCTCCCTGGAATAAAACCCAGAAGGTCAATGTGGAGGAAAAAGAGGAAGAAAATGCAGTAAGAGTGAGAAAATGAGTGGTGGGGGAAGTGTGTCTCTGCAACTCTGATGACATACATCGTGAAAGCTGACAAAAAAATGTATGCTCATCTTTAAAAAGTTCCATAGCAAAACAGGAATTCATGGAGTAGACATGCTTGCACCTCATTTTACTTGAGGCTTTCCTCTCCATCTCACAGTGTCACAGGCAGCAGAAAGACAGGAGGAGGGGTATGTATGGCGGAGGTGCCGCTGTCTGTCCCGCTCCTCGTTCATACACACAGCGGCCACGTCAAAGCTGCTCTCACTCTCAATGGTAAATGACAAATTTGGATGAGGCACGCATACAATCGGACTAATATAAATAGGAGACATGGAGGCTTAACCTGAGCTAAATCCTGAGGCTGCTGCAGACCTGAGAGTGCGGATTACACCCCAGACGCCTTAAACAATGCGCACAAATGTGCATCCTTAAAAGCATGAAATCCTTGAAGCATCAGCGCCAGGTTGTCATTTGCCATTAATATTCCGAGTTGCTTGTGCTTTGGGGGCCAGCTTTGCACTTCTGTGTGCCGCTGTGCCCTAAAACAAACACTTGCAAAACCCTAAAGGAGCCACCACTGTGCGTAGCTATTTTTCTAGCTGTGGAATATTCTATGGGAGGATGTCACAACAAAGGAGACAATAAAAAGAGGCCACGCTCCTGCACTGCATGGGGCATCTATTACTACATGTAAGAGAGGCTATGTCAGAGGCAGCTTTATGAAGGAAACGGAATATTATGCTTTTGAAAACTGAAACTAATGCAATTAGAATTTACAATGAGTACATAAAACTTAAAAACAAACAAACAAACAAACAAAAAAAATATATATATATATATCAGTAGCACAAGAGAATAGCTACTGCTAAGGGGTGAACAGACACAGCTGCTAAAATATGGGGTCCCCTTAATTTTAGTAAGTATTCTATAAAAACCATTCACTGTTACTGAGATTTATTTATCTATTTTTTTTCCTGGTCTCCCCTTTGCACATGTCTGATAGGAACCTGAGGTAATGCGTGACAGGGCACATGTCTTCGAGGTGTTATATTGTCACCAAGAGGTGCCAGTACCTGTCCTCGGGGGTGGCCGTGCAATGTCCAGCCACATTGTATCAGCAGAGGCTGCAGCCTGTGGGCACCACTCTCAGGTGACACCCCCTATCTACTTTAGCTCTGTGATGTCCTCGCTACTAAGGCTTTTAATACTCTTACCCTGCCACTGCATGATATGATGCCATGTAAGCTGAAAAATTGTAGGAGCATATGCACACAGTGCAAGATTCATGTGCAAAAATTCGGAACTGTTCTTTTAATTCTAATTTTTTTGTGAAAACAATAAAAATTGTCTCTTTTTAAACTGTCACTTTTTTATTGAAATCAATCCTCTTTAAAACATGTGGGCAATAAGTACTCCCATTAATAGCCTGTAGTTTCCCGTTTATCAGCAGTAACCTGAAGAAGTCATTTCCTGCATGACTTTCTAAGTTTATTTGAGGAATTTTGGCCCGTTCTTCTGTTTGACATTACTTAGGTTCATTGAGGTCTAAAATTGTTTAAAATTGTTTCGAGTGTACTAGAAGAGTACTATATAAATGCAGCCCATTTTTACCATTCCAGTTTGATGTCTAGCAACAACTAGTTCTTTCAGACAGTAGATTTTTTTCTTCTCCTCATGAACACTCCAAACCAGCAAACAGACAGTTTATAAAATCAGTTTGCGAAGAAATCAAACTGAGCTTTTATGATTAGCAGCACTCTTAAATTCAATGAAAGCAGTAGGGAGGGTCTTCATTTTGTACAAATCTTTTTTTTTTTTAGCATTTATTTGTGATATATGACATTATTCATCCGAGATTGCACATTAAAACCACACACAAATGTACACAGGATTAAAAGAGGAGTATTAACATCTTCACGTGACTGCGCTTTTATTCATATGACTGGTAAAGTGAAAAAATTTTAACTGGAAAAAAAAAACAAAAACTTTTTTTAAAGCTAGAGGCACAATCAGATTAATTTAGTTAGCGCAGTCTACAACACATTGTGCCATTAAACTCTTCTAATTAAGCATTCTTGTCATCACTGCGTTGGAAGGTTCAGCAAAAATGATGGACATATCCATTAAAAAAGGACAGCAATGCAGAATGTCATGAATCAAAAAAATTAACTCCATGTCTGAAAACTGATTGACTATTAGACAATTATTCTGCCATTTCATTTAAAGAACTTACATCATAATGCTCTAGAAATAATTGGAAAAGTCTACCAAGAACTAAATGTGTCTAATTGCAGTTGTGTTAACTAATATAAAACATCACAGAAAATTACTTCTGTCCATCTATTAGACAGCTGATTAGTGATGATGCAGGAGCAGTGTGATGAGTCTTCAAAAATGTTGTAGAGTGGCTTTATGCATTAAAAAAATGTAACAAAGGACACAGTAAAAGATTTGAATTTAGATCAATACCGCTTGAGCTTCTGGTGCATGAGAGTTGTCTGGTAGTAATTACAGGAGGCTATAAATTTACACGACGGCAAGCAGTGCCTTTAAAATTTACGAAAACAAACAGGAAACATAATACACATGCTTGCATTCAAGTCACAACAAATTTCTAAGTGGTCATGTATAATGGCAAACCAAAAAGCCTTAACCCCCATTTCAGAGAAATGAGGCATACTGTCCCATTATTTAGCTATAAATCATGTTTTGTGCATGGCTGACAGCTTTTTATCAGATCTAACCTTTTCAAGCCTCCATTAAGAGTGCTAACATTTTCAACTCTGACACATTTGCAGTTTATGAATTGCACAGCTGATTTACTTTGGGAGGGGTTGAGCTGGCATCCAAGTCCGCACGCCGTGTCTGGTCGTGGAGGACGAGGGGAGGAAAATAAGTAAATGCAACAAGGTCTGAATCTGCTTGTATTAGTCCAAATATTTATTTTGCTATAATTGTAATGATATCAAGTCATTTTGTCATTCGAGGTTAAAAAGGGAAACTTAATGAATACATTTTATAGTTATCGTATTAGCTCCATTTAGTTGAATAAACAAGGCAAGGTAATTTAAGGTTGCAAAATCCCTTTTAAATATGACTCATTAATGTTGAGCGGATGTTAAAGGCTACAAAAAGTGAGACTGTAAAACAGTCATAGACAAAACAAAAGGAAGATAAAATGGTTTTATATATTTAAGAGGAAGGATCATAGTTATTTTTTACTTGTAAAAGCAGAGCTATGCCCAAAACTAAGAATATTGTCAACAGACTGACAATGTTATAGCAATGCCAGCATTTTTTTTTTTTTGCTACATTGTTTGTTACATTGCTGAGCAGTCAGCAGAGGTGTTTTTGAAATTTTGAGGTTGTAACAACATTACGTTGAGGTTAAAAACCTTTACAGGTGTAGTTATTTTCTCACTATAATTCAATCTAAAACTCATAAGGGAATCAAAGAATCTGATCAATCGTATTGGTCTCATATTGATACATTTTCAGAAATTCCTGTCCATAGCTCAAACTATATTCCACTCACTTCAGTCTTCATCCAAAAGCACCAATTAAAATCAAATTAAAAATATCTCATCAATCCCCAAAGGGAGATTAAAAAAGATTATTTAAGATTATTTCTATACAGCAGGAGAAGCACTAGGAGTATGTGTAGGATCATTTTTCATCCACATACAAAAAACGAACACACTTTCTAATTTTTTCCCATCTGTTTTACTTTAGAAGAATGGGGTTTTGTAACACTCACAAGAATTTAATGTCTTTAGATTTTTACAGGTCACACTGATGAAGACAGACTTATTCACTCACTCTTCCTTCAAACTTTTCTGTTTTTTTCAGATGTGCCACTTGCATAACTTATAAAAAATCTGGAGGTACACAACTGACCAATCCAACATGTGCAGGACATCAAGTCAGGTGCACGCTGCCGTTACTGACAATGAGAAAGCAGCTGACCGTGAATTTAGCATTATGCGCTCATTTTTATTTATCTGTTTGAGGTTGAGCTTTTATCACCGAAAGAATTTAACGATCATGAAACTGTTCATAACCTTCAGTAATTTTATTTTTTTTAATATTGAATAATCAGGAAATCAACATGCATCTCCCCTGGAACTGAAGGCTAGAGAGAGAAGTACAAGAGCAGAACCTCATCTGCTGCCAACAGAGCTATGGAAGAAACCTTGCCAACCATAAATGATTTAAGTACACCATAATCAAGGAGGGACTGTTAAGGTTATACCACACAGGAGTCCATATTTCATTACATGCTGTGTTTAACCTTACCCACTTCTCCTAAAACACACAAGAGGCTCATTATGTGTTTAATATTCACAACCAGGTGAATAATTTTTATGCAACTCTGATAGTTGGGCGAGATGGATCACTCAATTATCTGAACATCCGTCAGAGTAGAGGGCTGGCTGGCTCTGGAACGTCACCTTCTAAGATTGATGGCTGGACGACACCAATAGCTGCTGCTTCACAATCTCATCCAGGCACTGGGCCTGAACGTGCCGTCTGATTCTGCACAAGATTGTTTTCTCTCCATTTTTTCCATCCTTGCTCTTTTTTTCTTGAGAGCATTTTTAGGTGAAGCGTCATTACCCCTCACTCCACTGAAGAGGGGTTCATTATGGGGTTAGTGTGTTGGCAAGACTATTGTTTGGATGATAAATGCAGTTAGAGAGGGCTTTGGAGGGAAAATTAGTTATGTTTCTTTCTTTCCGTCTACAAAAACATGTCCTTACTCTGCAGCGCTTGAGGGCAACTGAAGAACAATTAACACAAGCAATGGGTGAAGCAGCTCAGTTAAAGCAAAGAGGGAATTCATGAAAAATAAGCAAATCACTGGAAATGTCAATCAGGGGCAATGAGGTAATTACAAAAACTCGGGTGCTATTCCAAGGGCAATCAAAAAGAAAACCGAAGGGTTTCGAGTCAAGGACTGAAATTTGACTTTGAGGAATGAAAAAAAAAAAAAAAGAACAAAAACACCCCCCAAAAAATTGGGCCTTCAGGGCCAGTCTCATGAACTAAAACAAACTCAAAATTGAGAATAAAGTAAGAATAACACTCCAACAACTTCTTGTCATCTTGCTATTAGCTTTTCTGATAACAATGCACTGTTCATTGATTCACAATCTTTTACAAATACACAATAACATGCATATGTTGATACAATGTATAGTATGAGTTTACATCCAAAAATAACTAGACCAACTACAATCACATGCGTATGTGCCACATCGACTGATAACACTTTTAGCAATGATATTATGAACTCAGTGGAATACTAATTATTGATATTAGTGATCATCTAACAGTCTTTATTGTGTATGGCATAAGATAAATAAGGCAGTTGGTCATCCAGAATACAAACAGGTGCGAAAGGAAACCTTTAATGAATTTAAGGGTATGCAATGAATTATAGATAAAGCATACAATATATTCTTAGGAATAATTAATTTATTATATGATAAAAATTGTCCAATAATTTAAATCAGCAAGAAGCAAAAAATTAATAAATAAAACGTTTATAAAATGTAGATTTCATTTATTTATTTATTTAACAAAATAAAAACTCAGAAGAAAAACAACTAAAAACAAAATTTAACTTTTGCCATTTGCAAAAGGAAAACAATTCCTTTTTTATTCACAATAGTTATGTAGAGGAGTAAAGGGCTGAAATAAGTTTTTTGCTGTCTTGTGAACTGAATGTTGTTTGGAAACATCTGGACTTCTGAAAACTCATCCAAAGTAAACAGCTTTCACTCTTTTTGGACTTGACGGATCCAGAAATGTGATCCCGGTTTAGTACTGCACCAAAAACAAATACTCTGAATACAAAATGACTCAACTCTGCCAGGTTTCTGGACACGGCATCAAGGACTGGAACCCACTGGGGTCTAGAACCACCTCTCACCATGCCAGCTGGCCACTGCAGATATGGGCCGTGTTAAGGTACTGGGACCCAGTATGAAGGGAGGCAGGGATGTGGGGAACATGTGTAATCAACCACCAACCCCCTCTCCCACTCTCTGCGTGTCGTTGTGTGTGACAGCACAGAGAGCCGACAGATTACCTCAGTCTGGAATGAAGCCTTCACTGAGAGGAAGATTTTTTTTCTCTCTCTCCATCGTGATAAATGACACTTTTCAACCGAGATTTTAGTTGGAATTGAACCCAAATTTATCACTTTTGAAATACAAAAATTGGACCAAAAATCCCTAAATCAATGTTAACATTCACATCTTCAAAATCTGACTGCAGAAAATGGTTGGAAAGAAAATAATCTTCTCATTTTCTGCTCTTTGGGAAACTTGTCAGGGAGCGCACACACACACATCCCAGTTACATCACAAAGGCCTGTTCCTGTCCAAAGGTTCTCATGACACCATATGCAATGCATTAATCAATTGTTTCCAAGCTTCCCTTCCAACACAATGTGTGTGTCTTACAAAGCCATCAAGCTCACAGGCTTGCCAGTCAGGCGCTGAAGGGCTTCAGTAACATGAGTGAATGGGGAAGTAGTGTAATGCACAGCTGTTCCATGTGGACTTCTGTGGTTAAAACAGCCTGCATCATTTAGGAAGTGGTATAAGCTGGACAGAGATATGAGCTGCTTTTGTTGTACCATAGAAGCAAAAGTTGACATGTGCTTTACAGGAGAAAAGTTCAATTGGTAAATTAATGGTTGCTTTTTAATATGGCGAATTCAGATAAAATAAATCAGTAGTGAAGGACAAGGCTGACCTGTTCCAGTAGCTCCAAAACTGTTCATTGAGGTATGTTCGATGGCTGTGGTCATCTCCGAAAGAGGCTTTGCTCTCTATCCAGTGCACAATGTGTCCCTCCACGGCTTTTTATAAAAACAAAAACACATAGCAAACTTCACAGTTGGTAACAATCAATCTGTACAAACATGTCCAGAGGAGGAACGTATGCACACAAAACAAATAGATAAATAAATATATAAAAATAAGCACTGATCTGACATTAATTCTACAACATCATCACAAACACACTTTTTCCTCCTTTTTGGGGAAAAAAAACCCCATTCAATTAGAAAATGTAGAAAAACGTAGTTAGAAAAAAGTACTAACCAACTGGAACTTCTAGGATGATATCAGGTGTTTTGTCATAGCCCATATTTCTCAGCTGGTTTTCATCTATGAGACAAAGTGCAGCATGTCAACATCCACCCCACATTCTGAAATACACTTTTTCTATTTACATCAATCACAGACGTACAGGAAGTACAGCAAAAAAAAAAAAAGAAAAGAAAAGAATAACCACATCCTCCACATCCAGTATTTACTATTATTGCACAAAAACCTGCAACAGAGCTACAGAGCTCCATTCCCGGTTGCAGTTTGGCAACCATTTATAAAAAATACAGCAAGAGGACAAGGTTGGCATTATAGCCTCCGTAAGCATGACCCCTGCCTGTGCACGCTGCAGCCATTGTCCTTGACTTCTGGCCATTATCCCTACAACACCTGATTTCTCCATTAAATCTCAGGCTGACCAGGTCATTCAGTTCCAAGGGCCTGCCTCTTTGTCTCCAGCCAAGCTCAACTAATGGGGCATGGAAGGGAATTGAGGGGAGATGGAGGGTGGCGGTGTCAGTGGAGGTGAGGCGCTAACATCAGCCAAGGATGAAGAAAGAGAGCTGAGTGATGTCAGTGATGCTGCCAGTGGCCTGTGGTACAGAGGGGCATCCTAGATGTGGTAATGTGGGTTTAGATGTGTGTGGCAGTATGGAAACCTCTGTTCACACCCACTGGGCTGTTGACATTCTCATGTGGCTCTGATCGCCTTTTTACATCAGCTTTGATTAAAATTAATGGCCCATCACTGCTGTTGGGTAGCTTATTTCCAATCCATTTATCAGATGGGGTGAGGCCGCTTCAGTGGCCCTCGTGCTCCTTGAACTCTGACAGTTTTAGAACAGTCCCCTGTATAGCCCTGAAGAAAGGTCAGCACTCCATGTCCAAATAAATGATATGGTCTTAACGATGGAGGGAATGACTTTTATCCATCATCATTCATCTGACCTTGGAAAGTGATGGGATGAGGTGACAGGAGGTAGGAAGGATTAAAAATTCCATCCCACAACTTCAAACCTGGACTATCCACTTTGATTTAATTAAGTTAGAACAAAACAATACTATTAGGGAACCAGATGGTATTAAGAGAACATCACAAAAACATACAGTAACTCATTCAATTTATCAATTTATATAAAGATTTTACAATTAAGATACTGTCTTTGCAGTCAAGAAACTTTTGAAGGAGAAAATATTCATTTTAATGTTCTATACTACGCACATTACAGGCAGTGATTACTCTGACCTTATTTCTATTTACACTCTGAAATCCAAACCATGTCGATTTTAATTCTTCTAACAATTTCTAAGTAACACATTTTTGTATGGAGGCAATGTGTGGTCATGAGATTCTCTGACAAAGAGACGTTTCAATAGACCTTAAGAAACAAAAATGGTTAAATATCTTCCAGACAGATGCAGCACTCTAAACTAATGTCTTTAGCTCTGAGTTCATTTTTATTATTATAATTAATAAAACATGGACTTTTCAGCACCACGAGTCAGCTCAAAACAAAGTTGAAGAAATCAAGGATGAGTTGTTGGAACTTCCTGGTTTAAAGGTAGAAAAAAAAAATCCTCTCAAAGCATAGCAGCATTTACTGGAAGGTTCATTTTTGTTAAGAAGTGGCACAAACTCCTTTTATTATGAACATAGTCTTTTTACAGGACAATTTTCCACTAAAAAGACTCTCTACTTTCTATACAAACTCTAAAATGCAACTTAAGGCTACTACAACTCTTATTTTAACAGAAGTTGATGAGGTCAATATCAAATTTGGGTTATTGAATAGAAGCATATCTATATTTATCACTAAATATTTTTCAAAATGGGCTTCCATCCTAATCGCAAAAACAATGCATACTTAGTCTTTGCCAAATAACTCAAGACTCATAAGACTGCATTTGTCCAATACAATTAGTACAAAGGAGTACACTTTAATCATCACACAAGGTAGAAATAGGCTTCTAGAAATCTGATATCCAAACAGTCATTGTGAAAAATATTATGAAGCTTTTTCTCTTCCTTTAAAATTCATCATAGGCTTATTCATAAATCCAATAAGAGCTCCTGATTATTATGGACTGAATGGAAAATGGTTTTTAATGAATTTATGTTTTGGTGAGTGGTTACTAAGCTTTATCAAAACAAAACATTTTCATAATAATGTAGTGAGAAAATCAAGCAATGGCTTACCCAGAAAGGAAAGGTTTCTCTCCTTCAGTTTATCACGGAGGAGTACCTCGTGCTCTTGGCCAATCGCGCTGGTTAAAACAGTCAAGGAAACACACAGTACAGCTACAGCAGCTATTAATAAGTCAGCTGAAACACTGAAGGCTAGCACACAAATGTAAAAAAAAATAAAACCTGAGTCAGAAAAAGTTGGATTTGAAAATATCAAAAACACCTTTACTTGCATTTGACTCCAGACATTATGATCCCCAATATATCTCTATCATTTATGTTTTCACTTCTCTGGTTTATTTGAACTCATCACTATTATTTAACCTGTATTCTAACTTAGAAACAAAGCACAAAATCACCTTAGGATTCATCCTTTCTACAGTGCAATGATGTAAATTAAGCCTGTGCATCTTTAATTTCCATTAATGTTAAGAATCTGCTTTTTGGTTTTATTAAGTGTACTATGTAAAGTGATTATTGTGGCAGCACAGATCACACCTTCAGATGAAGTTAAAGCTGCGTTTCCCAAGAAAACTAGGATACATTTCCTGGATGTGGAAGATAATACCTGTTTGACAAAATACTGTGTAGATTGTATTTACGACTGAACTACTTCATTAATTCCTTTAAAAAATGCTTCTTGATAAATGGTGCACTTAAAGATGGATATAATCCTTGCCATACTAGAGCAGTCAAAATCTGAAGTAGATGAAGACTTTCCATCAAAGTTGTCCTACGACGAGAATGGATGTTCAAAATTCTTGCATTAAAAAAGCAAATATGTCGTTGAGACACTTCAAACGTTGATGACTGTAGTTTTTGGCCAATGCAACCAAAATGTACTCATGGCATTACAAAAAAAAAAAAAGTCTAATTGATTAATCCACACTACAAGTAGTACACAGAAAAATCTATTCCTCTCATTTGTGGATGAAGTTCTTTGAAAGCAAAAAGCGGTGGGGCGGCGATAATGAACTCTGTGGCGGTGTAGCTGACTTTCTGTTGACACAAAGAGCTGCTACAAAATGGTAAAGTGTGTGTGTGTGTGTGGGGGGGTAGTAGTGGTGGGGGTTCTCTTAAAGAAGGAGGGCAGAATGAGATAGGGCTGACTAGCTACGAACAGAAAACACAGCCCCATCACACTGAAGAAAGCCTGGACAGACGCAATAAAACACGCATGCTCATTTAAAATAAATTAAATAAGTCCCCTCCTCCAGGAAGTAGTTCCCCCGCTGTTCAGCCAGTTGTCCCTAAATAGTTTAGACTCCCATTTCGCTCCTTGAGTCAGACCCAAAGCGCCGCTAGTTGAGATGGTGGTATTTGTGGCTATGCAGTGACAGGGCAGAAATACTGAATTGTGAAGAACTTGTCCTAAAAGTTGAGTTGGAGTGATCTACCTGGAAGTCTGTGGTGCTGAATAGCATAAATATTACTAGAAGTAAATACAATTGCATTTTAAAAGGTTTCAATAAAATGGAAATGAGAGTATTTGGCATTGTTCTTCTACTAGGATTTTAAATAATTATTTTTCATATCATAGAAGATTGGGTTTGATCCACTGAATGCACGTGGAGATGCATTTCTATCAGCCTATCCTCTCCTCCTGCTCTTCCCTCCATCGCCTTCGAGCCCCTGCGTCAGTATTAGTGGGACAGGATGAAACACTTCCTCTGTGAAGCAGAACTTTTATGTCAGGTGAAGCCAGACACATCTCATCCCCTTCAATGGCTCCTCGTCAATTTCAGGCTTAAAATTTTATGGGATAGGATACTGTTTGATGCAGTCTACCAGTGGTCCATAACAGCAGTCATTTATTGTGCACTGAAAAAGAGAGGAAAGAAATATTATGGTGCACCCAAAAAAAAAAAAAAATAGGTGTAAAATAGGTGAGGGAATACCATGCAGTGCTTGAAAGGGAGAGAACACAGGGAGATCCTTATAGGTGACAGCCAGGTGTCACATGACCAGGAAATATAAGCAACTGATACTGTATCCTGGGCAGGTGTTTAAGAAACTAAGGAAACCTAAAATCCTTACCTGGTAGATGTTATTGGCCAACACTTGGTCCGGAATTAATGATGGGTCCTTCAGCATGCTGTTGAGAACAGTTTTGGAGGCTAACAAGAAGAGCAAAAAAAAAAAGGAGTGGTCAATAATTGCAAAGGAAAAAAAAATACATAGATGTTACAACATGAAAGGCATTAAGCATAAAAACTCATCAAACTTACAATAAGAAACAAACAGCAATTTATTACAGTGCAAACGGAGACAAAAAGCAGCCCACCGTACCACAGTTCGTGCCATATTTCATGTGTCCATTAAAGAGTCTATACAGGTTTTCTATAGATAAATGTTTCAGTCCAGAGCACAGGCGCTTCATGCAGTTTATCTATGTTATGAATGCTGACTATTGTGCATTTCTCATCCCCATGCTTGCTATACTAACATTATAAATCAGGAAGGAAAGCTAGCTGAATTGACTTGCTATTACTGCAAAAAAAAAAAAAAAAAAACTTAAATCAAGCCTTAAAAAGATTAAATGGATTGTATATGATATACAAGCATGTATATGTTATATACAGCCATGAATGACACCTGTGTACCAACAGTAGAGAGGCTATCAATCTCCTTTGTTGAAACGGACACTTTATATTACTATTAATAACTGGACAAGTTATTGTAAAATTCATGAAAACTGATTTAAGATAAGAAAAAAAATCCCCAAATGGCACAGATCAATTAATTGCTGATTTCCTACTCTCTTTCCCTTTGCAAAGCGTTGACCCATTTATCCCAGACATACTGCTTTCATTGGCATTACTTGTTGAAAAAAACTAGCACAGACAGGATGAACAGTGCTGTGATCTCTCATCTGCCTTATGATAAAGTAAAAGGAAGGTTGAAGAACAAAGCCCATTCAGCACGCCTATCTCTCTCTCCCATATTTTTGTCTGCATCTTTCTTTGCCTCGATTTTTTTTTCTACCTGCTTCCTGTGTCTCCCAGCCCACCACATAACCCCGCACTCCCTCCTAGAGCTGCGAGGCACAAGGCTGTGCTTTATTTCACTGCTCATTTTTCTCAGAGATTGGTACCTTCACACTCAGATCCATACCATGCTCCTGTGCAGTTGCAGACGCTGGTGAAGAAAGAGGGTTATATTTTCCCCTTGAGTTAGGACACCTCATGACAAATGATAATGGATAATCAATAAAGTGGGAAATATGAGGCAGCAAACTTTATGAAGCCAGGAGACATATTACTCCCCAACAACACCGGTTTCCCTTAACAAAGTCACTACTCGACTGTGCCTAATAATCTGAAGGAAAATCAAAGGACCCACAACCACATCAGCAATATTGGCAACTTATTCCACTTTAATGGCATTTTGATTGATTTTTTTCCCTCTTCCTAATGGTCGTTTTATAGATTTGACGCTGCTTCTGCAAAACAGTGGTGTGTAATAAACCTCCCCGAAGGCAAACGTTAGCCATTAAAGCTCTTGTCTTACTAGAGCTCATAATTGGAGGTTGACCACCACCACATTTTGGTCTCTCGCGTAACACAGACTTTAAGATCTAGACTTCCATTTCACCTGCTTCAAAAGCCCTTTGATATTTTTTGGTTGATAGCCATAATAAGTGATACAATGCCGTTCTCCTAATCTTTTTGAGGAATGGGGTTAAAAATAGCCATAAAGGGGTGACCTTGGCGCTGACATTGTGGAATTTCAGCCAAGCATTGACCTGATGAAAATGGAAGGCCAGGCTGCTAATAAATCAGGATGCTTTTAAAATGAGTTTACCCTAATGCTCATTCATCATGGTCTGTAATGCCATTTGTAGGCCCAGGATTCGCTGCTGTGCACAAACACAGCAGTAAATAACAACAGGGCCCTCGCATCCTTCGCATTGTCACAGCCTCCAACATCAGCATGCATTTATTAAAGACGCCCCCGCTTTGCACAGCAGCACACCTCTACGACACCCTCAGCTCCTTTCTGCCACAGTACACACACAGACACACACCAACCTCCCTCTTTAAATACACATACTCAAGGCAGACACGGATGCACACATAAAACATGTGCGGGAAAACAAAAAAGCACAATCTGAAGAAAACCAGACACGGAGAACAAAGCCCTGCAGCACAACTTTGCACCTTGTAAACATTCGCCAAATTTACTGTAATTGTGCCATGTTGGTATAAATTCCTACTAAGGCACCGTATCACACCGTCAACATCTGAACACAAGGAACAGAGAAGTGGAGAATAATAGATGTGAAACGGTACGCCTCCATTGGGATTTGCTAAAGAAAACAACCAGTGTAAACAAATCACAAGCCTGTTTTTATATGCAACTCCAAAACAAGATAAGCTACATACAGCAAGGTAACAACAACAACAACCCAGCCTTGGCTCCAGCTTCCATTGCTTACTAGTGTCATTTGTAATCACTTTTCTTTTCTCTGAAAAAGTCATTATCTCAAATGCAAAAAATATATAGAAACCTCATTAAGTGGCAACATTCGTTGAGGGAGGACCGTAATATACAATAATGGATGACAATTGTTATTGTCCCTGACACTGATGAGCTCCTCTGCAAGTTTGTTTATTAATTAAAAAACCCACTTCTTTCCGCGGTTTTGGGGGGGGGGCAGTCACCCATTTCCTCAATATGCCCCCCTCCTCTCCCCATGCACAAGCCATTGAGCTGTGGAGGGGCACTCGTTCATCAAACTTCATGGAGCAAGGGAGAGACAGGTCCTGATAATGTGCGCCGCTAAAGCTGATTTTCCATGATGAATCTCGGAGCATATAAATTGGCTAATATCTGAAAACATTTACAGATACTAGAGGAATTGACTACTTGTGGGACATGATGGATGAGACTCTCCAACACTGGCCGACAGCTCTGCAAATCTCTGCGGCTGCCTAAAGCCCTCATTTGATTTTCCAATTTACTCCTTTTAAATTTATCCTCCTGCATTGGAAAAGAACAGAAGATGGGAGAGCGGGAGAGAAAAGGAGACAAGATGGAGGAAATAAAAATAGTGTGTTTTTCTTTTTTTCTTTTTAAACTATCTGTGGCTGTGTGTCTGTGCTAGCTGATAATATAAGGTAGTCTCCTGTGCAAGAGGAGCCCGGTCCCTGAAGAGGTTACTGGGGCAGAACTGATCTGCTTCCTCCTGATTCTTCCTGATAGCGGTGAGATGAGACTCTACATTTCAGAGTGTGCGTGCTTATATATGTGTGTGTGTGTGTATGTGTGTAACTGTAGTAATAGTAGACCTGGGGAGCTATGGAGAGAGGCTTCTCAGGTCAGGCCATTAGACTGTGGCAGAGGCTGACTGGAGCTCCTTTGCTGAAAAGGAGTAATTAGTATACTTGTCAAGTGAAGTGCCACGGTGCTACTTACCTCCCCCCCTGCACCCACCCATCGCATACATAGATACAAACATGCTCACAGACACACACACGCTCTCACACATGCACGCACAGCAACATTGCTTTCTTAGCCTCCTAAATCCCACCCTTCTCACTAATGAAGAGCCCTTGCTCTCATTATTTGAAAAAAGGCTGCATGTATTTAACAAAAAAAAAAAACACCAGCTCCACATAGTGAAGAGGTGCTTAAGAAAAGTTAGGAGCACTTGAAAACAAGAGACCAGGAACAATGACGATCATAATGGTGACCAAGATAACTTACTGGATAGAGCAAAATGCAATATTCAGTTATCAGCATGTTTCATCTGCAAAACACTGATGTTATTATGAATTCTGTCAAGGAACCAAAAGATCATGGTAGACACCAACATTCTCAGTGTTAAAATCAAACTTGGGGCATTTATAACCTTGCGTACAAGGCTTCTGTAAAGGAATGTGACAATAAATCTTAAAGGCGGTCGAATCACATAGTTACAAAACATGGAGAAGCAATCTAATCTGGAGCTGGGCCTTGGGAAAATGGAAAAGGTCAAATAGCTAGCAAAATTGCCTCCTCAAAAAAGTATGTCTAAATCTAGAGGCACATCAACTCCTGTCAAAGGAAGAATAGAAAGAAAGATGAAGAGATAGTAGGAGGGGAGAAAGAAGGAGCAGGAGCTCCCTCAATGTGTCTCCCGGTGACTTTTAAAAGGTATCTATAGACAGAATTGGAAAGACAATAGTTGCAGCAGTATTAGTATTAACAGCTCACAGTGTATTTGTGTACTTGTATGTCCTAAACTAAATCTGTAGAATTAGTTTTATTGACATCTGTCCACATCAGAAATAATTCTGCATAAATTGATGTTTATCGAAATCACATATTACAAGCTTACTTGCATTAACAACTTTTGTGAATTTAGATAATAAAAGCCTTTCCTGAAAGAAATCAGTCCGATGTTGTAAATATAATTAAAAATGACAAACATCTGCATATATTTAAACCAATGTGAATGTCTGTTCTACTTTTTTCATCTTGCATTAGCCTGTTAAGAAAAGCTGAATTCAGTTTTGATTCATGATTCTATGTATGTATGTATACACACATACACACACACACATATATTCCATCCTTTAAATCATTATTTAAAAAAACAAAAAACAAAGATTCTTTAAACAATTCTCAACATCTGAAGTTGAATTGACTTTTTACTGTGAACAACAATGCACTACTGTTCATGTTAGTGTACCGTTCATTCAGATGCCAGTCTCCCTACCAATACATTTTCCATAGTATTGTAGACAGTTTTTACAGCGAGACATTACAGCATTAAAAAGCTTGAGACAAAAAAAAAGATACACAGATGATCCATTCCTGCTCGATGAATTTGACAGTGAATGCACCAATTACAGACTCTTCACTATGAAACATGAGTTATTAAGGAGTGAGACACAATATGAAGGACTTTTGGATCTTTTTTTGGAAGGACGTAAGCATTGCACAAATTTCAATATTTTGAGTGTGTATGTGTCCTTTTTTTTCTTGTCCTTTCCATAAACACAGAATTGCTACCAAGCCTGTATTTCTTGACCTTGACACTGTACAAACTTCCATTCATTGTGAACGACCTCATCAACACCCTAATCTTGTATCTGTTTCTAACCAGCATCTCAGAAATGTGTTTCATTAGGACCAAGTTTTTCGCAATATTAGTCCTGGTGGGGTTGATGTTTATGAAAATATAATATGAAGTCTGTGTTAGTTCATTTATCATGTAAGATCTTGAATAAAAATACAAAATTCAAACCAGACTTAATTTTAAACTGCACTTGACACACCAGAGCCTAGTTTGTTCCATCACTATACTTTAATTTATTTGGCACATGTACAATGGCTTAAGTTGAACCAAGGTTCCTTTTAAAGTTCAGTAACTGGAGAAAATAAACAGTTTTTTCACTGTCACACTTTATGACAGATTGTTAGAGTTGTAATACCTCTATTTTTCATGCCTTTTAAAAGCATGATCTTTCTGTAATGAACGCTTATAGCTTGAGGGCAAATTTCACCCACATACTGTTTTATAATTTAAATCTTTTGTCACTCTTTGTTAGTTTAAGATAGGTCTTAAAAATTAAAAACATGCATGGTTGTACCATGTACACTTTGTAAAATGGCTGTAAAATGCAATGATGTACTATTTTTCTTGCTTTGAACAAAACAATGATCACAAATGTTCATGGAAGCAAACACAACAGTTATCCCACTGTTCCCAAGTAATGTGATATGCCAGAAACAAGGCCTAAATAAGTATTTTTTGCCTGCCTGAATATGCTTTGACACTATAAATTTGCAATATCATCATAGCAAGAAAGTGTATAATTTTGGTTTGAAAAGTGGAGGTCACATTTTACATTGTGAACAAATTTGAAATAATGAGTTTCAGTTCCACTTTATTTACTGACTTTGAGCTTAACAGGGTTGTTTTAGAAGCATTTCAGAAGGTGCATTTACTAACAGAGAACAGATAAACCAAGAAAAAATGGTTTAGGTTTCAGAGGTTTCAAGATGAGATACTCAGTGCAACTTTTCTAAAAAGAACTATTCATTGCCCTCCATTTTCCCCTTTAATCCCATATCTTAACAAATCTAAAACTTTTTGAGCCACTCTTTTATACTTTCTTTTGTGACCTTTTTGTTGTGGGTCTAGGTGGAAGGCAGGATCCAAAAGCAGACACAGGTAAATGTAGGAGTAGTCTTTATTATGAAGGATGAATTAGGAGTGCGTAGGATCCAGAGCAGCTGATCTGAAGTACAGGTGAGGAGAGCAGACAATGAGTAAGTGAACAGGAGCGGCAGAGAAGGGTTGGAACAGATCCTCAGAGACCAACAAGAGTGTAGAGTCAACAAACAGATGATCCAGAAAACAGACAGGTCAATAGACAGATGGATCTCTGGTAAAAGAGAAGTAGAAGATTTACTAAATAGTAAGTGGGTATATAGCAATTGCAATCTGGCTAAGAGCATTACCAAACAGAGAACAACAATCTGGTGCTGACTGGAGGTCCTAGGTGAAATATATACTGCCGTTGATGAATATTGAGTTCAGGTGCGCAGCCTGATTGCTGTACTGAAGACACACCTACTGGATCACAACACTTTTCTGTCCTCTGACTTTAAAGAAGACACAACTGCGTCAATGCTATTGAGAAAGTTGCAGCCATAAACCATGTTTGAAACATTTTTTAGTGCAGGCTTATTTTATCATTAGTTCAACTTAAACAATAGTGTGTTCATCATTTATGGGCACATCTTCCCTTCACTGTGAAAAAATTAAAATTCCCTTGCTGCTGCAGCTGCACATTACCTGCCTGTAGAGCTGAGCTTCTGCTGCTTCTGACTAACCTTCTGTGTGTTTTATGCAACTTGACTTCATCTGATATGACAGATATTCAGTTATGATCATATTTGACCATTTGTGTCTCACATTAAACCAAAGCCAGAGTTTACTTGTTACATAATACAGAGGTGAAATGCTGCAGTTTTAGTTGGACTGGATGTGATCTTACACAGATTGTACGTTAATATTTAGTATGTTAACATTGCCAACTTTATCAATAATTATCAAATGAGTGTAGACAGAAAAAAATGATGATAAATGTTTTTTTTTGAACCAGACTATTCACTTTTTCCTTCTTTTAATCCAAGACAACAAGCTCAGCTGGTACTTCTGTTGGCGTTTTGTTTTATTTTCAAAGTCTCGTGACTGCTTAAAATGGTTCACTGACAGACTCAGCTTGTTTCCACTGGTGACCTTCAATGAACCAACAATCTGCAAGCGGTGTTATTTGATGCAGATGGGGCTACTCTTGCCCTCACAAGAGTAGTCTGTCCTGCTTGGCCCTTCTCCTGTAATTTTTACTTTCTGTTACAGCCTCTTATAAAAAGACCTTGAAAGCGGGATGGGTATTGGGGGTGTAGAGGGTGGGTGGGGGGCACAAATGGGATTCTGAAAAATGGTCCCACTCGTTCCATGTTGAAATCATGCCTATGATATTAAGGTTGATTACAGTTTCAAAGACGTGGTTGTGAAATATTGGGTTGGTTGGTTACCCTCAAACCAGAAGCTCCCCTGTGCAATCCCCCAGTTCTGTCAAAGTGTCCCTTGGCAAGACACTGAACTCTGCATTGTCCCCATTGCCCTAGTCACTCTTAGTGCCATTCCTAAGTGTGAGTATGTGGGAAGGGATGGATCAGGGAGGATTTTTGATGTAAAAAAAACAACAAATAAAAACTTCATTAAAATCGATGTGTGTTTCATGATGAAGTGAAAGGAGGGGAAAGAAATGGAAAGGTTACTTTCTTGATCATTTCAGATAACATTTAGACAATGTGTTGTCCAGAAGTGCTGGCATTTGTGGAGTAGACACAATCAGTAAAGACATGTAAACACAAAACTTAAGAAAAAGAGCAAAACAAAAGTCCAACATTTAATCCTGAGCTGAAATGAAGGCGCACAGAGTGTGAGCTCATCATACATCTCCTAATGTAACGCTAAAATCAGTCAATACAGATACAAATCAACACTGAAAAGTTAGCCTCATTCTGCAAGTTGAGATAAGTATTAGGGGTTTGTTGTGGCACACCCCAGTTTGAATGAATTCAAATAAATTAATTTGTATCTTGTCTCACATCAGGCCCATGATGGAAAAGCTCATTAATGGTGTTTGCTTCATTCAAAGTGAATATATTTCTCTTTCTTGGAAAAGTAAAATCTTCAGTCTTTATTTTTTCATTGTAAATGAATCCATACATTTTTTGGTTAATGGCATGGCCCCTGGAAGCATTTGTTCTGATAATGGATGTGAAAGAAAACATTTGAAAGTTTTTGAAATCTCTTTCTGGGGCATTTTCCCTCCAATGTCTCAGAAAGGTCTTGTCTACTCTTTCGCCAATGCGCCACAAAACACTCCAGGATTTTCTTAGAGGTACTCTAGCACCTGAAAAAGTCTTAAGGGTTACCTCAAAGATTCATTTAAATGAAAGAAGACTTCTATTTACTTTTTTTACTACCACTCTGTGCAGTAGCAATATATGACATTTTGACCATATTGCACATTATCTCAAGACCAGTTATACATCCAACCATCCATCCATTTTCTATACCCACTGAATCCATCTACAGGGTCACCGTGGTCTGCTGAAGCCAATCCCAGCCAATTACAAGCAAGATGCAGGGGTACACCCTGGAAAGGTCGCCAGTCCATTGCAGGGCTACATACATAGACAAACAAGCACACACATACACACCTACGGGCAATTTAGAGTTCTCAATCAATATGCAGGTTTTTGGATTGTGGGAGGAAACTGGAGCGCCCGGAGAGAACCTACACAAGCACGAGGAGAACATGCAAACTCTACACAAAAAGACTCTTGGCAGGCCCGGGAGTCAAGACCAGGAACCTTCTTGCCATGATGTAATGGTGCTAACCACTAAGCCACCATGCTGCCCCCACTTATGTATATTTGTACATGTCTGTCAGTAGATGCAGAAGGTCAAGCTAATAATGAACTCATGCCTCAGTTATTTTTAGACATGCATTTTGTGAAAAGATACTTGATCATTTAAATGAATAAACAAAAAATGTTTTCATATCAAAAAAGACCTCCATGAAGAAGACGACCAAGAGTTCTAGTTTTCCCTTGCCCGGATGTGGGTTACTGGGGCCCCCCCCGGAGCCAGGCCTGGGGGTTGGGCTCGACGGCGAGCGCCTGGTGGCTGGACTTGCACCCATGGGGCTCAGCCGGGCAGAGCCCGAAGAGGAAACATGGGCTCCCCTTCCGATGGGCTCACCACCTGTGGGAGGGGTCATGGAGGTCTGGTGCATTGTATGCTGGGCGGTGGC
>JAOWBL010000015.1:4047822-4061262 GCA_028564865.1 Zenarchopterus dispar
GTTCAGAGGGATGAGCAAAAGATCATGTGACATAAAGTAATACAGTACCTCTGGTAGTAGCTTTCAATGACTTCTGGTACATGGTGTCTTGAAATTGTCCTTTTGGTTCGTTTCTGTCACAAAGAGAAAATCAAATTAGATGTAAAACTGAAAATAACACCCCCTTACTTATAAATGAATACAATCATTCCCATGAAATAGTACAGGAGGACAGAATTTTTAATTTAAGTCCACTCACATTTCTGCCCCCGTTCCTCCTCCATGCTCTATTCCATATGAACATGCAAGAGCTTTTGGGGTCACTGTAATTTCATTTTAATACGTTTGCTTGGGGTCAAAGTGTACAAAGGCAACGTTGTTCAAATCAACCACATCCCCTTACCTCCCTCAGTCAAACCTCGCATTCATTTCCTCTTTTTTTTTTTCCATCAAACAGTGACATTTTCGGACGTACCGCACCCTGATATTTCCATGCAATTCAATTGCCATTCTTGCGTAGAGGCAGAAGGGCAGAGGATAAAAGAGGAAGAGCACTGCTTAAAAACAACTTATTTAAAAACTACTACACACATAAAATGTAATTCCACGGAGACGGCCAGTGTGACTGACACCTGTCAGTGGGATGATAAATGACTCCACTTTCTGCCTGTGCTGCCTTCTGCCACTGGCGGCAGCGGCCATTTATCATCATCCGCTGTCAGCCGTGGAAAGCAGCAGTGACAGTGCGAGTCAGCAAACATTTAGCACACGCAGCCGCACTACACGGGGAAATTATTATTGTCAGAATAATAATGGTTTAGCATAATTTATTACAGGTCCACCAAATAAGCAGGGGCTAGATGTTATTAGACAGATGGATGGGAAGGCTTGGCAGACATCCACTGAGGCTCAGGCAAGCAAAGGACCTCACCGTGAACGTGAGGAGGAGGAAAGGATGGAGGTGGTGGGGGTGAAATAAACGGGGGTTTGGTTGGGGGGACGGGGGGAGGGGGGCATCTTCCAAACCAATCAGAAAGCTGGCAGTTCAATTACAAAGAAATAAAGGGACATTCATCATTCAATTAGGCACCTGTCATGGCTCACAAAGGAAGAAAACTTCTAACCTGGTACTCCAGGGAGAAGATGCTCAGAAGAGTGGACTGCGAGTGACTGGAACAAATAAAAGAAGGACAAAGTTAATTACCAGAGTGCATTGCACAGAGACAAAGGGAGAGGGGAGCTTCAAAGCTGGGGCCAGCTGCCCTGTAATCTAAAAGAACATGAAAACAAGTGTGGCAAAGTTGTTCCAGATGAACACCTCTGACAAAGCATTCCTGCCAAGATGGCGTAGGGGTAGGAAGAAGGGGGAGGTTGTATGCCGTAAGAGAGATGAGAAATATATAGCTTGCCTTTTTCCCCCTTTTCTTTTCATAGCATCTTTATTGGTTGTATTCTTAAAGCAAGCGCAGTTCCTGCTTTCATAAATTTTACAAAGGCGAGAACAGTCACTCAGCCACTCAAAACATGACAAAACTGGACAGAAATTGATTGCTTTCATGCAAATAATTGACAGGGTTCAAATTCAGTTGCTGAGGTTCAGCCTCTGAGCAAAGTAAATGACCACAGCGAGTGTTTTGTATTTGTTTGTGTGACTGCTGTAGCATAGGAGTAAGTTTTCCTTCCTGACTGTCAGTGCTGGCATATGGGCCTTTCAGGAGCTCTCCCACTGCAGCTGATGGGCTTTGAAAATGGAAACTTTCACTGCATGAAGCTGGGACTCCCGGGAGTCGGTCAATTCCATGGGTTGCCATAAGCTACATTCATCTCCAGCTCCAGTCAATGTCAAACACCTGGCAGACAGGCAAACCTGGAAAACAGGCCGCTCCAACAGGAACTCGCAGTCCCTTCGATTTTTCTCCCCGACTCCCAGTGCATCCTTTGAGTTGACGATATTTAAATGTGTAAAAGATATTCCATTTGCTTGGTGCAGCACTCCGGTATGCAAAGAAACAGAAATGCCAAAATGTACACAGACGTGCAAAATTACTCTGCAATGATCTCAAGTGGTCTTTATCTCCATAAACTCAGTGTGCTTTTGTAAAATTGAATGTACTTTCCTTTGAGAATGATCCAGAAATACTTCCAATCTGCATAATAAAACCAAATCTGCTCTAAATTAATCATTTTAAACAATCATGTAACAATGAAGCAGGTGGGCAAAGCTAAGGGGATCTAAACATGAACTTTTATTTTGAATATGCATCTGTAATTATTTTAATTTCAGAAACCTGGAACAGTTAGGCAGATTATAATGTCTTACCCCACAAGACATTACTTTGAAATCTCCAGATGCCATTTTCAAACAGTTTGACTTCTCTATGTTGACTACTCAAGCCCTCTGGGACTCGACTCATCATGCAGATGAGTTTCATCAGACATAAAGTTGACGTCAGGAAAAGAAACCAAATGTTTAGAATAAAAAAACGAAGAAGATGGTCGGGAAGTATTTACAAAAAGAGCCAGTTATATCTGCCTTAAAGACAGGGGAAGAACTGCAATTAGGTGGGTCATTAAATGACCACCTGACAACATGTGGACACTTGTAGGAGGGGGAAAAAAGTTCTCTCACACCTCAACCTTGCACCTGAACATTTTAACAACATTACTGCCTTATTGTTGGCATGGGACCATCATGATTCCCCTGTCAGAATAGACATCTGTTAGGTTTTAAATGGATTACTCTCTATAATGAGCATGATTACTGCTTAATTGCTAAATCTACCCAGTTAACTTTAAAGGGACTTAAACTGCTCTTAATATCTATGAAAACATATCTGTTCCAAAAACACTAAGAACTTTGGAGACTTTTGTTTTCCCTTCTTACCTCTATCCAGTTTTGCTGACATGAGGTTGGAAGAAAGAAAAAAAAAAAAACACACACACACAACGGTTCAATTAAAACCTAAAGTACCAACTAAATGACTGAGCATTGAGAGAATTCTTTAAAAAACAATAAAAACAAACATCACAAGATGAGAGCAGACAGCTGAAGTAAAACCAGCATTTGCCTGCAAATAATAATTTGTGAGGTTTTACCCGATTACAATGCACCGTTTTTAAATTCAAACAGACAAGTCAGTCCAGATTTCACATTAATGTGTATTTCAGCTTCTGCTCTGATTAAGTTCAGTTAACACACTTCATGCTAAAGATATGTAGTCACCTGAGGATTTATTTTACCTGCTAAAAAGGACCAAAAAGCTGAAAATAAAAGAACAGGTTGTACAGTTCCGGAGGAAATGTCAAGATAAGGGGATCACCTTACTATAACTGCTTTGAAATCATATCCAATTTTTTTTAACCAATTAGCATGCCATCCAGATAAAAAGTTAATTTTTTTTAATGCACATATTTTTTTTTTTTTAAATGTACTACACCAACAACAACTCAAAATATAGCTACTATGTAGCACTGCAGCACATCCTTACCTTGACCTTATATTAGAGGAGGAAAATAACAATTTTCCCCTTCGGATATAATTTCGAACAGACTGGAAACAGAAGGTTGGGAGACAGAAGAGCGGTTAGGGAATCATTCACTCTCAACCTAATTACCCGTCCTTACAACATAAGACGCAGCATTAATATGCACTGGCACCCAAAATAGTGAAGCAGCAGATTAAATTAAAAACAATTAGGGATTTTCACTTTGTCACTGAGTTGGTATGGCTGTCTGGTCAGTGCTTCAGGCTCTATTAAGCCAGGAATTTCCACCGGTGAATTTGACAAATTCAAGTCTTGGAGCTGAACTTCAGTGCTGTATCTTATTGTGCATGTATATTATAATATCTCAAGCAAAAAGAAAGGAGGGGGGGCTTGCAATGAAAAGCCTTGAAAATCCCATCAACCTAATTAATAGGCGATGAGAGAAATTCAAGCCATCAATTATATTCAGAATCTTCCTATTTACAAATAATTAATTATAAACAATAGCTGTAATTTGGGTAATGAAAGCCACCTGGCTAATGACATTGGTATCATATGCTGTGACAGTACTCAGCATTTGGTGAATCTGCATGCAGAGAGGGTTGTATGGTGAGACTCTTCAGGGCATGGAGCTCCCTAATTGAGGCATAGCACATATTTTTCTAACAGCAGTGAAAAAATTTTCAGAAGGGAATGACATGGATGAATTGGTCCACTTTTTCAAAAGTGCAACAAAATCCCACCAACGCTACATCTCACAACTATTATCTACGCTTGCATTGCAAGCAAAAAGAGCTTTTTAAAGTAAGGTTAGAGAACATTCAAATGTGATTGCTACAATCATATACTTTTCAATAGATTAATTTTTTACAAAAGTGGAAAAACAGCAGAACACGAACTTAAAAAAAGGGGGGATATGCAAATGCTGCTAATTGCACATGCTGACAAGCAAAATGCTGACATCTGTTTCTCAGCTAAGCCTACCATCATCAGCAGCAAAATAAATATGCAACCCAAAAAAAAAAAAAAATCTTTATGCATTAATGTATAAATGTGATACATTTTGATAAGAACAAACACAAATCTCAGTGAGTCATGGAGCTTCAAACAAATACTTGCACAATGATCTCACATGTTTACACTTCAAATTAGTTTTTTTCTTTTTGTTTGTTTGTTTTACAAACTACTACAAAGCGTTTTTACAGTTAAAAAAAGATAGAAGTATTTATAAAAGTATCATTTTCAACATTATACCATGATTTTTTTTTCCCCAAGCGAGGAAAGATTCTCCAAAGACATGACTCAGACTACATTCCAGAGTATTTACAGAGTATTACAGACCCCCGCCCCCTACCCCCACCTATCATCTTTCTGCAGAAGGCCATTCAAACCTACAGGCCCGTAGGGGACTATGGACCGAAATGGCTTTAACAGAAGCACAACAGGGCATCTCCCTGCCTACGATAGTTCTAATAGATGAAAAATATTACCCTCACCCAGTCCTCACGACTTTATTACAATCTTTAAAATTTCTGTCTGCTAAGATGTCAGAGGCTTTATATAATGGCGGTGAAGAGAGCGAGAAAGCCCCCACTATCACCACCTTAATTGTGATTCCACATGAAAGCTGAAGATCTTCTCAACTCTTATCGAGGGCAAAACATGCTATAACCATTATAATGCGTTTCAATTGTCGTAATGTAATTACTGTCACTGCCACAAACTTTCAAAGAAAACTGGAAAAAAAAAAAAAAAAAGATCCACGTTATCCGTCAAGTGGTCACCACGTCCACTGGTCTGGTAAAGAAAACGCATTACATTGACCAATCGCCTACTCCTCCAAGCATGGCTGGGGAACTTGCACTATTCTGGGCAATTTGTTTCATTCTTTTGCAGAAATTGATCCCAGTATGCAAAAGGGGACCTCGGGCAAGAGACTCCACTGTCCACCTGAGCAGACGTACTGCAGGTTTCCTTTGGAGAATTTATGGCTTTGGGGATTTGAAATGCAAAGTGAAAATTAAACTCTTACAGCAAGTAAAGTGGATAAACGGCCATCTTGTTTATAGCTCATATTACTGTCTTAATTTCTTTTTGATTTATAGCAAACAATTAACCATATTTTCTGATGTTCAAGATACCATCTTGTAGCCATGTCCTCCCGGGCAACAATCCGCTTGCTAAACTGATTTTAGCCCAATGAGCCAAAAAGGCTTTACAATCTATAGATTGTGCTTCAACAAAGTCTCTTTGATATGTGAAGGAAGTAGTCATTCCTGAGCTTCCTAAACAAGTAATTGATTGCATCTATTATTCATGAACTCCTTAGCCTGACATGAAGTTGTAAACTCAGCACAGCTTCTCTTCTTTCTACAGCTCTCCTCTCTGCTTACACTTCATTCATCCCTTCACCCTTCCAATGCTCATCTAACCACATAAAGCTGTGGAATTAGTTTGCTAGCTTCTCGGCCTTCAAGGGTTGTACCCCTAAGCCCCAACTGCCACTTTGTGTTTTGTTCAATGTGGGCAGCCAGAAGTGTGAGGCCGTGCACTGGAAGCCGTTGCGGCTGCCCCGCAGGCTCTGCACTTGATCAGTCTCTGGCTAATGTCATTGCCACTTCCAGCCTACAAAATAGCTGTGGAATACTGCCTTCACGGGGACTACAAAGGAGTAACTCAGGGTATTCCTCAGAGACAACAGTGGAACTCACAATTCAATTGAGAAGCAGTCCCAGATTTTGAAAATTATTTTCTTTTTTAGTATGGTCCACAGTAAAGATGAGACGGCACACAGAGAGCAAAAAGATTATGAAAATCTGTCCAGTCCTCTAACCGAGCACTCAAGCTTTAATGTTAAAATAAATACATGGATAACTTGCCAGTTTAACACATCGTGCCGGTTACCAAATCCTTAAGCCTAATCAGCATGTAAACAAAGAGGTAAACACTACAGCCACCATAAATAATCAATGAGCAAGTCCCTAAGCTTCCTTCTGAGAGGAGATATTACCATCAAAAACAGTGTCTGTAGCCAAGAAATCACCATATCAATGGCACATGCCACAACAGCCGTGCCCTATGCTTTCCTTCCAAAGATCATGCCAGATAAACCCCAAATAACAGAGAAATTAACAAATGCTTGACATTTGCTCAACATCCATTATTCTGACACTTCTTCAGAATTTCAAAAGGCTGAACGCATGCTTAATCAACATTCATATTCCCAGAGCGAGCTCCGGGACCATATTGCAGCCCGCCTCAGTGCTGATGAAAACGGCACATTAGGGCCCGATTCGAAAAACGTTCAGGGACTCCTCACCAGGGAGTGGTGGTTGTGTGTGTGTGTGTGTGTGAGTGAGTAAATGAGAGAAAGCCACTGGCTGTGCTGAGAGGAAAGGGATGCTTCACACTTTACTGTTTAAGCATTTTCCAAAACAAAAACATCTGCGTTTTTTTTTTTAATTCAACCTTTTATTGTCGTGAAAAAGTTACATGAGAAAGGAACTAAGCTGCAGTCTAAAGAGTGGATTGAGGGGTTAATCATTACACCCAAATTCATTCATGATATACCACAGAAAGACACAGAGGACTCTCCCTCCCTCTTCGCCATACCCTCCTTGCACCTCCTCTCTCTTGGGACAAATGGAAGGAGGACTGGGGTCCCCTCTAGACCCAAGGGATGTCAGGGAAGGCCTCAGAGAGCAGCCCATCATTTCCAATTCTAATATGTGGCAAGAGAAGGACCTGATGGGACTGATGTCACTTTTCCCCCTGCACCGTCCTGCGATGAGCCCTCCCACACCAGCCTTCGCTCCCACCTCCTCTTGTAGCCTAGCCACAGTCCAGATACTAGACAGTGTACCAGAGCTGACTAAGAGGAGGGCAAGGAAGATAGGGCAAAATGGGAGGGGGTTGATATTTGCATGTCCCTCCATTGTGAGTGGGGGTAAAAAGTGACAGCACCGTGTCCAATTCTTATCCCCCAGAGCAGCTCGGCCCCGGCAAGAGAGGCCAGGCTGACAGATGACTCCCAACATCTGTGTTATGCAGTCGTTACAGATGAGGGACTCCACATTGCAATCGCTCTTTTTCTGTCTGTCTATAGGACACTCCTTCTCTCCTCCCACTAGCCCTTTTTCATGGTACAACCAAAAGACTGACAGACCGTCCGTGGAAATTACCTTGAAATGGTCTATGACAATCATCTTGTTCAAAGTTTAGATTCTCTTCCCTCTGAGTCCCCAATCAAAACCAATGACTGTGAAATGATGTTGAACCCAATAAAGCATTCAGAGGCTTGAACATAATGGCAGTCCCCATTCATCTATATCAAAATTTCTCTTTTACAAATATTCATTTCTTTAAATACAATCAATGCAACTCTCATTTACATATATTTTATAATACACCCGTCAACTTATTTATAGAAATCCAGCATCACAAACCCAAACACATTCAAACATGACATGCTTTAACAAAAAACCCAGTGAGACACACAAAAATAAAGTACATTTCAGGAAGAACAGTTGATGCATCCCTTTAAGTCTTAAAAAGTCAAAAACTATACCATGAAATTATTCCCAACAGTATCAATGCATATCAGAACTTTTGAAGTGAAATATAATGGAATAAATTCCATCTTAATCGTATTTAACATTAGACATTTTCACTGCTTTCTAAATCAAAGATATTTTGCTCAGAATTAATCATTTAGTTCAAGAAGAATTTGTAAAATGTATATTTTATGGCCTCAGCTAAAGTCAGTAAACGATAACAATTATGTGCAGCATCCACTTCTATTAACTAGGAACCAATTTTATGTATTAATGGACATGAAAAAAATGATGTAGAAATTCTAAACCATTCTTTTATTGGAATAATAGTGATTATGCTTAAATTCCTGCAACAAAAAAGTAATTTACAGTGAACGCAGCATTAACTGTATCATTTGTAAATCACCCAGTGCGGTGCAAAATGATTTAATACCAGATACCTGTCTGTTCCAGCTCCATGGCTATTATAACCAAACAATTCTTTTGCCCATTATTTCAGGGCAGGGTTGTCCACAACAAACCCTCAGTCCCCCCCCCTTCCCTCCAACCCCTCCCTGCCAGCCCCAGCCTGGCCAATATTTACGCAGTGGCAGGGCTCCCACACGGTCCGAGGGGACAGGAGGGGGTGTGGGGTGGGGGTGGCTGACTGCTGTGCCTGAGCGCATGCTAAGAGATGATGGATGGCCTAGTCGATATGTTATGTCTTAAGAGCCTGATTTCCTGCCAGTCCAATCACTAACCCTCCAGAGCCCAGCTCAGCTGATTGGACAACCAGAATAATTTTGCAGGCTGTGAAAACACTGCTGCCGTGCCTGTCTGTCAGGCCCGGTGACGAGACTCAGGGATTTTAAAGAGCAAGGGCCTCCCCGAGATGGGATGTGGCGAACAAAATAATAACAATAACCAGTAAGACTAAACAAAAGAGCAGGGCACATTGGGAAAAAGAGAGCTTGTGAAGAATTATGGGAATGAAAACAGTCCAGTGTTTTCCTTTAATTATAGCAACCACTAATATTAAAAAGAAATGCCATTTAGACTTTTTTATTAAAGATCTTTTGGATTAGAAAATCAAGAATAAAAAGGAAATGCAAAAACAAACATGAGAAGAAACCTCTTAGTGTTAGTGGGTAAACATGAAGGATATTGGATGCACTTTATACGCATGACTTCTTCTGTAAAATGCTGACAGTGAGAACAAAGGCAGGCTGAAGCTGCACTGCATTCCCTTTGGGGACCTGATACTTTCTTCTAGATTGGTGATTAGGGCACAATGGAAGTAGGAAGCTCCAAATACATGCGACTTTGTAAGTGACCTCGACAGGATCAGCCGTGGTGTCCTTGTGGCCTTGGGGGATTACACATGTAACATTCAATAAAGTGAAGGCCTTCAGTGTCAAGGAGAAAGGCAAACACAACCATTAACCCCTCTCTTCGATTTCTGGATGCACAGGTACCGTATGGCAAAACACTGTCTAAATGCTATGGTGGACGCCAAAACTGAAACCTGTGCAGAATTAATTAGTGATCATAAAGAGTGAATTACATTAAATCATAAATGTTTAACTCTAATAGATTTAAGTAAGACAGGAATAAATGATGCTGTCTTGAGCATCTGCATCACACACACTGGGATTTCAAAATTATTTTTCGTTTTATCTACATCTACCTTTGACGTTCTCATTCAGTCTTTTATGCACTTATAAACAACCAATTGACTCAATGCAAACTGTAAAATACAAACCAGCCACAGAAAATAAATGCAGTACAGGTTGTCAGCACTTACTTTGGAAATCTGTCTTTCAGCATCTTCATACATTGCCGTGTGGGTCTCAGATGTTCAGTAGACCTCACTATCTCTTTATATTCAGCCCGACACAATCTCATCTTTGCCTTTCTGCTTTCTTCTTCTGGACAAAAAAGGAGTGAACGTTTGATGGATGCATATTGTAGAAATCTGATTTTCTGACGGCTGTCATAAACAACTGCACTGCTAACCAAACTTAGCTTTATCATACGCGATAAATCAAACGCGTATCTCAAAACATGTCGTTCAATTTTCGTCGAGTGATTATGTGGCTGCTTTATACCAAACGCTGTAATAACACTAAGTACGGATAAGTAACAAGTAAAAGATGTGTTTACCTTTTAATCCCGCTGTCGGCTGACAGCTACCGACGGCTGCTTCCCGCTAGGAAGTTGAACAGGAGACCCTTGAGTGAAGAGCCCGCCGATTGGTAGAGACATAAACAGAGCTCAGTATAGCGGGAGATGATTGGTTCATTCCCGTAGGCGGCCCCTGCCAAGCTAAAACATGCTGCTGTCAGACTGGAGTCAGTGAATTATCCTGTCTGCGATGTGTAAGTCGCATCTGTCACCTTCACACAGGTCCAGAAGTGCAAAAAAAGGATCATCAATAATATATTAACGGTCAGAAGAGAGACTGCAATACAGAAGTAGATGCACAGACAAAGGAAGAGGGAGGGTTCGTTTTAAATCTGGATCTCTGAAGTTTAACCCACACTCTTAATGCAGGCACTCTAAGGTTTTTGGTGCCCCTATAATATAGTCTAAAAAACAGAACAAAACAATCTAAGTGTCAAAATATAGTCTCATCTTTACATTCCACCATGAAAACACAGCACTTATAAGCCCTTATCTAAATACATCATTTAAGGTCAATATAATTGTGTCAGTACTAAATCTCAGTTTAAAGTTTTCACAGACATTTTTAATCCTTAAATATCTTACACTTTTTTGCTCAGCCTATTGTAAATTTATATTTATATTTTCGTGTTTAAATAAGAAAACAACATATTTTGTCTCAATTTGTCTCAAATCAAGTCTTAAATTAACTCAATTCCTCATATGATGACATCAAATCACTCTATGGTTCAGTCAAATATTCTGCCTGTGTCCTCCATTGTGGGTGGACAATGCGTCGGTGAGCAGAAAGCCTCAATCTGACCTGTGGTGGATTGGAAAATAGAGCTTATTGTTGTTGGGCAGTGTAGTATGATGTCTGAGATGAGCTGAGGTCTCAGGCTGTGTGTTCACCAGCACAGTCCACAGGTCTGAAAGGGCTCCGCGCTCCATGCTCACTACAAAAGGAAGCTGTGTAGTGGGATTGGTATGGCCAGATAAGATCAGGGCTTCTAAGGAAGTCTGATCTGATTGCTACAAAGGGCTGAGGTCAGGGGCAGGAGGAGCAGTTTATTCATCTAGGTATCAGAAAATCAGGGGTTTTGGTGGGGGGCCACACCTTTAATAGATATAAAAGGATCAGTGTTAAGCGATGGCACTGAAAAAAAAAGAAATTAAAATAAAAAAAGGAAGGGGAGAGGTGTGTACATTAATGGCCCCAATTCCTAGAGCATCAGATGGTTTGTTGTACACATGTCTACTCTTATATTTTTATGTACTCCTGAGCTGTGTGTGCTTACACCTTTATGTTGAATAAGTATGTGTCTGTATGCACCTTTGATTGTTATGAGAGGCACACTGTGCAGCGATGGTAGCTGGTAGAGAGCCAAAGTGAAGTGACAGAGGGGATACAGGAAAAGGATGCAATGGGAAAGATGAGTGGTTCGGAGCCTGAATGTAAACAGACCAGTGGTACACCCAGTGTCGCTAACCAGCTGTGAAGCCTGCTCACAGTAGGAGATGGATTTACAAAGGATGTCTCCCTCTGATTTCTAGGAGATGCTGCACTGATCTCTGCTTCACTGCTCTCGGCACACCATTGTTGTGCTAAGCACTGTGCCACTAATGGTACTTATATACCTTGATGCCTGGAAAACATTTACATTTTAGTTGTAGCAGAGGGAATTTGTGTGGTTGTTGAAGCTGTGTGTGCGTGTGTGCAAGTGAGGCTTTTTTATCAGCAGTATCCTCTGTGACTGAATTTTAAGATTTGCAAGGGTGTGTCATCTCCTTTACTTATCACACAGTTTAAGGAAATTGCAGTCCCTCTCATGTCTTACAATAAAGTTTCTCCTTATTCTGTGTTATTACTCACCATACAAAGAGAGCATTTTGTCAAAATAAAACGCTAAATCGTCAGACTTTGTTTTTTTTCTTTCCCCCTTGCTCCCTCCAAACTGAAGGAGTCTGGGATCTCCACTTTAAAAATCACAGTTTAAACATGAGGCAAACCATGGCCAGGAAATGCCTGTAGTATTAGCAAGGTATCGGATTCGTGCCCCCCACATCCCCACCCCCGTACAGCATGACTCCCCCGTAAAATCCCACATCCAATATTTTACATCACAGTAGACAAGACACATGTGTTTCACCATAGTCTTCAAAGCTGTTCCTTCCATTTATTTTATTATCCTTTAATGAATTTAATTAGATGACATGTAATTAGATGCAATTGTGCTCACTCTTAACATACAATCACATGCATGTGTGAAACACATGCAAAGCATTCTGGATGTAAAATGTTTAATAAAATAAATAAAACATTTGCAACATGAGCAGATTTATTGCATTAACAGAGAATTGATAATATTTTGAGATTATGCTTCAGTCCAAACGGCTTCATGCAGAAACAAAGGCTGTAGCCCAGGCTCATTAATCATAGTCAAGGGGTTACCCCGGTGCAATTTGCATGACCGAGGTGGCTGCACATGCTGTCGTTCGGCCTTCGTTGCTGGATCTCCCTCAATTTGGCCAGGCTGTTAACGCTGCGTCAATCAAGGATAACACAATAACAGTATGACAGAGGAAGAGGGGAAAAATACATTTTCTTCTCATTAACCAGCCCCCCAACCCCCCTCTCATCTGCCCAATTTCTTTTTTTGTGTGCATTTATCATGTAGAGAAAATAAACTACACTCTTAGATTTATGATATAAAGCATGAATGTCTGTTTTTAATTTTTTGCTTTTTCATAAAGTTTCATATTTTTAAAATGTGATTTTTCAGCATGCAGTACTAGTGTAACACTGTTAATAACACTGTTATTAATATATAATAGCACTGGATATCCAGCTAACCTAACATTCATTTAAAAGTATTCATATATCTTTCACAGCGAGGAAGAGTTTGAGCTTTTAGGGGGTTTTTTTTAGAGAGAGAGAAAGTAACAACTTTTAAGTACTGAGAAAACTTTTTTTGATGATCTGTATTTTTGTCAGTCGCACCAAAGCATTTTAACTACTGATAATTGGGTTGAGGCGTGATGTGAAGAACTTCAAAATGAGCCACAGTTTTGCAAAGCTGCATCTGTGCCCTGAATCCTAATTATCTCATCATTAACTTTAAAATAAGAGGGTTTTATTGTTATCATTATTATTATTAAAGGTTTGTGTGTAGTTGTGTGCTTCATGCATGGATGTGTGTAAGTATCCCTGACAGAAGTTGATGTGCGTGCGTGTCATTTTCTTGTGTGACAGTCACACACACACACACACACACACACAC
>JAOWBL010000015.1:4061362-4108459 GCA_028564865.1 Zenarchopterus dispar
CACACACACACACACACACACACACACGGAGACACCCACCATCACCACACACAGACATGTGAACGCAGCTTGTGTCTGGTCTGGCTTCTCTACCTACCTCTTCTGCCGAGCCTCACGCTGCGCCCCCCTCAGCCCCCCCATCCCCATCCCCTAATATCCTGGAGGCATTTTTCTCATTATCAAATATTGTTTGATGTCTTTGTTTCTTGATGATTAACCATGGTCACCAAACACTGGTCTGGATTGTTTAAAATTTAATTTTGGGGCTCTGAAGTACCTGCAGAGGGGCCGACTGGTGGGGACACCCGTATTTTATCCGTGCTATTTTTCATGCTGAAATGCAAGAGGACACACATTGAAAAACACGATAAATCCTGGAGGAGAATCATTAGTGGAGTACTAGTGCTTTTTATGACCATTGTTATTCAATGCTGTATTGAGATGCAATAAATTATTCTGTTTATTATGGTTTTATGGATTAAGTCCAGTTTTCAGAATAATTATGTTGTTCCTTGTTCTGCATAGATAAAAATACGCTCTACGTACAGATTTGCTTAAATTTAAAAATTAATGCCAGACATATGTTCAGACTATTTTTGTTTGTTTTCAAAATATTTTTCTGTCTTTCTTTTCTTTTTCTTTTTTTTTTTTTTTTTTGGGAAGCATCTTTGACATAACATTTGTGGTTCATTTTACTGACCATGGGCTTTTTTTGTGTGTAATTTGAGCTTCATAAAGACAAACACGTTGCCTCAGGAATCTAAGATTTATGATGGAATCAACATTGTGAGCAAACAAATATGGAAACAACTCTCTTCCCTAATGCCAGCATGTCAAAACTATATTGAATACTTGAAATATCTCTGTATATAAGGCTGAATAGCAACCATTGTATCAGTCTAATGATATTATCCTCTGAAAATCGGAGTGAAAGAAAAATGGCAGAAATGAGCAGCACTATTGTCTGCCCCGTTTTATTTAAACAAATTGCAGGAGCAGAGAGACACAGACTGAGGGAAAGAATGAACAAGGGAGACAGAGAGACAAAGAGAGAGAAAGTGCTCTGTGAATGAAAGGTTATGCGTCGTCCCATGTGTTTGTATTGTCAATAACTCGAGAAGGCTGTCAAGAAAGTGGGGAGATAAAGGTCAATAACTCTGGCAAATGTGTTCCTATTTGTACACTCCTGCTGATAGCATAGCAAACGTCAGGGCCTGTGTCTGACACCGCACAACAATAACACAAATATTGGGGCTAGCACTAGAATAGTCATTATTATTGTTGCAGCTGGAAATGAGAGGGAACCTCAGCACATGGCTGTGACAGCCGGCGCCGTGTCACTCAAACATCACGCCATAATGAAACACGGCAAAGATCAGAAAAGGCGAGGACAGAGTGTAAACACACCCGGCTTATTCTAACAGATTATTTTGATATTTGCCTTATGTAAACGTAATCGTAAACATGAGGTGTTTGAAAAACCCAAGATAAATCTATTTATAGCACTAAATAGGTTTGTTAGATTTTAAATTTATTTCATTTTATTTAACTTCTCAAAATGAGCTTGTAGTGTTGAACAAATTAATTTTCTGCAAATTTTATCATGTTTATGTTCACTAGTGGAAAAATCTAGTAATTATTGGTTCATTATTCTTACATAAATGCTTACTTTTGAATAATAATTTTGCATTAAATGACAAAACCAAGACTTAAATTAATTGCATAAGACTTTTTTTTTTTTTTTACAATACCATATTTAGTAGTAATGCAAGATCTTTATTTGTTTTACATTATTCACGTACATGTTTAAGTCATTTCTCTTTTTTTATTTGTAATTCTGGAACTGTTTAGTGCATCTCTGTGGCCTTGAGTGCAATAAATGTGCAATTACAAATGTAACTAATTCATGAGGAACACGTGAAACTAAGAAGGACATAACCACTGTACAGACACCACTGTCATTGGTGAATATTGTTATTGTTCTGCTTTTAATTGCCGAAGGAGGAGGAGGTAGAGGAGGAGGAGCAGAAGGTGGAGAAGGCAGCATGTTTTGAATATACGTTTTTGGTTACCATAGCAAAAAAAAAAAAACCACTTCAATCTAACGTCAGAGGGTACATGGTCGTGTTAACTTATCTACTTTAAACCAGGCAACAAATTGTCCTTTTTAACATACAAAGGGAGCAGATATTAAGTAATAATGCCTCCAGTAACAGCGTGAAATTCTATGGTCATTCATCTTGATCTGTGGTCAGAGAAAGGGTCCCCAGTATTTCTGTGTGCCACTAAAACACACAAGCTTCCTCTTTTAAGATATATTTTTTCCTTCTGATTTTAATTATGTCACAGTAAAATCAGCATTAAATTGTTCACTACTTTCTTTGGGAAACCACAGTAATTAAAGCTATAAATCATGTTTGGTAAATAGCCCCAAAAACTGCTGCTTAAAATCCGTGCCTCTCACTCCGGGCTCCTTTTGTAAATTTGAGAAGCTTATTTTCTCTTGTCACGAGTCTGCAAAATTTGCAAACGTTGTTCTATTGTTGTGAGCAGATGAAGCAAGATGTACTTTTAGTAAGTATATAAAGTCCATAGGGGAAAGCAGATCCCTCTCTCTCTGTCACCTCTTCCCCAGTCAGCTTGTTTGTTGGCTGCGGAGCCTCGTAGTGGTTTACATTACATATGATTATGCAAATCCGGAGCTGTTCCTCTGCACTATGGGCCAACACATTGTGAAGATCTTTTCTAAAGCAGTCAAGTTGCTATTTCTGAATTCTTTTATTATTTGAGAGTGCAACAAAGAAAGTCTTTTGTTCACTGTTTGCCACGCACACACACTTGCATGCATGCACAAACACACGCACAGAGCCGCTCATCCTTGCCGTCCATGACTTACTACTGTCCCCTAGTGGTGATCCACTCCACAGCATCTTCACGCTCCTTTTGCATCAACTTTCTACACTTCAATTCACCTGACTTCCTCCTGTCTTTGTTGTACTCCCTCTGTGTGTGGCTTCTCCCTGCCTTATCATACTCAAACATTTAAAGGGCCGATATGTTGTATTGTATGACAGAGAGCTCCAATTATGCATCGCTGTGTCCACAGTGACTTTGCTTTCAATGGAGAGCTCAAACAGTGTCAACAAAAACAGGAACCCTGATGTTTTGTGGCTATTGTGAGGGCAGAGCTCATGTCAATAAAGCACTGTTTAGTCAGAGTGCCACACCGAAACTGCAGTGAGAATGTTATCAGAGCTGTGGAAATTGGGTGTGTGTAATAGTGCTAAAATGCAAGTATGATTGTTTGGACAAGCCTTGCACAAATGGACACAGGGGAAAAGACTTTGGACCTCATTGTGTCTCTACACTGCTTTTTTAAAAAAATGAGATAAATTATTATAATGGAGCAAAAATCACGTAGTCTATTTTAAAATTGCTTCTTGATTTATTGTTTTGCAGAGTTTAGGTTTTACACTTGCTATTATCGAGCCAATCCTCTAGTGCCTCATGTAAAAATATCCTTTTTTTAAAAAAAAACTTGCTTATTTAACACTTTGTTTTCCTTTCCTGATCGCTGTTATCCCAGCCCTAATTGGCCTGATAACCTGGAACGACGGTAATAAACAGCAGGCTAAAAGGGTCAGCTTCCACTGGCAGTGCACGGACACACACAGTCAAGTCACTCATGTCAAAAGACCAATTATACAGGTTATAGAGGATGGCACCTCTGTCTCTAGTGCCCCGTCCCTCCTGGGATGGCTTTCCAATGAGAGGGCTATCACTCAAACCCAAACCACATTCATTCATTAGTCTGTTAAGATGGGCATCAATTATTCATTGAGAAGGTGGCCAGTGGATTATTTCTGTCAGCAGTGGGCTTATTGTATCAAAGGTTGATTATGGCTTGCTTGATTAAGCATCAACTACAGTTTGTGTGAACCATTTAGGAAAATATAATAACATTGCAAAACACTCATATTAATAATTTTTCAAGCTATGCTTACAAAAAAAAACAAACTTACTGCACTGATTTAATTTGGGGCATCACTTTCTCATCATTCAGGACTATTGAACCAAACATACCTGAGTGCATGAAACGTTCTTGATTTATGAGTAAAGTATGCTCAGCACTTTCCCTTTTATTCACCCTGTTTCTCACTAACAATCTTGTGCTCACATTTTTTTCTTTTTCCACAGCCTCATCTCTAAAATTCACACTCACACCTCTCTGTAAAAAAGATTTATTAGAATGTTAAAAAGTCCTGTGGGATTACTTTTCTTTGTTTTTCTTCTCGTGAAACCCTTCACAAAGGGACCTAATAAAATAGATGTGCTAAGGTGAGAGCAATGTATTGTTTGTACTGTGTAGATTATAATGTAAAATCTCAATAATATACACAGGTCATACACTATTGAAGATATTTAGGATATTTGAAGAGGTAACAAATAATAACATTCAGGCAGATAACACAAAAAACATTCAATTCAGTTTAAATGATAATCTTAAAAGGTATATTTTTTTATATTTTATAATTGTCATATGTAAAAGGGACAATATATGTGCACTTTTTTTTCCTCATAAAGAACTTGCTAGTGCAACAAGCAGAGTGAAATTCTTTTTGAGGACCGTAATTTTAGTATTCCGTGAAGTGCCTGAACATGAACCTTGTTTTCTTTCTGTTGACCCACAGAATGCCTGTTGAAGACTTGCCTGAGTCAAGTGCCATTTAAGCAAACAGGTTGTGAGTGAGGCAATGTTTTAGTAAATACAGATGGAGTGTTGTGGAGATTAGCATCCTGTTACAACACATTGCAGCGCCCTTCGGCTTCATGTTTGCGGGGCTTTTCAGTGACAAACTTGACCTCTGACTTCAGAAAAGCTGTCCAAGGCAGCAGATAGCGTTCTCTGCTGCAGATACGGTATGTAAATACACGCCACGCAAACGTGCTCTCCTGCTTTGCTTATACTCGACATTTTTAATCTATTACACATGATGTGATAAAGTGCATGTCTGTTTGTATTTCCTTTGTTTTAGATTTGATACGCAAGATTTTGCTCATAATTATCGAGAAAAAAAATGCTCTTGAAGAGAATCGTACTGAGTTTTGAAGAGCCTGACCGTGGAGAAAGCTTAATAAAAGCTTCATCAACTTCTGCAAGTGTTAAAATTATGTCTAAGTGTCATGTGTTTCCGCCATGCCCCCATGTAATAAATTAGAAAAATTCATTTAAGAAAAAACAACAAAAAAACCTGGGTTTCTCAGAGTTGTGCTGAGGAATAAACACAGCGACGAGGTGAGAGAGTGCAGACCTTGGACTTGGCGCTTAGCTTTGAGCCACAGCAGACACTTCCACATGATCCAGTGACAACTCTTCAAGATGGTGGGGAAATTAGTTCTCTCTCAGTGTAAAGAAACCCCTCGAAATAACTTAGCTTGAGCAAACATTGACAATTTTTCATAAGGATCAAGGCGGCCATCTGGTTTAATTCACGTAGGCCATACCTGATGCTTGCGCCTCTTTGGTCTGTGTGGATTAAGTTGGTGTTGCACCTTCCTTTCTCTCTCAGGTCTGTGCAGCTCCCCTCTCGGAGTGAGGCTCTCTTAAGAAAGCGTCTAATTTAGCAGCTAAGAGGCGGATTTATACCTGAGCTACTTACGGAGAAGGCTGCTCCCAGGAGAAGCCCAACGACTGTTTACGGGCAGCCTGACAGTGCCTCAGCAGATGATGAAGCACCTGCCAGAACCCCCCCCCCCATGTCTGTTCCATCCCTCACTGTCTGTCCGTTCACCCTCTGTTCCTTCTGCCTTCTCTCCTCTTTCATTCTTCCTTCCTCCTCTCTTTCTTAGCCTTCCTGTCTCCCGCCCTTTCCCCGTCTTTGTTTCTTTTCCTCGGCAGAGCGTACTTCAGTTACTTGTGCATTTTTACAGCGATTCCCAGCGCTCTCCCTAGAGTGAGCCCATCCACTCATTCTGTCTGCCTCTGAGAATAAGAGGGTTTTCGTCTCCATTTCCCTGTGCAATTCTTCTTCTCTTCCACCTCCATGCGTGTGCTGGACAGACAAATCGACGGCAACGCTCACATCAACAGAACTGTGGTCAGGTTTTGTTTATGACGGGGAAAGGCAATATCGAGATTGTTTCAGAGTAGTGTCATCACGTGAAATGTATCACTGTCAGGAGTATGTTTTATGTGTCTGAGCTCTTGGCTGAAGCCATTTTAGGAAACAGAAAATATAATATCATATGACCTCCTCTGGTATAAAAGTAAACTATCAGCTGTAAACCGATACACAACTACAGTTGTGTGTGTGACGAGGAAAGGAAGTAAGTCATGTATGACACAAAGGTTGCTACTTAAAAAAGTGGCTGTATCTCGCTGTAAACGATGACAAAGGTTATGTAAATAACTTTGATGATGTGTTTTTAGTTATATTTTGGTACAGATGAAACATTATAGACTGCTCTGAGGTAACGTTACAAAATAAAAGTAATTATATAATTTCATGGGGAAAAATGATATTTTATCTGTTTTTTTTTTCAAATTTCTCAGCTCATGAGAAAACAGGAATTTAATTTCTACAAACCAAAAAAAAAAAGAGAGAAAGAAAAGAAAACCCTGAATGTAAATGTGCCACCAATACCTGGATGTTAGCATTTCAAACAATGTGATTTTATTTATGTTCTAAACTGAAAGTTTTTCAAATTTCTCTCCTGTTCTACATCTAAGTGTTGCAAAAAATCTCAATTAGGTCTCAACTCGATTCATGAATTATTAGTGAATTTGTACTGCTATTTTCAATTTCGTCTTTCCCTTAAAAACACAAGCTGCCTTAAAGTCAGTCGGCTGTAACTCTTTAATCTGGTGTGTGGCATGATTTTCCACCTGTAATTAAGTGTCACTTTATGTAATACATAAACATTAATAATACCCAGAGCTTTTCTGGGTGAGCCCAGTGGTAGCAATAGCCCATCCATCAATGTCCCTAATGAGGCTCCATACAGACAAGCTAGTGAAAGCTTCCTGGGCCACTCAGTCAGTATTTCCCATACTGTGATATATACTTTATGATAATAGCCACCAAAACCTCCTGTGAGTTATGAGTCGAGATAGTGAAGATGTTGATCAGTGTGTGCTTGTCTACGGTTTAGTGTTTGTGTACAAGTCCCTATGTGTGTTCAAAAGTTATCTCTTTGTTATTTTAGTTAAAGGAGTATTCCTGAATTAAACCAGCTTTAGGTCTATTGTGAGATGATAAAAAGGGTTAACTCTTCTTATGGACAAAAGCAACGTGAATTGAAGCAGTTTTGCGTGAAAACAAACATGTCTTTGAAGCAAAACGGCAATTATTGTTGGCGCTTGGGACTATCAACTTAGTTCTTTTTCTTTTTTTGTAAATCTATTATAAGCCTCTGACAAGACTTGAAAAGGTCCTTCTATTTAGGTAATTAGTGGGGATATGGCCCCTACAGACAAACTGAAGTTTTAACATTGTAAGTTTAATGAAAGTGTGTAAAAAGGACTCTTTATATAGTTTGTATTACCTGACCAGGGGTGGCTCTAGGATTTTGGTGGCTCTAAATGAGATTGTGGCCTCAAAAACACTCCAAGCGCAAACACAACTGAATGACACATGGTTGAGGTGGACAAATGAATTATCAACAAATCTCTTACTTTATTTGGAAGGGTTTTTTGTTTGTTTGTTTGTTTATTTTGGAAGTTTTATACAATATGATTTATATTGCATCTGCACAAAGGAAAAGGTTTTGTTGAATAAGTCTATGAGGTAAATAAATTTAACTAAACCCCAATTGGGACCCTTTTGATTAGCAGCTGTTACCCTAAACAACTGCATATACGGCGTTCATGCCAGGAACCAGCGGTGTACCTGACATTTCCTTGTTGTTGTCACCACCAACTTATTGTACATAAGCCTCTGCAGTTCAACTACCGAATGCCACTCAAGCTACTGTCAAAAGATGCAAAAAGAGAAGCTTTTCATGCACTCTCCTTCCACAGAATTTGATCAGTACTTCGATATTCTTAACAAAATTGGCATGACAACATAGAAAAAAATGTGAAGGACCCCCACACATCACCTCACAGTCTAACTGCATTACAGAAAGCTCAAGAAGTAGTTACATGACATTTGGTAGTCGACTTTTACGGACTTAAAACTATCACATTAAACCGCTTCAAGTTTCAATATTCATTTACATTTAACTTCAAACACATATTTTGTTCTCACTCAAAACTCCTTCCACCCATGCTGTTTTTTTCTCACAAAGGTTTGCACTTCTTTATTAAATAATAGGCCAAGGGTTGTTTCAACTCCTGAAATATCCTTTAAAGTGATGCAAGTTAAAAAAAAAAAAAAGTTTGAAAATTCTCACAGTACAAAAGCAAGGACCCTTGATCTGATGCAGTGTGCTACTGGAAGTAAAGAGCATGTAGAGTGTTAACAGAAACATATGACATCAGGACAAGCTGACACCGGAGTAAAGAGGTCCCTCTCCTTTTTTTTGATGACTTCTTGTTTATTTTTGTTTTCCACAAAACCACACATTCTCCACTGAAGTTCTTCAACAGCCTGTGATTGATAATCGTCTCCCTGTATATTTGTATAATGTTTGCTTTTCTCTCTATTTGGCTGCTGTGGCAAATTATACAGAAAGTGGTTGCTGTGTTTACCTAGCAGATCTCTCTTATGCTGTGAGACAATTTTCACTGCTTCAGAAAGGAGAAGAGGTTTGGACTAGGCCTGGCATCCTATATAAAAGTTTTCTGCATGCAAACTGAAAGACAAAAAAATTACCTACTGACTCAGATTCTGTCCATTAAATCAGTTTCTGGTGTATATACATATATATGTGTGTGTTTATATGTGTGTATATTTATAATGTGTGTGTGTGTGTGTATGCAGCCACACAAAGCAAATGTTTCAGGTGCAGCTCAAACACTTTTGAGCACTTTTTTTTGGTTCAGATGGTGTCAGTCCCTTAATGTGAACTGTGCAGTCTGAACTTGTGCCATGCTGAAAGTGATACATGCATGTTACTAGGTCCTACCTCGTCAGACTGTCGTTACAAAATGTTACAGGGGAAAAAACAATGTGTTTACCACCAGATTGATTAAAAAGTCAATAAGGTGCATGTATTTTTAGAGCTTTTATTCTATAATTGGGTTTGTAGTAGTTTTTTAAAATTATAAATAAGAGTAAAATAGTCACAATAACATAACAAGGAGACTGACCCCTTGTCTCTTCTGTGTTCCAAGTGCAGCCTTTCTTTCAGTTCACAAGAGTTTGTGTTTTTAGACCTAAATCATTTTTTTTGTTTCAAATTTTCGCACCCACCCTGATTAGTGTGTATTATTCTAACAATAAAGGGAACCCACTCTTAACTACTTTTAAACTTCTTGATATTTTCCCTGCATGTCAGCATGAAAGCAGCAGCAGTCAGTGTGTCAGCGGCTAATCATAGAGGAAGTGACGTTTGACAACTATAGCCTGCCACTGCGCCTGGCTCTTTAAGAGCAAAAGGAGGTGGCCGCCTCTCAAAGCTAATGGAAGAGGAGAAAAAGGCCGTGTCACTCCTGTCAGCATATTATGCTTTAAAACTAGACAGTTGTTGTGGCTCTTTCAGGGCCATAATTTTATGCCATTAAAAGTGCCAAGTGGGGAAGAGTGAGGAAAGAGGGAATGCAGGAGGTGGGCTCTGAAGTGAAAAGCAGTTGTACGGATTCTCTACATCTTGCTCCCTTTGTGCTTGATTTTACACTTCTTTTCTGCTGGAAACTTTTGGCATTTCTTGAAAGCCTAAAGACCAGTTGGTACTCTTAAGTGATCATAAAGCCAATCACGCTGGCTTGAATTACCCAGCAATCTTTGTCAGTGCGCCCCTTCAGCCTCTAAACTGTGAGATGTGTGTGGGAGAGTTTCGCCTGTGCATGCATGTGTGATAGTCTCTTTACGTTAAACTGTAAATGTGTGGGAATCATACAAAGGACAAGACTGAAACATAAAAGAAAGCTGATGGCATGAACTTCAGTAAGTTGTTGAGTAATTTTCAAAGAAGAATTTGAGGTTAGAAGGTTTTAAACAATCTCTGGGGGCCAGGTTCTAAAGCTCTGCAGGTCAGAGAAACTCTGGCGCTCTATGAATTGTGAGCAACCAAAAATGTTGGCAGGAATTACTGTCACTTGTCCTGATTTGTATGCGTGGCAACCTTTTTCATCTCAAAGAATACTAAACCCGCAAGGTCTTTAAATTATGGGCAAACATTTGCAATTATGATGAACTCTGCCAGCTTATCTCAAAAGGAACAGGTTCTTACTGATGGATAAGAAGACACTGAAGACATTTTAATGAAATAAACTGCTTTGAGCTGATGAAATCAAGATTGCTCCACTTCAGGGCACACTCAAATTAAATTATCAAGATGACTGCATGTGTCTTCGGAGCACCGCAGGGGACTGTACTCTCACCGTTTTTATTCACTCTGCACCTCAGGAAAACTCCCAGAGTCATGTCACCTCTAGAAATATCGAGGTAACTGCCATTGTGAAGTGTCAGTGACGGACAGGAAGCTGATACAGAGAACCACCGGGCGGTTTTGTTGCATGGTGTGAGAACAATCACCTCATTTTGAATGTGAACAAGAGAAAAGAGGTGGTTGTGGATATATTAAGACGATAATGAAAAACTTTTTCCTTTCTTAGAGGTGATGTGGTGGACATTCACAAACAGTGAATTGAAAAGGGAACACGGGTTGTTTACAAGAAAGTACAGACTGTATTTTTTGAGGAGGTGCAGTCTGGGTCCTACTCTGTTGCATAATGTTGCATGTCTTCTATAAGTCTGTAATGGAAAAAAAAGGGCAATTTTATGTTTTTTTTTTCATCCTCTCCTCCAAAAGGGATAAAGGGATCCTCTTGTACTTCATTCGGAAGGATGAGCTAATGTAAAAACCATGTGTTGTCTCTAGAGGCATAGCGAGTAGACATCGCGATGCATGCAGTTTTATGCGTAGAGATAAAAATGAGCCTGATGGCTTGTCAGACGCCCCTGGAAGGAGCCCAGAGTCCTCTGCCTTAAAACAATGTTGGTGCTGGGGCAAGAGACTGTGAATGGCAATGGGAAACACCTGTGCTGGGGTTAGCAGCCGGGCAGTGTAGTGTGAGGGGGGTGCAGGGGGTTTACCACCGCTAGAAGAGGAAGGGAAGGCAAGAGGGAGATATAAAGCCAGTTCCTAAGGCCAGTACATCCTCAACATTTGCTGCAGTGCTGAGAAGTGCAAGACTAAGGAAACTGGTTACAGTATTGTTGTTGATACTTCAATCTGAATACAGATCTACTGGCAGGAGAATCTGAGACAACCTGAAAGGCCATGCATGGATGGGATTATGCAGTCATGTGAAAAACAAAGTATAGTCTTATTTAATCCTAGAGTCTGGAGTGTCACGACATAATTTAATTTAAAAAATGCTTTTATTTCTTGACTGATAGAAAAGCACCTTTTTTTATTGAAGGACTCCTAGTTTCATGTTGCATTTAATTTTATATTGCTGTAATGGTTGTATCCTTGAAACAGTCGTGAAAAAAGCACATCCACTTTAAATTTGAGGGTTTAAGGATATAATTTAAAAAAATCATTTGGTCCTTCTTTAGGTTTAAAATTAATTAGGTAAGGGACACCTGAGATAAACCACAGCACATGACATACTACATCGTTCCATTATTCTCTGCTCCCAGTTTCATTCAAGTTGCAGCTGTCAGACCAGTGGCTTCACATTTTAGTCTACGATACTTTGGTACACAGACAAGTTGATGGCCAACTCATAGACTACATGGTGTCAAAATCCTGTCCAAATCAACACCTTTCCACTGCCATTTTTAAACAGCAGGTCAAACAGCAGACCTTTAAATTACAGCTAAATACCTCTAACTTGGTGTCATTTTTCCAGAACAATGTTACAAACATAAACATTTTACTATAATGTTTATTTCAGTCAGATTTCCTGGCAACCTTCTCATGCAAGCCATATTTGAGCACTTTTTTTTTCTAATTTTACAATCATAAATTTTAAAATTTAATATTCTAACTCCTTTATTTTAAGATGTATGTCTTGTTTATTTAATTAATTAATTTATTTAATTCTTCTGCAATTCCTTTACCCATTTCACACTTTGATTTTGGGATGTCCATTTCTGGTAAGTCTTGATTTTATTCCACTTTGAAAAAAAAAAAATCTTTCCTGCTGTGTTATGATAGAATCCAAATTATTTTGATATGACTTTAAAATCTTTCCCAGATTGTCTGGCAGCAACAATTGCTTCTCTAAGATTATTGCCAATGTCTTTCCTAATAGGCATTGAATTAATACATTAGATGTTGGTGTTGTAGTTTATTTGAAGTAATATTTATTTAATTCTAATATGTAAAGGAGGAAATGATAATTTTTGCTGAATGTCAATATCTATATGTCACACCATAGAATAAAAGATATACAATCTTCAACACAAATCTAGTCTTAAATTACAAATAAATGAAGAAACAAAGAAAGAAAAACCACTTCACTGACTAATACAGTTTCTCTGTTGGACCCTTTCTGATAAGAGTCCAACAAAAGCAGGAATATGATCTCTGTTCACATAGATCTGCTTTTACCAAGAAATAATCATTTATGAGCCATTTTATGGGCCTGACTTTCATTTTTTGATTTTCCCCAGAGCTGTTCTCATGTGACACCAAAAGGTTTTTGAAGCTTGCATGTTACAGCTTTAAAACTCTTCTCTATTAGAGAAGAGTTCTCTATTATTTAAAACTCTATTAGACCCAAAAATTCAAAATTGTGATTAAAATTGAATCTGTAGTTACTATTATAATTGGCGCTATTTCATGTTTGTAACTGGAAAGAAGTGAGAAGAATGATGTAACTCAGGGTTACGTCAGTATCAGACTCTTAAAATGTTTTGTCAGGGTTCGAAAGAATATCAACGTTACATCGAATTAGTGATGTGCTGAAAGTTAATCAGAAAATTGCATCATATAAATATCCTGAGTTTAAATACTTTCTTTATAATTTCATTCTCCTTTTACAATGTTCCAAACTTTTCTTAATGTCTACCCAAGGACATTGCTTGGAGTACTTCAGAAACAGGAAGTGACACTGACCTGTCACCAGGGACTTGAGCTCTGTCCAATCACAAACAACTGTTGCCCCTAAAGGCCCTCTCACACCTTGATGATTTAGTCAGCAAATGCCGGCATATGAATGATTTGGCGAATACACAGGCTTATGTTGAATAAATTATAAATAAGTTTTGCATAAGTTAAAAGCACAATGAAGCACGCTGGCGTATGTTGTACTATGTTGTCAAAAGATGTTGTGTATGCACAAAATTTCTTGATTTCTGCCAGCAGATGACTTAGATATCCTATATGCACAAGCCATAACTTATGTAATCATTGACAAATGTTCACACGTTACTTGTAACTTACTCATAAGCTGAAACATGTCTAGATAATGTCTAGCGTACCCAGAAGTTATTTCTAACCTATGAGCAATGTACTTCAACCTATAGATATATTATATTGATGTGTGTACATGTGCTCTGGATGACCACAGAACTGTCCAAACACGTTTCCAACTTACTGCCGCAGTGTAACGTTGTACTGGTGGCGTTTAGGGGAATTGCAGTTTAAAGATACTGTTCACAGGAGAAACCCATCAGCACTCACCTCAAGATTCTATGGTGAGCAGATGTCCATCCGACGGTTGGAGGAATCGGCGAGGCTGAGGCGAGAATACTTACTAGCTGTACTCCAACATCAGTATGACCTCATCAATTTGATGTTCTACCAAATGCATGCCAGTCGAGACAGGAGACAAATTGGTGAATGGAAGAGAGGAAACTGGGTGGGACCACCAGGAGGCGATAGGAGTTTGACATGTATGACCAGCTTTTGGTGGAACTCCATTAGCTGAGAAGAGGTGGAGGCCACGGACGCAGCCACTGATGCCACTAGCAATCCCTAAAAGGCCTTGGAACCTGGTTCATCTCCATCAGAGGCTGACTGTTTGGATGTGGGTGATGATGGATACTCCTTGCGTACTCACCCACAGCCAGGAGATTTCTCAGATGCGCTCTTCGATGGTTTCGGCATGATGGTGAGGTTAATGTTGGTACTGTGACTTCTGCGATGTCTGCTGCAAGTTTGAATGGCCTTTTTTTTATAAGCAGGTGATCACTGGTGATATGTGTCCGCTAGCTGTGGGTAATGTTGACTATCATTGAGCATAAGTTTTGAAATGTGGTCAGACTAGGACTTGTTGAAGTCCATTTTCACATTTGTTGTTGCCACTTGTTATTGTATGCATAGTACTGAGAGCAACATAGTGGTTTCATGTTTGCACTGGTAAGAAGAAGCATCCCTGTTAACTGGTGAACTTTTCAATTCAAATAGATTGTATTTATGATAACTGTGGATGGTTGTTTGTCTTTGCGTTATGGTGTGATGGACTGATGACAGATCCAGGCTGTAACCCCCTTCACACTCTGACAGGCCCCAGTCCCCCTGAGCAGCTGTAGAAAGTGGGCTGATGTGTGGTTCGCAAAACTGAGGATCATTTTTTTAAAGGGTTTTATTAACAAGTTGTCATTAAAGAAGTACATCTTTCATTAACAGACTTCACTTTAGAAGGGTGATATAAAGTATTCAGGCAATTCATGTGGGCGCATCAGTTATATTGGTTTTCTTGAATGATAGCAAAGCCTAGCCTGAAAAAGTGCATATGATAGAGGGATGAAAATCCCATACTGAAACAAAGAACATCACAGCACAGCAACATTTTTACAACCAAACATCTCACCCTGCTGTATATCCATCAGCCTCTCCTCAGTGCTTCCCAGTGCTCCACCCTGAAGTCAGGTTGATCATTCCATCTCATGCTTCTCTGTCCTGAGGTGCCTCCTGTCAGATTATCGGGCTCTTCCTTTTAATTTCATGCGTTCCACTGTGTAAGCATCCATCTCCGCTGTCTGCAGCAGCGTTAGAGGGTTCAGAGCAGGGTGGTGTGTGGAAACAGGCTGATGCATAGCCTACAACTGACAGGGAGAAGCAAGATACAGACGAGTAATCATCTTTTGACAAAAGACATTGCACTGTGCACTCCTTGTAAAATTTCTTTAAAGGGGTTTCTTATGTTTATGATGAAATATACCCCTGCATAGTCATTTACTTATTTAGTTCAATTCAACTCATTTTATTTGTAAAGCACCAATTCACAACAAAAGTCATCTCAAGGCACTTTGCGTAACACATAAATATTGTATTTATGCAATATACCTTCTGTAAATTTATAAACAAATTGGTTGTGTTTTATTGTTTAGTTTAGACAGTAAATAACCTACTTGAGTACATCCTAAAAGTTTAGTTTTTGGAGGAGTGTTCGTTTAATACTGTCTTCTGTGACACAATCTATTTAATCTTAAATAGATATGAGTCTACTTACAAGATTCTTGGAAAAGAAAAAACAAAGAAATCATATCCAAGAGAGCATGATGTGCAGTACTTTAGCGAATATTACACTATTGACGTTCTGCATTTGGATTTATCAGTGCTTGAATCTGGCAGCCATGCAACCTTATTATATAATGCCTTCATGATGATAAATGAAAATTTAGCTCTATTTCAGGACTCAAGTGTAAATTCAGTAGATTATCATCATGTTAAACTCCATTGGCTTCAATGCTCTTCATTTGATTTGCTGCATCCAAGGTTTAAAAATAGTTTTTTGTACTGGATGTGACATATAGAATATCATTAATTTAATCTTAATTTTGGACTCCCCCACCTTTCTTCCATAACCATCCCCTCATCGACTCATCTTTCTTTCTCTCTCTCTTGTTCTCTCTCTCTTTCTGCACCTAACAAAATTAATTACTGTATGTTTTATTTTATGAAAGTGTCAGGATGAAATGATGAATGGCTTGTAATATCAACAGATTAAAGACACGATGTGATGAAGGACGCGCCTGCTTACACTGTGATAGTGCTTACATGCAGACACGTGTATACACACAGACACACACACACACACACACACACACACACACAGCATCCCCACACAGTCTCTGGGGCCATTGATATTTGGTTTCATATTTGATATTAACTACATGGGAGAGCGATTATGACCACAATGTCATTACCAGTGGTAGAGGGGCATAATGGAAGTGAACTTTTCAAAAGGGTCCTTATAATTGCTGCCAGGGTCCTTCTTGCTAAAATACAATATTGATATGTACACTGGTCCCCTCATTATGGCCACAGATGAAAAAGAGCATTTCAGCATTCTTTAATGAGCGCTGCACCAGTGAAGGTCATCTTAATGGGGTTCAACTTGCTTTTGGGAGCCAGAGGTAATATTCTAATGAGATAGAGAGCCTCTGCACCGTTCTAGTAATTCAACTTGCATCCATGGATGCCACTTTATTGTTTCCTGTGCGGTATTACTGAAGTCCTCTGTTGTCATTTAAAGCATTGCTTGTCCTTTTCGGTCTGGTCTGGTGGTCCAGCCGAATCTTAATGTGCACATTCAGATGCACACGCTTTCATTACCATATTTCACTTCCACTCCACTCATATGGAGTGTTTATTGGAAACTACAGTTTATTCATTGCTTATATATGGATGGAGGGGCGCATGAACCACCTCGTAAACAGAATGAACATTAAATCCCAGTGTGCAGTCACACAAGAGTAAGGACTTAGGCCCGTGTGCATACTTGTGTGCTCGCATTTGGTTATGGATGTGATGACGGCGAGTTTGCATGAGTTTGTGTTTAATAAATGGCACTGCTGCTCCCTTGAATCTCAGGCTATCCTTTGAAATACCAGACTGCATGTTGAAGTTGTAATTTTTGATTTTTTTCCAGTTTTGTCATAGAAATTTCATACTTGTTCTGTCTTGAATGAACAGCAATTTAAGATTTAGTGCATTAAAAGGGCACTCCTCTGATTATGTACAACCCTTTGAACACCCTCTTCACCCTGAAGTGACAGTGATTCTAGCGAGTGGAGTGGCTTTAGGCAGTTTTTGAGATTTCACTCAAAATCCATCTGAACTTCATACGACATTTTCTCACACGCAGCAGCACTCCTGCGGGCTCTGCAAACAAACTCGTCGTGGAAAACTGGTGGAGTTCCCCTTTAAGCAAATAAACTTTAATCACAAGAGCACAGAGAAGACGTGGACATTCGGTATGTCTGATCTTGAGTGTAATTTCCTCCACTGAAGTGTTTCCCGTGAGTCCAGTTTCTGAAAAATCAACCAACAGCATGATGCTGACAAGACAAATGGACAGACGAACGACACGTGGGAGCCATGTGTAGTTGCTTGGTTTTCCTTTTATCCGTAACAACCAGCACAGTCAGACAAGAAACAGAGCAATGTGGACTAAACTTCTTGCACTGTCATTGTTTAGACATACAGTAGCTTTAGGTCCAGTGGCACACTTGTAAACATCTTGAAAGAGTCATATTTTTCAAATTACAATGTTAATCTTGCACTGCACAACAAATAGTTTTAATATGGGTTTTTTTAAAGCCATCTGGTACATTGTAAGCTTCCAGGTCCAGACATGGTCACTTTTTCATACAAACATAAAAAAGTGAATGTTTTTCTTACATACATACATAAACTAAATCAGCCTTGTGATTTTTATCTTCCTTCTTGCTCTCTGCACCATTATTCCCTCTTTATAGGTCACGTCAGTTTAAACAGGATCCTCAAATATTTTCATGACTTGTATGCACATGGGAGATGAACTAGGGGTTAAGAGTCATGCAGCTTTTTCCTTTTTTGGACACAAAAATAATTGTCAAAGTCACGAATCATCAACATTCAACTTCCCATCCAAAGCAGCTTCAGTTCAAGACAATGATGAAAAAGATTTAACCCAAACTTGCAGCGCTAAAGCTTAGGGGCATGTGCTCTTTGGGGAATTAAAATGAGTAATTTGTCAAATTTAATTCAGAGTACCGACATGTTTCAAAGTGTAGGAAAATTTCAATATGTTTCCCCTGCCTTTGACTGACTGAAATAGTAGAGTGCAGAGGAGTGAACCTATACTCTATATTACTCAGGCAGCTGTGTGAAAGCATGAGGGAGTTTCAGAGGTGATAAAAAAAGGAAAGGCAGTGAATATCATCTTGTAGATAAGACAGTCACCCCACTTTCCACAGGCTACATCCATTTTATTGCATCTGGCAGCGAATTAAGGCACGTGTAGAAGAAGGGGAGGGAGTGAGGACGATTGAAAATGAAACCTGCGGCAAAGAGCGTATTCAGCCTGACTTCTTTCTCCCCCCGACACTGATATTAGACTCTGATTCTCACATGAGATCCTCTGATGATGATGATCAACCATAAAAAATGATATAGCTCAATAAAAGCACAAAAAGGCGCGAGTTCATAAAAAGGACCTGGGGGCCATGTTAGGTTTGGTCCGTGCCAATGCATTTCTTCTCCCTCTGCTGACTTTTAGAGATGATTACCTTGGGTATTTATAGATGAAACATTTTTTTGATTTGAGGGAGTTACTGTGTCTAGATCCTTGTGTGTTCTGGGTCCTGATAGGTTGACATAGGGGCATTCTTTTTCCCTTTACTGGAGATATATTGAGCTATTATCTGTTACAAACCGGGTTAATATAACATAGTTGTCATTACCATCGTCATAAAGAGCACAGGGGAAAAACAAGTGTTAAGTGTAGTTGGTCACAGGAATGGAAAATTGACTGATATTGACAAAGATTAAGAGGACAAATAGGACAATTGCTGGAGTTTTCTTGGTCACCTTGAAAGTCTACTTTGGAGTCAGTTAAAGTTCAAAATACAAATATAGTCCCATATATCATAATGAGACTATGCCAATATATTGAGCGCTGTTTGTGCAATTCTACAGCTGAGGAAGAGCAAGAACACATCTGTCCTCTTCCCTTTTCTCCCCATTGATCCTTTTATCTTCTCTCCACCATCAAAAGCGTGCAGACTGGAGAAGGTAGTCACTAGTGAGCACCGGCTCCTTCCTCTTCAAGCGGTGTGATGCGACTTGAGCCGTGTGATCTCCATGAGAGAAAACCCTGATGCATACAGGAAATAATCAGGGCAACACAGGCAGGGTTCAGAGGAATGCAAATATTTTCAGAGTGCTTAAAAAACAATAACACACACACACACAACCAAATACAGACCACCTCCACCCCACTCCCCATCCTCACCCGAACACGCGCGGCATCATACACACTTTTAACCACAATACATACCCACACATACAAAACACAACATAAAAAGAAAACAACCAGCCCCCTGACAAAACTCTCCCCAAGTGCATTTGCATAAAACATTAAGCTTAACAAAATGATTACACCTGACAAGTTGAGTTGGAGGAAGAACATCGCCACTGGCAGCCGGTTACTTGCAGATCCTGCAATCATTCTCTCGTCAAGCAACTGTTTCACGGCCGCCTTTGTAGGCCCTGTCATGCTGGTGCATCGTGATTAATCCTTCCCTTTTGTTTTTCTTTTCTCCCTTCCACCCTTCTCAGTCCCTCCCACAAATCCAATAAGTTGCCCTTAAATCAGGTTACCCTGCACCTTGCAGATAGGAGCATTGTGATGGATATACCAAAATGCATGCCAGGCAGCATGTTTTTGTGTGGAAGCGCTGTGAAATTGTACTGCTGTGATTTTGCATTATGGCGCAAAGTGTTTTTCTTGTAATGCAATTAAACGTGCATGTAAGCCACCCCCATACTCCCCAAACTATTGTGTGAGCTATTTAATAATTTTATACACGCTCTTTTGTGACGTTGCCATTTAACCTGAGGTGAAATAGAATAATTTAGAGGAGTATTAAAAGAATAACTTTAGTGTGTTTGCCATGGAGAACACAAGCTGGATCATTTTGGGGGGGGAAAAAAAGATGACAATCAAAACATTAATATCCTTCTCACTCTTATAAGCCTGCTGAAAATTCTTAGCTCAGAATACTTTGCTGAAGGATAGCTTGCAGATAAAGACAGAGAGAGATTATTGCCTCCTTTCATTTCTGCCCCCCTGGCAGCGGTAGGTATGGTAATGCGGTTTTTGAATATTTGCAAGCATAAACTTAAGAAATGAGTGCTGATAAGGAGTGACAGCAACAGAGGCAGAAGAGATCTTCAGCATGACAGGCGATGTCAAAAACCCTGGTGACGCTGTCACTGTGACAAACTTTTCAAAAGAACAATGCACACACACTCACACACGCACACACACTGTTACTGAAGCGAGCTACTGCGAGCCGCTCTGACAGTGTTGTCCCAGCAGTTAAAAAATGGAAACGTCACCTAATTATGCACGCCATTTTCCTCTCTGAACACTTGAGCCAACAAACTTTCAACGTATGTCAATATGCTTACAGGCACGCTGGCAGGAGGAAAGATTTATCCAGTATTATAAAACGGTTCCTTTAAAAAAGAAAGGTAAATACAATTTTTAAAATTCATGGTAAAAAAAAAAGAAGTAGAGAAAAGCATATTTTTCTAACCTCGGCGTGCACTGCCTGTGTCCTAAAACTGACGTTAACCTCCTCTGAGGCAGGTGTTTATCTGGTGTGTGTTTTATTGAGCTTTGCTCGTCTTTAAACCTTAACCGTGCTTTTATTGGTGCCGCCTCAGACCCCCGTGACGTCTGTGAGAAGTCGTGAGGATCGTTACTTCCAAAAAGGACCAGCTGGCCCATTGTTTGGGCTCTGCCAGCTGTGTCTATTTTCATAACCTATTTTCCTTTTGTTCTGCTACACCTCCTTATAAAAGTACAGAGACGGGAAGACAGAGTTGTATTTCACCATTTTCGTGAACTCTTACCCTTTTGACAGCCTAATGCTCAACGCTCTGCCATCGGCGTGTGCGCCTGCGTGCATGTGTAAGTCCGTACATGCGGACTACCAGCGTGCGTGCCTAAGTGACTGCGAGGAGGAAGGCGAGGTTTGTAATCACCTAATCCAAACACACGCTCAGGGAATCTCATTACTGGACCTAACGGTTCCATTTGAACCTTATCTGGTTTCAATCAGCCACTTCTCATTTGGAGAAAAGCTCAGGAACTTGATTCCTTTTGTCTAGAAGTCTCTGCTGCCAGGGGTCTCCTGTTTGTCTTGACTATCGCTGTCTTTTACAACCAACAGTATTTTAATTTCTACATCAGACATGAGGGAGGCGATTAAAGTTGCAGAGAGGAGCTGCTTTTAGACATCCGAGGTGTGTGACATCAGCAGTTTTGAATGTGCAGAATGGTCGGCTGCCACGGGGAACTCCTGCTAACCCTGCACCCTTCCACCCTAACCCCAGTTTTTCCCCAGCTACCCACTCCCGGAGCCCCTCCTCATCCACATGCAAACGGACATTAAAACGAAACCTGACCCTGGCCCTGGAATCTGTAAGGTGCTGTCCCCCCCACCCCTACTTTCTTTTCTTCCTGAACAGGGAATCCTGCAGCTTGTATGTGTACGTGTGTGTGTGTGTGTGTGTGTATGCGCGTGCGTGTGTGTGTGTGTGCATGCACTGAGGTAGTCAAGAGGGAGGTCACTGAAAGGGGAACTTGAAGGTATTTCAGAGACTGCAAGTGAACTGTCGCAGGAATCCCCAGATTAAAAAACTCCAGAAGGTTGAGAGTCGGAGATAATCACAGGATCTGGAATTCACAATAACAAACTGGCTATATATCTACCTGTCTCCGGCCTTCCTCCCTGAGACGGCCACAGGGTCAAACAAATGGCTGCGTTCCATCAACAGCTCTTTTTTTTTCTTTTTTTCCTCCTCCTGCTGGGTTCCCAATGAAGTGTCTGGAGGGATCAAATATGGCCTCTGCAGTGAAACATTGAACTCTTCCCTTGGTTTTTGTAGATTCATCTTGTCCTTTTGAGCTCAGATAGTTCAATCTAATAAGACAGCATCAGTTTATCAAATTGTTCCTTTCATTTTAAAGGACAACATGGATTTTGAGCGTACAGTCTGTGTGTGCTATCATCGGTGGGAGATTTTAGCCGAGACCCTGACCCTGCGGCCCCGTGACTGCGACTGTGTAGGAGCTGAGGTTAGAGGTCTGGAGGTTTGTGGCTGGGGTTAAAGCGCTTCCTCTGAGACTAAGGTCGGCGCAATCGGCTCAGCAGCGCAGTGATTTCTGGGTTGAATTAGCCATTGAGCAAGGGGAGCTGTAACTCGTGTCTGGAGGGGGCTTTTGGGTCCACTGGAGGGGTCTGATACTGCAGGTATGATTTACATAGCTGTGAGAGACTCCTGGATCTAACTCTGCCCAGACCCTGTCCTCCGGGAACTGTGTCCAGGAGAGCTGCTGCATTGTGATACTTGTGTGACTTGTGTTCTCCACATGCTCTTCCTTCCATTGCCTGACAACTTTATTTTGTAATTTCTGGGTATTGTGATTATTCTTGCAGTAACAAATACGGTCTACTGTGTAGCTATTCTGTAAACGTTGGCTCGCAGTCCTGAGATTTAATCCCGTGCCTGTTTTTGCTACGAACATGCTCGCTGTTGACGTCTTGTCTTTGTTGTTGCCCATGTACCCTTCTAAACACTGAGGATAATTTGTCTCTTTTCTTCCAACTGCGGTTACCGCTTTCTCAGAGAGGGAAACTGCCTCACAAAGAGGGCAAGAATTGGAGACTGAAAAAGTAAGAAGCAACCCCGAAAAAGTTGGGACATTACAGAGAATACAAATAAAAACTAATACTGCAACAACATGCCTATTTTAGACCTCAGTGTTCATGTTCTTGAACCATAATTCTCAAGAGTGTGTCTCCTTGTTTAAATTAAGGTTAATGAGATATAAATTGAAAAAGAAATGGAACACTAATTTTTCTGTACACAGTAAATCGTTTGATGGCCCATGCCAGGTGCCTCTGAGCCCAGAGGTGATATTGAGAAATTAAATGAATTTGATGAGAAAAACATGAAATATCTTGGTTTCGTACACTTTGCAAAAAAATGAAAGGTTTTGCAAACATGTAGTTTATTTTTTAACTCCAGCTGGTTGAGGCAAACGGCCACCCTTCCTGAGTCTGATCCTGGGAAAGATTTTTTTTCTGGTTAAAGGGGAGTTTTTCCTTCCCACAGTCACCTGGTGCTTGAGCAGGTCGAGGGATTGTAATGAAGAAAATGTTGATGCAATATCTTGGTTTTCTTGTCAAAGCAATAATTATTTTTGTTATTCTGTTGGCTTTGTATTAGTTGAACTACTTTGGAACAAGTTGAACTGTATTGTTGAAGCACTGTGACATGGCATATGTAATGATTTGGAGCTATATAAATAAATCTGAAATGAATGGAATTTTTTATTTGGATGTGATCCCATGATCCACATGATCCCATCTTTTTACAGTATGGGTTTGTATATCATCAGTGTAAAGTGGGGTATATAGTTCTATGTGCATCATAAGACACTATTAAACACTTGTCGACAACATTTTAAAATATTTCTACAACACATATTTCATTGTTAGATTAATTCAGAGGATTCTACCAAAGGATGGTCATATTATATTCATATCCTTCATATCTTAAGCATTGTGTACCAATATTTCTTGAGTATGTTGAATGGGCTTTAGAACTGCAGGGCATATCTAAATTCAGCTATTGATTAATGTTGGAGCAGTAGAAAACAAAAACCCTGTAAAGGCATCATCGTCAGCAGATACACAGCAGACTGTTTAATTCCCCCCTTACTGCTGCATTCAAATTATTTGCTTTCGCAGTCAAAAATCGAAAGGTTGTAAAAATTGACTTCCTTTACAGGCAGAGAGAATTACATTTCAGGGGTATTGACAGGAGGCAAACAGAAAAGCTATTGCCCAGCATTTAATTATTGAAGACATTGATCAGCAAAGTGATTTGTTTGCTGTAGTTCAGTTAAAAAGCCTAATTGAGTCACGGTGTTCTGTAAAAGGCTTTTATTTGTTCATTTGGTGGGGTTTAGATTGTATGATGACCCTCGGTATGAAAACATGAAATCTGATTTAGATTAATGCGTTCAGTGGGGTTTTCTCTAAGAAGAGCATAATTGGGGTTTCCAAAAAGAGGAAGCAAAAGTCACTGGCTTGTGACTTATCATAATTCTCGGAGAGACAAATAAGAGCTGACTTGAGAATTATGGCAGCATTAAGTCACTTTCTCATTGTGAACACTATTTTGTGCCATTCACAAAAAAAAAAAAAATCAGTCTCATTTGTCTCTTAAAAAGTTGGAGTTCATTTGTGCAGTACATGTGGACCTCAAGGTCTCCCACTATTGAACTGCAGTTCTCCACCTCCCCCCATAATCATTTGCTCTTTCCATGGTTTCATCAATAAGTAGAGAGTCTGATCTATCAGACACTTTTCCTGCACTGTGTCACCTTTCCTTTCCCTGAACAGCCAGGTATTGAAGAATTGTATGATCAGCATGTGTGGTTATATTTACCTTAATATTCAACGAATATTTTAAGTTTGTTTTTATTTTCTGCATGCAGTCTTGTCAAAAATAACCTCTCTTTAAATTTCAAAATTTCATGTAAAAGTACGTCATGAAACATCATCTGGCCTTTCCTAGACATTAAAGTTAAATTAAAGAAAAAAAAAAAACTTAGATAAACAATGGTGCATGACATATAACACTTTGTCATTGTCTTTGTAACCAAAACAAAAATTAAGACTCAAGGTACACTCAGCTGTGTTCACAGGAATTAGAAGCATCAGTAGCAGGTAGGTGGTGCAAATTAAATCCACTCAATTAATGTTTAGCAAGTAAGCATTTGTATAAAAGCAGATGTTTTGACATTTGGCTAGTTTGGAAAATTTTAGTGTGTGTTAACACAATGCCAAGGAGGAAAAATATCAGGAATGGGTTTAAAGAAACAATTATCGCCCGTAAGTGTAGACAGGGTTATAAGGCTATTTCCAACTGATTGTAAATGCATCATTCTTTCATCATTCATTTAAATGCATCATTGAAAAAGATTATTCACAAATGGAAAGCATTTACAACAATTAACCTTCCAGTGGACGTTGCAGCAAGTCCCCACCCCAAGTTTAGACCACAACATACAGACTGTAGGTTCTCTGTGAAAAGAAGATGGGCAGCATAACTTGAGTTTGCAAAGTTGCTTCTGAACAAATTGCAAGATCTTGCAGGGTGGCCAGCCATTGCCTGACTTGGAAGACAAGATTAACTGTCAAGCTTGATGGTGGAGGGGATGATGATTTGGGCTTGTTTTGCAGCACCTTGTAATCACTGAGTTAACCCAATAGTCTATAGTCACATGTAGGATCATCTGTTTGATGACTAAAGCACGACCAAAACTGGGGAATGCAACGGAACGATGATCTCAATAGGATGGCTGAAAAAGAGAATAATTCAGGTGTCCTTGCAGCCTAATCAAACTTAAGGGAGCTCGTAATAAACAAATGCCTGCAAACCCCAATGAACTGAATCAAAGTTGTACAAAAAAAAGTAGACCGAAATCCCTGAAAGACCAAAAGCAATACAGAAAAGGGTTCCTTCAAGTTATTGTTCTAAAATGTAATCACATATGTTTAATTTTTTATCCAGTGCTTATGTATTTTGGTTTTCTTATTGTGAAGGTTAAAAAAAAATTATATGGTTTTCTATTTAGTCGGGAATTCTATCCATCTAATTTAAAGGCCCTTTCAATGGCCTCCTGGTTTTTTTGGGGGGGGGTTTGTCCTTATGTTTCTTTTTGATTATCTCCTGGCATAAAACTTAATAAAGACAGTTCTTTGTTATGTCACATGACGGTACATTAGGAAAACCTCTACAGCATTCTGTGTATCCTATTCTACAGACCAACTCTGGCAACACTGGAATTGTGGTTAAAAAAAAAGGTTAAGGCAAGAAGAAAAATGTTGTCACCAGAAAATATGTCTTAACTTTACAACCAGAGAGCAATCTCATAATTTAACCTGTTGGGTTCAAGAAAAAAAAGGCTTGAGCTCCAGTTTGCTTTCCACAGCATGAGTCCGGAAGGAAGATTCACATGCTGTGACTGGAAGAAATTATGAGATAAAACACAAAGGGAGTTTATGGAAAAAAAGGGAGAGACCTGAAAGCGAAAAAGAAGTGAATAAGGGACATCAGCGAGGAGAAAAAGTAAATGGAGGGGGTTTTCATTTTAGATAGATAGTTCCAATGAAGTGGAACCATGTGTCACAATGAGGGCAGCTGTGCTTTTGGCAAGGACTTGGTTCCTGCATGCACACATACGCATGAGCACAGACATCTCTGCAGGCACAGTAATCGCACACATGCACTGAGGTGGGAGGCTTCATGGACAGGTGAGGGTTAGCTTTACTATCAGGCTGCACTTCAGGCCTGGATGAGCTTAGCCACTGCTTTCTGCTTCCTTTGTTAGGGATTTAGCCAAGGGAGCAGTTTTTAGCAGGCCCTGGAGGCACGGAGCCATCTAAGCAACACGGTCCCGGAGCTGCTGCAGATTAGCGGCAGTTTTCTTTGCCAGGTGGGGTTGTGTCTCCGCTTTGTACACAGCTGTGTGTGGGTTTGCTGCAAGTTTTGCAACAATTTATGCTATTATCAGATAACTGGTTATAATCACTGCTTATCGTGTGTTTAAAAGGTTTTCATTACTTTTGTTGATATTTATACTGGAAGTTAATATTAAAATGAAATTCTTTCAACCAAATTATGAAAATATTTTTAATGCCTCAGTGAAAAAACTTCACAACATAATTGTGTCATTTTAATGTATTTCAGTGTGTATTGTACTCACAAATATACATATGAGTAAAATATATATAACATTACTGGGCCAAATGGAAAATAATGTGCAATAATTATCTGCGTCAGTTTCATTCAAATTCATGCATTCAATGGTTGAATTCCAGTTCAATGATGCAGCGAGCCAGGCAAAATATTCATTACCATTACGAGAGTAAACTGTTATCCTTGGAAGTGTCTTTATTGTACTTTCTCACACACACATTTATCATGAGCTTATAAATCTTTGTGAGTGAAGGATGTTAATGACTCACAGAGATGGAGTTGGAAGTGCTCTGTCTCCTTCGTTAGATGGACTGTGATTGTAGCTGCAAAGACAGAGCTGTGGCTGGGATAGTACTTTACCTGGCCCAAGACTCCCTTGGGCTCACTATAACGAACGCTCGGCAGAATGGGGGCCAGACCTCATGCTGGGCCTGTCTGCATGCAGCAGTTTATGGAGATGCTGCTTATAGACTGACACTGACAGTGCGGTGTCTGCTAGTCGCCCTTTACCATCCCGTTTGATTGATATCTCTGCTTTAATTTGTTTCCTTTGGTTTCTTTGCCACCTACATTTTCTTTCTGTCACAGTCTACATCGACCCGCGTCATTTTGTGTAAACATAGACCTTAAAGTTTGCTGTGAGCGGGCTCGGCTCGCGGTGTGTTTTTTCCTGGATTTTCAGCATTTTAGCCAGAAAATTCATAGCTTGGCAGAAACATCAATGTGCACTGGAGTTGTTTAATATTTCCTTTCCTCTGTAGATATAGACATGGGGGAAATATCAATCTCCTGGGATCCTGACCCCATAAGAACTATCCCTATTCCAAACGGAACTCTAACAATGACTCCCGGACAGGTCCAGGGGTGCTATTTGTAGTGACGGGTCACTTCCACGGCAACAGCCTCAACCTCTCAGGCCCTCAGACTTTAGTCCATTTTTAGTCATGAGTGCAGTGAAAATAAGCATCAGCAGAAGTTTGTCTTTTTTTCAGGCTTACATCATTTCCTGCATCCCCCCCTTGACTTTGATCGCACTTTCCCATTCTGCACGAATGCACATTCATACACAGACTTGCACCATCCTCTGACTCCTCCGTCTTTTTTCTGTCCTACCAGCACTAATGAGTCTTTCAGCTGAGAGATGACAGACCTGTATTTATTCTCCAGGACGAAAATGGCGGGGAGCATATCTGTGCTCTCAGTGCCTGGGGCCCATACCAGGGGACAGATCAGCCCCGGCTCCAGGCAGCGAGAGGAGCAGGTTTTTTGACATCCACCTTCACCCTGCACGAATTTTCTTTAAATATACACACTCTACATAAGTATTACTTCATTCTCCCGTAGGCATTGTCACAACTTGATTTTTTTTCCAAGACAATTTACAGTTGTGCACATCCTCAAATGTGTGCAGGACCCGTACGCACATGCACAACTAATCCTGTTTGCTCATAACACACTGACAATGGACGAACTCCAAGCAAAAGCCCCAGGGTACCACTTACCTCTTAGCTTAGTAAACAAGGAAAAACTGACAAAAAGACACAGTATGAGCATTTCCGCTCTACACAGAGTCAGGGTGGAAAGGGTCTAGCAGTTGTTTGCTGTTGCATATAGGCTTCGGAGAGGATGGTAACTGTCGGTATGAGACCCTGGTAAGATAGCGAGTGCTGCCTAGAGAGACAAGGCAGCACTTTGTGATGGTGTAATCTGAGTGTGTGAGCTCATTTATTCAACTTCAACTTTTCAGTCTGCGTAGATGAGTTCGGGAGGGCTTATCCAAACACTGTCCCTCCACGGGGTTGCACACACTGTGAAGTGTTTCTATCTACTGCAGTCCTGTGTTTGGACTTGTGCCATGTAACACTCTGACCCAGATAGAGGAGATTGTTGGGACTTGTATCCATGAACGAAAACTGTGAGCTTTTGTGAGGTTTGAAGCAGGAGAGTTTTTTTTTCTTTTTTTTTTTTTTTAGAATTTAGGGTTTTATCAGTTTCTCAGATTACTGACGTGTGGTTGGTTGTCTCTCCAAATTAGGATTTCTGTATGGCTTCTTTACATAATGCATTTTAAAATCATACAGATCACACATCCATGGAGGAACTTAGCTGGTAAAGCATAAAGATAAAGAATAAAGATTCAGTATTTTTTCAGCTGCTACATGTGGCAGAAAATGATTTTACTGCGTAATATAAAAAGAGAGCTATCTCAGCCCAGCATACCTCATCCCTGTTTCTGCTCACACACGTACTGTCCCCTTACGATTTCAGATTCTCCTATAACTTCCAAACAACCCCCTTGGTGTTGACAACAGATCCCATGGGGCAGATGGTCAATGGGGAGAGGCAGCATGGATTCCTATACGCCTGAATTTGTTCTGGAGCATGCAGGACGAATCAGAGCACCTGTGTTCACTTGGACATAGCTCCGTATTCCATATGATCTGTCTGGTGGGAGCCGGAGCTCACAGATATCAAGAGCTCATCCTGGCTGATCACAGCACCTTCATCTTTGAGTGACCCAGTATCAACTCAGCAGATGACTTATCCGTTTCTGTCTAGATTTACAACTAAGATGTCCTCACCCTTTGCATTTGATGGCTTTAGTATGATTTCTACTGTGCAATGGTATTTCATAATGTAAAATGGAAAGTATATTGTATGAAATGGAAAGGAAGCTCAAGTATTTAAACAAATCTGGTTAATTTGAAAACCTGCTTTATGCTGGTTGGATCCACAGTCTTCATATAATCATATAATCTGTGACTGCAGTTGTCTTCATAAAGCTTTCAAACATCTATAAGAAGAAGGCATAAACTCACAAGGATACCAAAAGATTTAGCTTATGTTTACATCTGGGAAATATTACTTTGAGGTGTGGGCTTGTGTACACTTCAGTGTTGTTTCATACTGTGCAGCATAATGTGGAACAGAAGAGCAGCGTAGTGCTGGTCTCCAGGACATTAACCCCAATCAGCTTGTGGATGTTGTCCTGGAGAAAGAAAGAAAGAAAAAAAGAAAAATGAGTGGAAGAGGAGAAAAGGGGAACTGCAGGAACACTTTTCAGTCTCTCGAGTTCAAACTACAGTTGGACAAACATGAAAACTTTTCTTTGGTTTTCTCTCTCAGACAACTTGGCTGCATTTTCTGACCTTCATTTTAATCATTCCCAAGCTTTTTGCTTCTAGGCCCCTATTCTAATTCAGGGGAAACACCAAATTACACACTTTTTTATTCATTAAATCCACTTAACCACTCGAAGCCGTCAAATTTGTCTTGTAAATATGCAACATGTAATTGTCCTTTATCTTGTCCATCGCTACTGTCAGAGTTGATGACAGGTAAATGACCTCTGAAAGTGCACATCCTGTCACTGTGCTGTCATAAATGCCCCTGTGCCACACAAAAGAGCATGCATATTTATGATGTTGCATAAACACTGCCCTTACGTCACACCAGCAGGCAAATGTGAAGCGCACCATGCCACTCATCTCCCAGCCTTTGGAGCCCCGATGGCTCGGAGCTCCAAATGAAGAGACGTCAAAGAGCATGCCAGCCTTTGTCAAAGTCTACGCTGTGACTTCCATCAGGGCAAAAAAAGAAGAAGAAAAAAGTATTCTTTAATCTGCCTAGAGGGGAGAATTATTTCACAAACATGCAATACTGTAAGAGTGTGGACATTTTATCCCATTTTGATTTTGAGAGGCAGTGAGGTGCATGTTTAGGCACTGCTGCAGAGAGATCAGTCATCCCAATCTGTCAGATGAGGGATTTTTATAAACCGATGATTAGTGGATGGTGAGCCCAGACATGTTGGTGACTGACAGCTTCACCTTCGTCCCTTAAAGCCCTTTACTCAGGAGTAAAGATGGGAGGTGTGGCCAGAGCATTCTTCTGAATTAGTTTTTAGGACAACTGTTACTTAGTTTGTTTTTATTTTTATAAAAAATGTAAGTGAAAACACTTATAACCCTCTGTGTGTAGTACAGGACTATAGTATTACTTTTTTATATTTATACTATGTCAGCGAGGTGGAGTTGTTAATAACCAGGGACAAATTCTGGGTTAGGCCTAAACAATTGGCCACAAGTGGTGTGAAATCCTTTTTGGTCTCTTGTGAGGTGACCTGACCATTTTGCCACACCTCTGCCCATCTTTCCTCTCAGAGGGGGTGCCCTTACGACACTTCTAGCTTCCCCTGGTAAAGCAGCCAGACTTCCTGTATTTTTCAGCCATGAGATATTACATAAAATGTATGCAGTTGTTGGCAGACAAAAGGCGCTGTCAGAAATCCTGCAATAAATTCAGATAGTTACTCAGCTGTTAAGTGGTTTATGCTAGTTTAGTTTTCCTCTTGGCTACTGTGGTCGGTGACTTTATATCCTTTCCATAACTGGGAATGTACCTTCAATTCTAACTTGCAGCTTGTGTTTTTTTTTTTTTTTAACAAAAGCAAATCCTTTCATATCTAGTCCACTGCCTTCCTAAAAGCTGCTATCCTACCTTGAACATGAGGTGAGACTCATTCAACAGCTTCCCGCGGGTCAGCCAATAGCGGAGACACTTGTGAAAGACGCTTCCTAAAAATTAATGTATTGAAAAATGTGTTTCCTCTCTGCTTCACTTTTCACATAACCTCTGCTGTTAATGGCGCTCTCAATGTGGCCAAACAGAGCAGACTTTTGTGGGGCTCCACCTGAGCCGGTGGTGAACAAATGGGATGTCTGGTCAGTAAGTCATGTGATCTGGAGACATGTTAACATCCTCCGCAGCCGCCTGCACCTTGTCAACGCCCGCAAGGAGGAAGCAAAGCCTTGAGGGCAAAGAGGTTTTTGAATGGTTTAATCCTTCTTGATATGTGTTAGTCAATTGGAGTCCTCCAACTTACTCCCTGTTGGTAACTGTGTGGTCAGTTTGAAAGTCATTTTGACGTTTGCACATCCCAGTGTCTGCTCTGAATGCAGAGCCTATAATATATTTAAAAGCATATCGCTGATGTGACTAAAACAGCTGCAGCGCTCTCATTGTAACGTGTCTCTCAGAGCACCATCCCTGCAGATGGATATTTATCCTCGTAGGTGTGAGCTGACTGACAGGTGCTTTGGAATGTTGCGTGAAGCTGCTTCACAGTTCAGCGTCAAGGTTACGGTGCATCACACAAATCCGCACTAATCGTAGCCCCTAGTAAGCTTCACCTGACAGCAAGAAACTCACACTGACGAGGAATTGTTGACATGTTTTCCGAAACCAGCATGCCCAACACATTATTTCCCCTTAAGCCTATTCACAGTAATGGGGAGTGCTGAAAGGATTTTGATTGTCTGCAAAAGTATTTAATGCACAGCAAATATTTTAGACACTGCTCATGGTGCGGAAACAATACATACAGTTTCCAGCATTCTTGGTTAATCAAGCAGAACAAAACAAACCCAGCCAGTGGGAAGAAAGGAGGGGGGGGGGGGTATTGGCCTTTTGTTATGTGGATGACCTGATTGGGAAGGAATTGCTGGCATATTACTTTCTGCAAGTTTTTCTGTACAAAAGAATACTTTTACACATTTGAGCATTCACCTTTTTTAGTCATCCTTGCCATAAATGAATGATAAAATCACAACTGGAGTCTTTCATCAGTGGCATTTAACAGTATTACTGTGAAATGAAGTGTATGCTTCTGCCCCTGCGGTGTTTAAAAGGATTACTGGAAAAATACAATATCTTCTTTGTCAGCACTTAAGGTCTATATAACCGTGCCTCAGGATATCCCTTTCCCGAAAGGAAGGATTGCCCCATTTTTTCTACTCTCATGCTGCTCATCACATTAACACATCAGTTTCTTTCCAAAGCAAAGACTCCCTCTCTTAACGGGATTAGTCAGAGAAAAGTTACTTCATTCTAATGGGCTATAACCTATGTATTCCTTTAAAACACGATCAAAATGGAATTTTTGTCATTTTGGATAATGTGCTTTGACAGTAAAAGAGTGTGGAAAAAAAGTCCAGCACAGATTTTGAATATTTATCCTCCAGAAATTCTTCTACTTTTCCATCAGTCGTAGATTTCAAAGGGATTATCTGAAGCACAATCCCCCTGTATCATCTATCATCTGAGGCCCTCCGTGCACCCTTTCTCCTCGTCCCCTTCCAGATGTTGTCTTTTGACTTCCTCCCCATCTGCCATTCTCTCTTTCTCTGACAAAATCAATAGTAAGTCCATTTGCCATATCATACTGTAGCGTCTCTCCAAACTCCGGATGGTAATGATGCGATGATAACCCTGGGGTGATGTACGGGGGGCGGGGGGTTACTGTGATCAATACAGCTGGTTTACAATGTGACAAGGGTTTTGTACTTTAGCTATTTAAAATCTAACTAAATGAAATGTGAATGTTTTAGTAACAGCTGGATAATTGCCATACAGGCATTTCCTGCTGTTGGAAGTGGTGTCTAATACGAGTCTACACTTGACTGACTTTTGTCCAACAGCATTCATTGCTTAAGGGTTGCTTGATGAGACTTGAATTTTCTCTCTGTCCCTGGACGGTGGCAGTCATTTGAGCCACCATGACATCACTCCATTAATGTGCTCCTCAGCCAAGGAGAGACAAGAGTGCGGCCTGTCCTTTGGGGAGATTTCAGCAAGGGTCTTTTGTGTTACGAGTTGCCCCAGCAAAAACCTGCTTAAAGCCAGCCTCCTGCTTCCTAAACATGGATTTAATACCCTCATTAATGATATATGACAAGGGAGATCAATGCAGACTGCAAGTTAGAGCCCTGGGTTGTGTTCATCTTTTTTTTCCTTTTCTTTTTTTTTTTTTTGAGTCTGCAGCTCTTCATGCCTTTAATGGGTACATGCTGTTGAACATCAGATAGACTGGATTGCCTCTGGTTACCGTCTACGTCATGGAGGCTGGGCAGCTGCACTGGATGCTTGCACAAGTCATAGCAGGTAGTTAAACAATCAAATACAGTAAAGATATTGTAGCTTAAAGTAAAATAAGTCAGAAAACTTCTTCATAAGTAAATGAAAATAAATGATTTCAGTTGGAGTTCAATCAATCACAGACTATTTTTTCTTTTCTTTCTTTTTCAGTTGAATATCTGTAGTTATTTTAATAGTTAAGCCTTTAAAGGTTGTAAAATTTATTGGAGTAGGTTACCGCCATGTCAACTACATATTTTATTTTTGTTCTGTTTAAAATATAAAGCCCACTGCATTTCAAACAATATGGAGCATTAACTTGGATTAAAATTCTGTATACAAAGCATCGGACTTAAAGACACTCTATGTAATCTTGCCACTCCTGACCAACTGAAGGAAGCATATCACAGGCAAATCCCTGTGTCCCACAAGACACAACAAACCCCACGTTATCCATTTATTTGTGCTGTTTGAACAAAAAACAGTGAACATGGGTAAGGGAATGGATTAGCACATGTGGGCATCAGGTTGTCTGTGCTACAGAGAGCAGAGAGTAACTTATGAATTGTTTGTAATAACAGTAGTTACCAATGGATTATGTTTCAGTGAAACTTCACACTATTTCCTCTGCTGTTCACAGGCTTTTCCTTCCTTATGGTGATATCAGGCCATTTCTTGCTTGTACATAGGCTGTATTTCAAATGCCTCGAGATATTTAGTATGCTCTCTGTTAGCTGTTGGGGATGGCTTGGTCCTGAGCGTCTTTGAGTTGTTCACATATAATGATCGAGCACTGGAGGGGGGAGGGGGGGACTCTGACCCCTCACCAGTTTGCAAGCTCTGCCTAAATAATTTTAGTTTTAATTCTGAAGGTTTTTTTTTTTTTTTAACAATTTTACATGAAGATTAGTTTTGAAAGATTGGAGTTCTAATTCCCACCTCTTTCCTGTCCTTGTCTGTCCCACGCCAACTAAAATATGGAGAACCATCAGCCAGTGGACCTGTGGTCACCCATCTCCTTAACATACTTCCATAATATGCAATACAGCATCTTACGTGAAATAAATTTTATAAAACATTTGTGCATCTGGCAGCAGAACCTGGGAAAAAGATGAAACTAGTAAAACAGGATTGTTACAATATGAGCTTCAAGGAGGACAGGAAGTTAGTCTGAGTTTGTTCAGCAGAAGAATGTCATAGATTATTTTCATAAAACTTAAAAGTCTGTGTGAGTATAGTAAAAAGAAAAAAAAAAGGACCATACTTACTCCACAGCACAATATTTCCGGTGGCTGTGTTTTCAAAACTTTTTTTTTTTTTAAATAATAGACTCTGATTCGTGTGGAAGATTTATATATATATATATATATATATATATATATATAGCTTTAAAGCCAATATTTGAAAAGTTAAAACTGAAATATTATCAATTGGACCGGGCAATACTTTCTAAAAGGATCCATATTTGATGTGATAGCATGTAATAAAGCCCCAAGATCAAAGTTTGGATTTGATTTCCAGCCAGCATGGTCTGGTGAACAGGGCCCAACAAGCCCCTCCAACAGCCGTGGCAACCAGTCAGCGCTTTATTTTCTTATTAGATTGCTCTCCCAGAATTCCATTTTTATCCACATAGATCTGGCCAGTGAATCACCATTAAAGGGCCCATCAAGCTGTCAGGCCATCCGGAGTGCAGGTGCGGCAGGCCCACTGCACTGTAAACAAGCAGCACAGACCCCTGAATAATGGAAGCTCAGACCGTTTTATGTTGTTCAAGGGGACTTAAAGAGATTCATCTCCTGCTGCTTTTCACCAAGTTATCTTCGCAACTTCTGCCTGAGCTGCTGAGCTTTACAGGAGGGAAGGAGGACTCAGGAGAAGAAAGGTTGGATAGGTATGAGAAAGGTGGTGGTGGGGGTTGGGGGGGATTTTCGTTGCCATCTCAGACAATCAGCACCCATGAATTAGTGGCAGAGAGCTTTGTTTCAGGAAGGGGCCCTAAATGGAGCATTTTATGCCTGGCTGAGCACTGACACTAAAAAGCTGAGTCTTCTTCATATCTGACAGATTTTCTTTGATTATCTTCTCTCTGTAATTTCTGCAGTAGTTAAAGGGGCAGCCGCTCTTTGTGGAGCAGTAGAATGTCTGACTTAAGTATTTGAGACACCAGACAATTGCCCGCCAGTCCTCGTTGCCTCAAGGTCAGAGCGAGAATGGAAGTGCCCAAGAAAAATAAATGCAGACCATAGTGTAGTTGTCACACGCTCCACTAACACACGTGAAGGCTGGATAGTCTTTTATTCCCAAATAAATTGCCCTGAAGAAGTGTTCGCACATAAATGTGTCCCACTTAAGCTGGAGAAAGAGGTGAAGTTTCATGATTTGCGAAAATGCTCCTCAGAGTTTATCTTACGTCATTGAGTTTGAGTGACATGGACCTGAATTATGATATGACTAGAAACAGTGTAGAATGTGGTACAATAGTTTATCTGAAAGTAAACTATTACCTGTCTAAAATCTGGAGTAAAAAATGTGATCAAGTAAATGTGTTCTAGACATGGCCCTGCAGTAGTAGTTAACACCTCAGTGGCCTTGTCTTTGAGGGTGTCTGGTTGTCATTAAGGGTGATGGGCATGAGTCCAGGCAGGTGGGGATCAGGGCTTTAGGGTCTGATGACAGTTTTGCAAAACTGTAAAAGAAATTATCCGAGAGGAATGAAAACAGCACTCTGCAAGTCTGTCGGGGAAGACAGACATCCTAAAACAGATGATGCACGTCCCAGTGACTTCCCCATCTTTTAGTGCCCCCACTGCACATGCTGTTAAAAGCCCCGGGTCGCCACATCTGGCCGGGCTTACCTCAAGGCTAAAGACTGGACTCAGTCCTGTGGGGCAACAGACTCGAGACTAACAGAGATCTATCTGGGTAAACCAAACAAAATCTTATTGGTTAAGAGAGAGCCAAATCTTTTATTTTTCCTTTTGTTTTGTCCCTCTCAGATTTGGGAAAATGACATCTCAGAGGGAGGTGGAAAGCTTTTGTTTTGCTGTGGAAAACATGTAGTTAGCTTCTTTCTACAGTAGAAGAGGGCTGGGGTTTGTTGATGCGTCCGAGTTACCCAAAAGGGTGTGTGCAATATGCACCAATTTTGCAGTAAATGATGATGTAATATTTTGAAACAGTGATTTTTTTCACTGAGGCTCATTTTAAAACATGTCAGAGTAAATACTGCCTGCCTTTCTGAAACAGGGCTGAAACAAACAGCTTGCCATATTATAAAATAAGAAAACATACAGAATGTTTTCAACTTCTCTCTAATTTTCTTTAAAATTGCAGTTGTGCAGGGTGTTACACATCGCTGCCACAACAGAGTCGGTAGGTTCGTGAAAAGGTGGTGATTCTCATCTAAAAGGCTGCTGGATTCTCCTTTTCCTCCTGTTGAGGTCCAGACTCGTGGCCTCTGGCGTTGAGGGCTTTAGAGGAGAAGAGGCCCATGCCAGAGAGCGTGCAGGGCAACATCGGGTGAGTGAAGGACGCAGTGTGGGGTCACGCTAGGGCTCTTCCTGCTCTGCATGTTGCATGCCCCAGTGCTCTGGAGGCCAGAGCCTGATTACTGCGCTGGGATCCAGCCGCAGAGCGTTTTCATTAGGGAGAGGGCCAAGATCATCCAGGAAGGTTCCGGCCCATTAATACATTTGAAACGGCGAATGAAAGGAGGGGGTTGTTGCAAGGGTTTTAGAGAGGGGCTGTGCAGTTATTTTGAAAGGGGAGAACTCTGTGGAACTACCATGAGAGCCTTGGTGAATAAATGCCCTGTGGATCATTTTAACCTCGTTCCACTCTTCTCTTTTTTTCCCTTTTTCCTCTCCCTAAGATCTGCAGCCAATTTTCCTGTAATTTGGGATAAATTGTTTGTGAAATCCATGTCGATCCTTCCACTGGGACTCCTTTCACAAAGGGTGGAGAGAGAGGATGGGTAACTACAGTGAAAATGGGAGCAAAACGTATGGAGAATCTGGTTAATGACATCATCTGCTTCCTCTTTCAGACTTTTCATACGGACAATCACAACATGGCATAGAAATGGTTTTTTCATTCACACTTGAAGTAGCTTGGGGTGATCAAAGTAACTGCATTCATGTGAAACCATAAGATGACACTGACAGATGTTTGCACAAAGCCACAAAGCCAGAATTTTGATATACGTTTTGAAGTCTGGGGTCAATAGAAGCCTACGATTCAGGAACTGATATTCCCAGGGTTTGCATTACTGAATGCTCAAGCATTTTCTTTTGCCTGTACTAGACTGATATAACATGCAAGAAAGCAGGTTGATTTAATTATACTGAAGGTTAGCTGCTCATCCTCCCTCCCTTTGATGAATATGATATGTCCCCAGTTAGTAGTCGCACCACTGTCGGTGTTTATTACCACTGACCACATGAAGCCTTCAGTGTTGAGGAAGAAAAAAAAATCCTCAGGTCAGTTTACAAAGTAGTTAATATTTTATCTTGCATATGACAACTATTGATCTTTTATCATTGCTTATTAATGGAGTCTGGTGCCGCGGCAAAATTATAATTACATATTACACCTTTCCATATTCTTCATGTCAACTTCTCTTCTTTCAGCAATAAAAAGTACATCTCATTTCTGCAAAACCCAACAGTGGTATTTCAGATCTGATGTGATGACATCTCCCATTTGCAGCCTAGTTTTACAGCACAATGTGCAATAGCCTACTCACGCTGGTCCAGAGAGAAAACTGCAGCAGTTTCAGACTGAAACAATTGTAAACCACCCCCCCCCCGAATCACAACACACCTATTTTTTGTATTGTGTTAAAGTTTTATCCATGATACAGAGTTGTAAAATTACATTTTGAAGACTTTAAAACATTTAATGGCTATGTTATTTTTCTTAAGAAATTGTGGCATTCATGATTTCAGAAACTTATAACTCTTCCAAAAATGCTCACGGGTGAAGACATTTGATGAACGAGGGATAATTCAAGCCCAGTCTGACGTTTCACTTTTTCATTTCTCTTTTAGACATTGTTGGGGTTCAAAGAGAATTTAACTTGAATATAAATCCAGATTTACAGATCGTGATGCCATCATCCTTAATGGTGCCTTATTTAAAAAACAAAAAAAAATTTGCTGACTAAACAGTTTTTGCACTTTTTTTTGGCATGTGAACGAAAGTACCTATTTATTTTCATATGAGTCTTGGTTTTTATCAGCTCTCACATTCCAGGGAAAATACAATGTAAGAATTTCAACTCATATATGAACCTAAGCCACACATATAACCTTGTATGCTCTGATGGCCTGAAGCTCACCACAGACATCAACTTTGGCAGTAACGCAAAAGTCGGACTGGGCCCACCAAGCCAGTGCAAAGTGAGCTGTTTAAGCCTGACGTGCGTTTTGTCATTGAAGCACGACAGGGAAGAGGCTGATGGTAAGCACTGGGCAGGGCTCAGGGAGCAGTGGGTGTAAAAAAAAAAAAAAAAGCTTCTGCGACTTGGCAGCAAGTATGACAGTGTGTGCCAGCACAGCTGTCCGGCAGGCGTCTCATTCAGAGCTGCTCCCAACATGAAACCGGCGACCAATCTATCACTAAACCAGCCGGGAACCCAAGGACAGAAAGGTGTGAACCCAGCATGCAAAACTGACACATTTCAAGAGCTTTACACATCATAATCGTACCTTGTAGATGGATGAGATGATTTACGTGGCTCGCCTGTCTGGTTGAGAAGAAAGGAATATTTTAGCTCCAGCACAGTTTTTCAGAGGGACATAAGTTGCTTAGAGCATTTAAGGACATTTGCACAAGCTTCCTGTCTACACGCAACAGGCTGAAACTCAAATCATCTGAAGTTCTGAGCTATGTAATTCAGTCATCTGTTAATAACTTGCAAGATGCCGGGCCTGTGGAGTCACAATGGTGACAGAGTAAGTTTTATTAGCAGGCGTTGCTCTCAGGCGCGAGGTTTTTGTTTACACTTTCATTACATCTCTACTATATTATCTGATGCCTACATCCTGAGTCCAATCTCGCGGTTAGCTTTTAATCTCCTGACGCACTCAGCTCACTCACCCCGTTGTCCCGTGCCACACAAGGGAATCAGAGAGGGGTTATATTACAGCACATGAATCAAGGCAAAATGAAATGCACTCCAGACGCTTTCAGATGGTTTTAATTTATGGCAGAGGCCTGCGGATACAAAAAAATGCATTAAATGTAATCTGATCACTTTATTCGATGCTGAATTTATGAGCAATCCAACTCTATCTGGCTGAGTGACTGATTTTAAAAATAGACACTGTGATGGATTACAGATCTTTGATGCTAAGACATGTTCATAACAATATTAAGATTCACAATTTTCGTCAATAAGTAGTGTCTAATATAAAAGGTAAAGTAAACCAGTAACAATAGTTATATATAGATAAAAGTAAGAGGAAAATGAACCAGTCACAATTGATGGTACAAACTGTATTTAAATTAAGCAAAGCTGGAAAATAGAAAAAGGATAAAAGCATTTTGTGCTAATATCCAGCCACACCAGTATTTATCCAGAGCCAGGTCAGCGAGGATTAGAGTGCTCTATCTTTTTAGTTGTGGTCTATGTTCTATTGATGTCTCGGTTGTAAAAATCATCTCTCATTCGGCATCCTCAGAGATCAAATCAATTTATGAAAGCTGGATATCTGTCATTGGACCAAATCCGTTACGGTCAATCCAAACCAGCAGGGCACTTGGCTTGTACATTAAGCGGTCCACAGGCATTTGAAGAGAAGCGAGGAGACGCATCAAGTTTTAATGCTCAAAGCCACAGAAACCAGCGAGGGATTAGTCTGACTCATTACTTGGCATTAATGCCTCGTGGCATTAAACAGGAAGTGCAAAATGCTGTCAAACAAATATGTTTTTTTTCTTTAAAACCAAGTGATCTGAGGCTGTTTTTAATCTTTTGCTCTGTTGAGCAAATAACGCATGGCCACAAGTGGGAACATTAGCATACAGTCGTACCATTTGTTCCTGCATGTGTGTGGATGCAAAGACTTAGGAAGTGCATCCATCAGCAGTTTCTGCAACATGGTAAAAAACAAATATGGCCTCTTCCTTCCTTCAACTTTGGCCCCTTCCTTCATCTAGTAACACCTGCTTAGTGAGGATGTTCCAAATCAGAGCCAAAGGACATGTCTCCTTCAAATGTGCTCCAAAAAGTGAAAGAAGAAAAATCTGGGCATTACGGGAAGTCTTTCTTGAGAAACAAAGTTGCTGATCTTGTGAAAACAGGTCGTGCACATCTGCAGGAGGATTTTCTTATTTTTTCCCAGCCAAGTCAAAGTTACATTTAAATTCAGTTTTCATTTCCATTTCTTCTTTCTGACATTAATACAGGAGTCAGTGTGTCTCTTACCCAACTGTTCACATACTGATGCTTTGGTGCCGGCAGCCTATTTAACTTAAAAATAAAAACTACAACATTTCACATTTAAGTTACCAAGAATCCTCGCTGTCAAGGTGAAAGTAAGTTGTGAAAAAATATATATTTGAGTAAAACAACTTCAGACCAAATCAGGTGTGGACACTGTGCTTTTAAGTTATTACTTAAAATTAATCATCACTGTGAGTTAATTAAGAAATTAATCACCATTTTCCACTCTATTTGAGAACTAACATGAAGCATGTGAGACAATGATCCATCTTTGTATCCAGATTAAAAGTGGAGACTTGCTGGGGACTCTCACTATTGTCTGTTTTATGGTTTGTAGTTATTATTAGCCTTAACTCAATGTATTTGAATAACCTTGAAAGACAAACAAAAAAAATCACATTTCATATATATAATACAATTTGAAGCCCTTTTCATAAAAACATTTTAAAAATATGCATCAAACAGTAAAAGAGTTTAGAGACAGAATAAATAATTAAAGAAAGGGAGAAATAAGTTAAAATGCAAACCAATGAGATGCCAGAAATAAAGGTTATAGTACATTGTGGTAGATTACTGAAATACAACAGTTTATTAAAAGGTTTTTAACCTTGTTTTGAAGCAAAGGAGATACAAAGATTTTTATATTTTCTTCACTGTACAGTATGAAAGGCTCTTAATGTTTAACACTGCTCTTCGTTTGTACCAAGTATCTGAAACTAGTTTGGCAAAACAAACAAATCATTTAAAAATAGAAAAAGTTCTGTTTTTTTTTTTTTTTTTTTTTTTTTTTTAGTTGAAACCAGAGTTGAAAAATCAAATGACTGCAAATCTTTTTTTTTTCTGAGAAGGAAAGTGCAGCCCAAAAATGATGCAATAAGTGAAGCTTGTGATAGATCTTTTGATTCTGCTGTTTCTCCAGCTGCAGAGTACCTATCTGATAGTAATTGCTACAATTGTACTTTTAAATGAGAATTACAAAAGGACTGTCTGAATGTAAACACAATCTTTAGCAAACACCCGGACCGCAGCAGAGCAAAGCAGACACAGCCATGTTTTGACAAGTACATGATGAGTGTCCACACACTTGTGTGCTCATTTACAATTAGATAAGCTAACGCCTACCCAGAATCCCTTTCAAAGTCTGCCGCCCTGACTTTCTATCTGCCTGGCTGCTCCCATACGATGTTCTTTTAATGTCAAGTTCTTAGTACAGTTTTGCAAACTTTCTTCAGTTAAACAAAGACAGACTACTACTGTATTCCATCTCTTTGCTTTCTCCGTTGCAAGTGTTGAAATAGTTACAAGGACTTGGCAGCTGGTTCTGTAAAGATAGTATAAAAAAGAAAGAAGAGAGATACTTTTGGATCGTGAAGAAATTATTCACAGCCGTAGTTCAGAAGAACTCACATCATGGGCTGTGACAAGTGTGCTGCTCTAAGCACGTCCCTGCCAGCCTGGAACTCGGTGCCGCACGCCTTCCCCAGACACCATTAAGGCTCAGAACTGGGAGAACGGCACGTCATCAAACTCACAGAAGAACAGAGGAACCGGAGCAACATTTCTGAGATTTGGTGGCACTGAAGTTTGTTTTGAAGGCTCGCCAAAGTGATCTAAAATTTGACTTTTGCTTTTTCCATGGAACATCATATCAAGATCTTTCAGATTTGTAGCTGAGTGAGCAAATAACCACTTTTGATGCCTATTGGTAGTTTTGCACCATTTAAAAAAATATAACATTCACCTTGGAGTCAAATGTTTTCATTTGGTTTAAAGTTAGCTGTCCAAGTATTACATTGATCAAAGTGCTTGTTCAATGGATCAATTCAAACTTATTTCTGAGAGATCTTTTTTTTTTTTTTAATTAAAACTAGAGGATAAAAATGAACAAAAAAATTCTTCTAAAAGGCACCATGGCCTTTTGTGTGTAATTGCCTCGTCCTCTGTTTTGAGGTCCAGACAAGAAAGGTTCATGCATTCAGAGATGATAACAAAGGAGCTTTGCTTTAGGCCGAGTGTGAGGACAATGACATGTCACCCTGGTACACACACATCAGAGAAAGTGATGGGACTGGGGCCATCTCAGACACCCATAACGACCCAGAACTTCCCTCTCATGCATGCATTAGGATATGTGTGTCTTTGTACCTTTAGTCTATTATCCATCTCCGACAAAGCCCCCAGCTATCCAGAGCCAAAGTTGTGCCCGACACAGACCTAGTGAAGGGGAGAAAGGGGGTTCAAACACATCGAGTCTGTGAATTATGGAGTAAAGCTTGCTCACAGCATTGTCTAAATGAGCCTGGTTATATATGCAGAGTCCTCATGCCTAGAGGTCGTACACCAACCTAAAGACAATGGTGATACCACTCACACAAAAGAATTAGCAGAAATTTATCCAGGTTTTTCCTATTTTTATTCATTTGACTGCATTTAAAATGCTCATTTAAGTTATAAAAAATTCAAACAATGCTACTGTCCAACTTCCTGCTCTTGCCTCCTGCTATCTATATTCTTTACCACAAGCTCGCCTTTATCACTAAAGGAGAGGGAATTGCTGCTGCATCCTGACAGGTTGGTATTGATCCTTTCCAATGTGCTGTCAAAGCTATATCTGGCAAATTGTGGGGTTGGTCTTTGCATGTTGTCTATCCATCCAGGAGCTGCATGGCAGGTCACCAGCTGACCAGTCAAACATCTGTCTCTAAGAACAATTCAGTTTGACAGTGACAGCAGCAACATCAGCAGAGAGCAGCTGGGGTCAAAAGCAAACAAGTTTGTCTGTCGGGAATGTAATCGAATGCTGGACTAATTTCTCCTTCAAAAGTCTAGAGGTGTCAGTTTTAATGGCAGATATTTTAAGTTCGAATAGATAAATAATTTAGTTAACTGTGATCCATGAGCAGAATCATTGCAATGCATCACCACAGATTTATTATGTAAAACACACTGCACTTGGATTATTGAAGGAATAGTTTTAAATTTTTGAGAAGTGTCTTGATGAAAATTACAAAAGAAAAAGAACAGTGTCATGTTTTGTAGACCAAATCTAATTATTTATTTCGCTAAAGGACAGAAGTTGGAAATTAGCCATTTGAAATGAATCAATGAATGAATGAATAATAAAACTCATGGTGATGATGTCTTACATTTCCCCCATAGCAGTTTCAAAGTGGTTCATATTTATTGATTAAATGCTCCCTTAAAAGGAAACAATCACATATGTGTACTAATGTTCTCTACAGTCAACCACTTAATTTAAAAAACCTTCTTACAAAGTAAACACAACATCAAAGACACAAATAATTTTGACCCATGTCGGATGTACACTAGTTTCCCTCTCTTGGCTCCTCCCTTCTACATGAAACTTTAAGGATTTTAATTCAATTTCTAATGCAAACAGTCATACAAAGACTAATGTGTTAAAGGTAAGTGAATCACAGATTTGAGTTACAGTACAAAGTCTGAAGTCTATGTAAATTTCAGACATTTACTGTTATAACACTGTTATAACCTTTATGCACTATTCCAATCCTGTCCCCCCAAACATTTCTTTCAGCTGTTGCTCAGATTTCTGTCTACCTGCGTATCTTGGATGTCTGACTGAATGTGAAGTGGCTGAAGTTGCTGAGTGAAAAGCAAATCAATAAATAAAAGGCAACACAGAAGCTCCAGCTTTAATTTTGCAAAATTAAATTTTGCCTCAATCTAACTTAAAACCTACTGCACAACCATTTCTACTGCCCTGACAATGACTTCCTTGCAGCTCGATAAGGCTGTCTGATAAGCATGCCTCCTCTCCTACTTAGGTGTTTAAAGATCGCAAGATAAAAACTTCTTATTCTGTTAAATGGGTTTTTTCCACCACTTCTTTTACTTTTGGCTTTCCTCCTCTAAATCCTCTTTTATTTTAATTCCTCTGTATGACTGCACAATAGGCAGCCATTAAGATGTCATAAAGAATGTGTAGTTTGTGGTAATCTATCACACAGCATATTTCCACAAAAAGAGAAAAAAGTATATATTGGACATTTATTTAATCTCCTTCTTTCAACTCCCTTTTGATTTGTTTTTTCATCTTGCAATCATCACCTTTTAATGGTGCGGCAAGTTCTTGATTAATAGATATTTGAGGACTATTTTTGCAAGAGAAACCATAAGAAAGTACTGTAACATCACTCTGGTGAAAACAACATTAACAGAAAATAAAGTAGATGTAGAAAGTGTGCTGCACATCCATTGAACAGTAAATAACCTTAAATTGGGTTATACAAATCTTCTTCAAGTGTTACATGTTTTCGGTACCGTGCATGCATGTCTGACCTCTTGTTTATGAGAAGCACTCATCAGAAAGCTGATTTCAGACAAGCTGCCCAAGCAGAACCTGATGAACCTGTGAAGCTAGAAACCTTGAAATGCAGATCTGAGGCCTGCTGAAGAGCGATGACAGCTGTCATAGCTCTGTGATAAAGTCAAACAAAAGACAGAGGGAGAGAGCGCGAGCAGAGAGAAGAAGAAGAAAAGAATAAGCAACCTCAACACTTTTGTACTGAAGACACATGAGGGTTTTCTGTTTTGTTTTTTTTCTTTTAGGTTGGGGGTGGAGAGGTGGAGAAGTACACTGAATCCTACTACTCAGCATTATATGTGTTTGATTGAGAAATAAATAAAAGCAGAGACTGACCACGTGAAACACTTCTCCCCTGTAGGGGATTCTTCTTCTTTTGTTTAGATGCTAATATGCTGCTGTGATAGCAATATAGAATGAAGGGGTCCTTCTCTGCCTTTGATACATATTATCCCTCTGCATCTTTTTTACTAGCCTGGCACACCAAGAATAGTATCCCTTGGAGAGTAAATGAGGCCCTTTTGCAGGCTGACCTGCAGGCACTGAGCAGCTATTAACATAAACATATGGGTAATATCTAACATTGTTACTTTTTTCTTTTGTGTACAAGAAATAATGATGCCTTAATAATATGGCTTTGGTTTATGTACAGTATTGTGCACTTCTCAGGGGTATCAAAGCGGGGCCTCAGAAGGACACTGAATGTTACCAGTTCAGCTTTCAGTCTCTCTCCATATATTCATTTTTAATGTAATACTGAGATTATTTGCAGAAAAGTATCTGCTGCACAGGTTTGGGCCGTCTCATAAGTGACCTGGTCATGTCCTCTGTGTAAAACGAGCCCGCCTGCCACACACGGGGTCGTTGCATTGAATCACTTTGCAAGTCCGGCTATGTTGAGAGTGTGTGGCCGAAGCTAAGTGGGACCCCGAGCAGGAAATGGACAGGAGGGGATCAGAATGAGTGATGGAGAGGCAGACTCCGACCGAGAAAAAAAAAAAGAAAACACCAAACTAAGAGCGAGGACCATCTCAGGTTTCATTTTAATAGCACAGGGCCATTTTTTTCCCTTTACGCTAAGAACACGCCTGGCCATTAGGGCCTCCCGGTAGAATGTGTAAACCTCCTGCTATTAAAACCACAATTTGCACTGTCAGCTCCTATGAGCCAAATCTATGACCACACTGCAACCCTTCCCCCTTCTGCACAACTCCGACCCCTTTTTCCCCTTTTGTAACAACTTTCAGGCCACAATAACCATCATCAGTTAAAGGCAGCGGGTCCATTACACTTCCCATGTTCACACAGCCTGCATTAAGCTAATATTATCTATTCCCAGAGTGGCCCAGCCCTTCGCACACCTCATCAATTATTAATCTCTCTGCTTGCAGCTAATGTTTGGTTTGAATTATTTAAACCTATCTTCATTTATCAATAAACATAAATGTTAAACAAAGAATGCTGATGAGAACTGTAAAAAAGTTTATGAGATTATTTCGATGGCAGGTGATTTATGAATGTCATATTCAATGGTAATGTTTCAAAGAAA
>JAOWBL010000015.1:4113732-4144427 GCA_028564865.1 Zenarchopterus dispar
ATAGATATATATATAAATATATATATATATATATATATATATATATATATATATATATATATACATATATATATATATATATATATAATGTTTCACTATTTTGTTTCACCCATACATTGCTGCATGTTCAAATTACCACCAGTAAATTCAATTGATTTCAGTCAAAAATGACATTGATTTTTACCCATCTGAAACGGCCAGGGAGTCCATAAAACAGATAAAGAGGTCATAACCATTTTACCAGCCTGTAGAATTCCACAGGAAGATTTAATGGGTCATGAAAGCCTGATGGTTAAAAATGAAGCCCGCAAAAGGCCAACAAAATGAACCTGGAATGCTGAATTACAAAAAGCTCCATCTATAAATCAGTTTAAAGGGGACAGCTTTGAAAGCAGCTGTACGCAGAATTTAGTATTTTCTTGTAGGTGTTGAGTATATATCAATTAAGACTCTGGCTCTTAAGTGTTATTTTAAGGTACACTTTGACATGGTGTACATGGACATGACTTCCCAGAAAATATGATTAAATTGCAAGTAGGTTGGAAAGACAAACAGAAAGAAAATTGTAATACTTGACAGAAAGTGGAAAATGAAAACTGGACTACTTTCCGATAAATGAATAAAATAAATGCAAAACACCATCGTTTCCCTGCAAAACCTCCAAATTTCCAACAGTTTCTTTTTTTCCCCAAAATTTCAATTTTAAATTATTTTATTTTTTCCTTAAAATTTTATATTAGACTTATTTAATTCTCAGTTGCATATCGTTTTTTCATTTTAAAAGAAAATGACTAATTCAGTGAATAGTCTTGGATTTACAAGGTGGTGTTTGCAGAGATCCACTTCTCTTCAGCTGTCATGGCCATTTTTTTTAGGGGTTATTTAATTACTTTTAAAATGCATTTTCTTCAGTGGATAATTGTTGTATCTCTTCAAAGACTCAAGCACCTTTTGCCACTTTAATAAAATTGCTGAAATGATCTCAGAAAATGTCATGAGTATGGGTTTTTCTTTGTGTCAAATTATTATTGTGGTTAATTTTTTTTTTTTTAACACAAATAAAGGCTACCCACGGGAATTTCTCCAGTAGCCGATGAGAAAGTAGCAAATGGTATTGATTCATTTTCCTCCAACTTTTTAGAGCACACTTGCTAACTCCAAGAGTGAAGGAGAATATAAGAAGACCAAAGGGTCAACAGACAGGAGCGCCTGTGATGTTGACAGATAAAGAACTATTTACTAATTTATTTCTCGCTTTTCCCAAGTCTGGATTCGGAGCCGAGGAGGCCGTATCCGACGGGCCGAGCTGGATTTCACTCCTGTCAACGTTTTACTTCACCTGTCAGAATGCTAACTGACTTACAAGTGCTTCTTGGCCTCTTCGTCATCTTCAGCCACATTGGCTGTGGCAGGCTGTGTGGAGGAAATGGAAAGAGTGAAGGTCTCATTCCCCTGACACTCACACGCAAACACACACACACACCTTCATGACATAGTTATGCTGGGTGTGAGATTGTGGGATTTGAGGAATCAAGCATCTTTTCCTTGTTTCCCTCCTCCTGAGGCATCATTTACCCCTATAAAGAAGAGGAAGATTGAAAATGTGATGGGTGGACACGGAGGTCTTGAGTGGGCATAAAAACACATGCCCATCTCAAAATGATATGTTGAATCTCATACAACAATACCAAAGATATATATATATATATATATATATATATATATTCATACATATATATATATTCAACACTATCCTCAAATCAGTGAAAGAAAGCTGGAAGCCTGGAGAGAATATTGATTGATCTTTGTCAATCCCCCAGATCTCAGAGATCTTTTTTGTCAAGGAATAAATTTCATAGTCTCTGAAAATGTGTAAAATCTAATCCTCTAACAAGTGCGTTGATGCAAAACAGCAACTGATACATATGATCACCGTATAAACATTACAGATGTCCTTTCATTCATACGGCTTTGAGGAAAACTTAAAGCCGTCCTTCTTCTGCGCTGATTTCAAAACTACAATCCTTCCTCTCCGATGTAGATGTTCAGTTAAGCCAAATCCACATAATGACTTCAGATTATAGCTCTGGATACCATGAAAATAAATATGTCTTTCTCCAGCCTTGGTTTTGAGGTCTGTGAGGCTGGAAGGCCCCTCCATTTTGGACATGGATGAAAGGTTTTGTCTTTTTTTTTCTAGTGATTTAAGTGGAAGTAGTGAGACTTTCTCTGTGTAAACCACTGACTTAAGTTGATAGATGATGGAATGAGTCAGATGACAGATTTCTAGAAAATGGAGAAGACAGCTCAACTGAAGCCATGTGGTGAGTTATGAGACAAGGTTCTAATTTTAAGTTAAATGGGCATCAGCATCACATTATCTGATTTGAATGAAGATCTTTCGCATGAATCTGATTTGGCATGGAATCAGTTTTGATCAATTGTGAAAGGACAATGACTCAATGTCATCTGTAGGTTTTCTTAGCAAGACTGCTTTCATTTTAAATATATTAATACAATTACAAAGAATTTGAATGAACTGGATTATTTCATATTGAGTTTAATTAGAGCATAATTGGACTGAACTGAACTGTATTCAACTGAACTGAACATGAAATGACTGCTGAATTGTTTCAGTAATATTGCTTCCTCACATATAAACTGACTTGAAACTGAACCACATCGACTGGTGAAAGGCAGGTAATCTACTGGATTAAATCTATTTTGGTATTTTGCCGTTGCTTTTTATATTTTTTTATTAAGCAGCATTTTCAAAGGGAGTATTGTACTTTTGATTACTCCATCGCTTCTGTTAATGCAAATGCGACAAATTCATGTTTGAAAAATATGACAAAATTACAACAAATAAAATGTGTATGTTTAATTGCAAGCCAGTTGTGCCTGACATTATGCCTTTGATAGTTTGGAAAAAATGTTCTTTTACCTGGGCTTGAGAATATTCTGTAGTCACAAGCATGCAGATTTTAGACCTGATTTTAAATACCCAAAGTATAAAACCTGGAGATGAATCACATAACAGGCACTCATTTGTTGCCTGTGATATGTCCACTGATAGAAATGAGCGCTGCCTGAGGGGTGGAGTCCATATCTCTCCCTCTCTGTCAGACGGTGAAAAACCTTGCACAAGGGAACTTTAGAATGAGCCTTTGTTTTGGTCGATTCTCCTCCTCTAGCTATCCTGTCATCCTTTGATCATGTCAAGTTCTTGCTCTCCTCCTCACTCTGTGTCTAGCCTCGTGGATTTGACGGGAGAGGAGACGCATTCAGGACTGAGCAAGAAAGAGACAAAAGTATCCAAGTCATATCGTCCATTTCCGCCCGCAGGGCCATTCCTAACCCCACCACCGTTTCCCTTTCTCCTCAAGATTCCCAATCAGGTGACAGCAGGTAATGGAATACGTCTGGGGTCCCCACATACAAGATGAAACTTCACCAAAGGGGCCCTTTTAATGCACTGTCAGTGGTGTTCTTCTGAGGGGTCAACACCTGTGGATGTACCTGGAGAGGGATGTCAAAATGTGCCAGTCCTCTGTCTGGACACCCATCTGAGGAATTACAAAAATTTCCTTAAACAGTGCAAGCAAAGTCATCCTGATACATGCATTGTCTTTGTTGTATGAACTAATTTACTCAACAAGCTAAAATACTTTTGAATTTTAACTCCATCAAGGCAGCTTGTGAAGTTGCACATCAAAGTAAACAGCTCGCCTTTGCTCCATCTCTTTTGTCTTCTTCTCTTTTTTTTTTGGCTCTATTGATTTCTGCATTTACCCCGGTCGTATCCATACATCTCTGCTCTTGTCCTCTCCCCCTCTCGCTGTAAAGCCTTTGGTCTAAACACACGAAGCGTCAGCGCTCTGCTATGCATTTGGTGCCACTGCCCAGCTTTAAATGCCCCCAGACTCTGTCAATAATATCGATGTACTCCACAGGCATTTTTGAGTGATCCTGCTGTCGCGAGACATAATGACAGGCAGCGGAATCCTGATTGGATCTGCACTACAGCGTGGTTGGCTAGCACACAGCCAAGCATTGATAAAGTGTCACAGACTTCAGTGCTTTGATTAGCCTTTCGACTAATGCCATGCTAAGCAGAAACATTACTCTGCCCCCGCGAGCTACACAGCCAGAGGAGGGCAGGGCTGACTGAGGAAAAGGAAGAAAATATACTCTACAGGGAAATTAACCAATGTGGATGAAATGGTGTACCAAGGAAATTCTTGGATAAATTAACAACGCAATTACATTACATGACACAGTGCAAGATGGATGAGGAAAACTTGGCTGGTATTATGTTCTGTTTTCCAAATTGCAATTTATTTGAGGGCTCTAATGGATGCCGTATTAAAACATCTCAGGCTGCGGTCAGATTTCATTGTGTGTCACCACGATGTGATTGATGACCCTCTCTTCCACGCCCCTCGACCCCCACACCCACCCACGTCCTCTCCTGCAGCCTTTTACCTCTCCGCTCCTCCATTCCTTGCTGCATTCTCTGCACATTTGCAGGGAATTTTAAACATTAGCAATGGATCCAGAGTATGCAATTGATTTTCTTATCGCCTAATTTCCTTGCTTGCTCCTGCAACAGGGCGATAAATTCTGTGCTGCTTGCACACAGAGAGCTGCAGTCCATCTCCTCTCTTATGTTTTCGCTCCTCTCATCACAGTTAAATCCAACCAAATGCCCATTCCTGGAATCCCAACATCTCATCATGTCCCTCTGATCTTCCTTTGCCTTTTCATGTGCTTTTGTTCCAGTTGCAATGATAGCTCCAGCTATTCTTGAAATGAAAATATAATCAAAAGTATTTTTATTGCTGTAGCAAATGCATTAGTGCATAAAGGACATCTGGAAATCATCCGCAGCAGGCTTGCTCAGTTATGGCAATATCATAGTGACTTTATTTTACCATTCACAATTACTTAAAGGACAGTAAAAAACCACATGTTATCTGCTTTGAACTTTTGGGAACAGGGTTTGCCTAGATTGACCTGAACAAACACAAAGCGATCCTTGATACTAGGTTCTTCTTTCAATCATGCGAGATCTACCCCCCACGCCCCCCACCCCCACTGGAGGTGAGTGGAGCCATCCGGGAGGGACAGGTTAATAACATTCAGAATAAATCAGCATGCAAGCATATCCCCTGGATGACATCACTGAGAACAGCTTTGTTTTTTTTCCTTCTTTTTTTTCAGGTTTGTTTCACATGTGAGCAAATGGATAAATAATAAATGAGCCGCACTGACGGGACACATATTTCACTTAGCGGAAATGGCTTTAATGCAGTCAGCCTGTATTACACTCCCAATCACTGAAAGAGAAGAAAGCTGCATGGGGGGAAAAGATTTTCAAACTAAGTTCAAAGAATGTTGAACTCAAGATGTCTCCAATGCAAATGACCTAGTTTTCAACAAAACTCCTGAACGGGTTATTTGCCTGCTGCAGCCAAAAGAAGAATGTGTTTGATAAGGCAATGTGGCATTAAAGAAAGTGGTGGAAATTATCCAATCAAGGGATTGATTGTGTCCTTTCCAGACAGTATAACCAAGAAATGCACAAAAGACATTGTTAAAATTCTCCTTCTTTGTCAGAGCCCATAATATAAAACTATTTTTAGTTTTTGAAAAGCACATAATATACTGTACAATATACACTATAATTGCATAAACCCACATTTCAGCTTTATGGGCTTGAAATTGTGGTATAAAAGACATTTGAAACAATTTTACCTCAAAAACCCTATTTATTTACTATTCCCGGCCTTTTGTGGCTTTGAGGGAAATTAAGCATGACTTTCTCTTTTCCCAGGTCTCAATGGTTAAAAACAAAAGTGAGCCTGAAGTTTCTCTTGGCTTCCGCAAGGCTTTTAGAGGATTTGTCTAAACAAAGTTTGGGGTTTGTAAATAGCAAAGCTTATCTTGCCATCGAGGCCTCCAGATGGCGGCTGAGCCAGACCACCTGCTATGGAAATGCCTTTGCTGTGAATTGCTGGAATTATCTAGACTTCAGTTCGCTTTCCCAACCTTTTAGTCTTTTTTCCATGCATACATGTGCATCCTTATGGCTAACACTGCTGGCGCGTTAAACCTGCACCCCCCAACATCGCACTCTCTAGGCTTTTATTCCTGAACAAATCGCTGGACAGGGATGGCTTTCCTGAAGGTCTAGATCTATCATGTAAGAAGATGACACATCTTTTGAAGAAGCAGGGCTAAAGGGAGAAGAAGCCTTGGTTTTATGGGGAAAAAAAACATAAACAGCCGTGCTTTCAAATGATGGTCGCCAGTGGCACACTATGAAAAGTAGAAGAGGGCAAAAGGAAAAAAGAAAATGCTTACAATGCTAACTCTTTGAATGACAGCCTGGAGATATGAAGCATGAAAGATGAACCTTGTTTTCAGAGTCTGAATGCAAACGAATGCTTTTGTGTTGTCTTACAGTCTGTGTCAAGATCCGTGCAAATGTTTTTATTCTTTCATTGTTTTATCTGTTTGTTTCAATCCTTGGTATTATAAGACTTTGTTGCACTGCTGAATATCTTCAATAGATAAATAGAAAATATTCATATAGATCTGTATGTTTGAAACCAAAGCCTGGTAATTTTTCAACCTCTTCTTCGCGGATTTTAAAAGAAAATTTCTCATATGCCATATCTCCCAACTGCCTGCTTTGACACTTGACTTTGATCGATAGAGTCTTGTTATTGTGGTTAAACATGCGCTCTCTTTCCTGCAACCCTTTAAGAGGCCGTAAACGGCACCAGCGTACATCAAAACAACCAACACACTCCCTGCCACATCATCTGACATGACACGTGAGACAACACTGACCACAACAATGGTTCATCCTCTTTGATGGTAAAACGCCTGAGCTTTTATTCACATCGGGCAGCCTCCTCGCCTGTCTGTCAGTTGTGTACGGCCCTCTGGGGTCTTTGATGTGACGAGGGGCCGATGGTAGACCCTCCCGCCAAAGGGAGCGTGAAGAAAGGCAGCCATATTGGCAGCACTTGCTTTTAGAGACACAATCAGGCACACTGTTTGATCAGAGAGAGGACGAGTGCTGCGGCTGCACTGGTGGTTTTTGATTGGCCTGATGTAAAGTATGGCATGGAGATATTTTAGTTTTAAAGTATTTTGGATCAGAACTGTTGCTTAACTGTCAGAAAGATGTGAGCAAATCCGCAGTCTTATCTATGATAATAAGGAGTGATGGAAATGTGCTGTAAATATGAAGATATTGTCCCCATATGTGATATTATTTACAGGAATTTTCTCATAAAAAAGTCATAAGAATACACAATGGAGACACTTTTTTTCATCAGTAACACTGCTAATGTCACAGATTTGCTTTCATACCAACTTATACCCATCATCCACCTCCTCCCCCCTCTTATCCCACAGTGTTAATTAAAGCTGAAAGGTTTCAAAAGGTGGGAGCCAATAACAAGGCCACACATTACATTTAAGTTGCCTCTTTTTCTTACACCTACTTAATAATTCATGCTTTCACAATGTCTACAAGGAAGTGAGGCTTCTCTTCCCCCCGGAAGCCTCGGACAAGTATCGTTTGTCCTGTGGAACCGTGCTAAGCAACAATACATGTCAGCCTGGACCCAGCCTCATAAATAAATGTGGTGTTTGTTAATGGGGTTTAAAATTACTCATACTCTGCTACGCAGCCGAACATCAGTGCGACCACTCTGGCATAAAAGCACATGGATGCTACATGGCCCTCCAGATAGAATATCTGGCACCACTGATACCACAAAATGGCCTCAAAGCTTCCACTTCCACTTCGTCCTTGTCTTGTTTCTTATCTCCAGACACATTCTTCAGCCCTTCTCTTGTGTTTCGAGGTGGATGTATTCTCAACCCTTTTTCTCTGGTTTCCAGGTGGCTGTTCTTCATCAGAAGATTTTTTTTTTATACTCTAGTGCATGTCAGAAGCTGCTTTACCTTTTTTTTTAATGCTTTTACTGATTTTTATCAGCTCTTGAAATTTAAATTGCTATTTCACCTCAAGGACATCAATCTTTTTTCTTTTTTGTTTATCTTCCCTTTGAACTGATTTCATTCTGCTCTTATGTATTTAGGACACCTATAGCCATGCTGGACTCGTGTAAGGAAATACTGTTCAGGGATGTAGAAGACATAAAAGTATGCTGAGTGGTGACAATATACTTTTTAAAGATGTCCTACTCAGGCAGATTCGGTTAAAATATATAAGGCATTTCTATTATTATGATATAATACAGATTTACTATTTTCACACACTTGCACTTGAAAATATATTTTTCTTTTAAATGTTTAAAGAGCAAACATGCTCTTAAACAATAATGTAAACTGTCTGTGGTCCATGGCACTAATAAATATGAACTCTGCCAGCATTAAGGACAATGTTTATTTTTTATAATCTGTAAGAGGAAGGATTTATTTCCCCTAAATTACTTGGTAATTTTGCAAAAATAGCACTCGTGCAATAATGGCATATTATTGTTGTAATCCATAACAAAAGTTATGGATTATACTGTATAATGTTAGCACAAAGGTATATGAAATAGCACTTTTTTAATTTCTGTCATGTATTATTATTATTATTACATATTTCCAAGAATATGGATGTGTATTGTTCACTTTACTGTATAGTAGGACCATGTCTGTGTTCTTGTCCTCCACTATGATGTGGTGTAGTCTTTCTTGTTTGAGCTCGACTGCATGCCTGTATCTCCCCCTCCAGGACAACTTGGATTATTGGTCCCAATCTCCCTTGATGCTGAGGTTTCTCAAAGGCAGCACTTTGAGAGCCACATCTTCATGTTCATCCTCACACTCTAAAAATCTATCATTCAAATCACTGGAGGGGATAAAGTAGGGGACAAAAAAAGATTGAGAACTAAATTGTCCCCAGCCAGATCATGCTTTGCTTAGTGACAAAATGGCTCCAAGAAAGACCCGTACATTTTGCTGGAATTCTGTTATTCCCAGGCCCATTCTCATCAGCCTTCTCTTCTCCCCAGCGCCAGCCTGAGCTGATAACAAGTGAGTGCACTCCCTAGAATGATGGATGGGCCTTAGCCATGGGTTTGTCAGGAGAGGGTGCAGGGCCATATGGAAGTGGCATATGGAAGCTCATAGTAGAAGATGGGGCAAAAGGAGGGAAGTGACAGAGATATACATTAAAGACACTGCTTTGCTCTTAAAAATGCAAGGTTCATCAGTTTGCTGGGTAATATCAGTCAGTGCTGCTTCCTTCCGCGGGACTGGAGGCAGACAAACACAGGCAGATGCAGGAGGTTTTCTTTCTACCAAGTTTTCTTTTTGATTTCTTTTTACATAATCACCAAAGTAATTCCATGCAGTTATCATCAGAAACTTTCACAACCCCAGTCGAAGGATTGGTTCTGTTTTATTTGAATATTTTGCTTGATTCTATTTTTTTCCTTTCCTGTGTTGTTATCAGTCACATTTAATTTCCAGCTTAATTCGGAGGAATGCCTGCACACAGCTTTGCCCATGTTTCCCTGTGAACAAGCATTAATTATGTCTTCAGAGCCAGTCATGATCAGTCTATTTTTACCTTTTCCCTCTTTGTGTATGTGCATGCATGCTGGTGTGCGTGTGTACTATCATCCATGAAAACGTGTGTGTGTGTGTATCTCTGTCTGTCTGTCTTTCTCAGTGCCCTGTGGAGAGTCTGTGGGCCCTGAGGATCTCTGTTTGATTGTTTAAAGCCCTTCTTAATTGGCGCTTTGTCTGTGCGCTCCTAAATGAGGCGGGACACCCACGGTGGGGGTTCCTGTGGAGACTGTGGGCCGTTTGACAGCCCCCACGGTGGGGCCTGTCCCACAACCCCTCAAACTGCCAGCCGCATGACAGCGGCCCGTGCTGCACCACCCTCGCCAATTAAAACTCAGCTGTCAGGACCAGATACTATACCAACACTGGGTGACTGACTGTGACTGCGAGATAGTATATAGACTGAGGACATGACTGTGTTGTGTTTTTTGGGGGGTGTTCTCATGCTTTCACAGTTACTAGCTGATTAAAACACCACCTTTTTCTCGGGCCCTTGCGTGATCTTTGGCTATATGTGCATTTCAGCGTCACAAGGTGTACAAGTGAAACTGCTTTTAAATGCTCACTCCTACTTACTGGGTCAAACTGTGTTCTACGTGAACTGAAGTGCTCAGCAGACATGTTATATTGGGTTACATGCAGACAGATTTGTAATTCAGAGTAATCACTTAGGACAAGCCCTTTCACCATTTTATCTGGTCATGACTCTAGGCTAAAGTCAATACTTGTAGTATAGTAATGAGTAGGAGCTAACTGAACACGTTTTATTAAACCTCTGAGGAGTGAATCTGATGCCAGCCTGCGTCCCAGTGAAAATATCTCATTCTCTTTCTTCCACAGATTGTCTTGTCTGTCCGTTCCTCCTTCTCATTCTAATCCTTTTTCTACCTGCTGCATGTCTTAGACCACTGATCGTCAACCTCAAAGGAGTCGCGAAATAATTTCAAAGGTTCGTCAAATGGTTGTGGATTAAAACAAGGAAAAAAGAGTCTGGAATAAATGAACAAATGCAAAGACAGCTTCAGTTTTGGATCTCTGTAATATCTGATATATCCAGCTTTGCTTGCTATTATCAGGCTCTGCCATAGAGTTGACTTACCAGAAAAAGCATTCCAGCCGGAGTCTCCGGCCAACAGGGGGGGCCTCAAAGGTGTATCACCTAAAAGCATGCCAGCAGCACCATAAATCAGTGCTGGTCTTTCCAGGTAATTATAGGCGAAGGTGCCATCTACTGGGGGCCACTGTTGTGCTACGTCAGATTCTTCACGGCAGGTGTTAATGCAGAACTTGACCTCTTAGCTAACGTCATTAGCATCAGAATGAAGAAAAGCCTGCAGGCAACCAGTATCAAAAGCTACCAAAAGAAAAAGTGAGGTGACGATAGTCATCTGTTCTATTATGTTTCATATTATCTCCTGTTTTACCACTTTCCCACTATTGTCATGAGTGTGAGCTAATGGCCTAATTTAACGAGCTCTTTAATTAGGTCGTTAGTGTAGTTGTTGGTTTTTACTACGTGTGATTTTCTTTTCTTAACATGAAGGGTGTGTCTAAAGTTTGCGATGTTGTTCACTCCAGTTTACAGAGATTAGTGACAGATTTATTTTTTCATTCATTTTCTCTAAATGAAGTTCATTTGCAACCTTATGTATTTAATTTTTCACTTCATTTGTTGGACTGTTGTTAGGAACAATAATCTGTATAATCTACACTGATTTTTTTGCTGCAGTCTAAAGAGGTACAACTCATATTACTTTACATTATTTTTTTTTTGTGTGATTTTAAAACACAATGATTGTTTCCTAACCTTGGTGAAAAGGCATATCCATTTAATTCTTAAATTTGGAACTTGAAAAAAAAGATTAATTGTCAATTTAAACTCTATATGATAAAATGTGATGCTCACATAATGTTTTCATAGCTGAATATTTATGCCATGTCAAGATATAAGCAGGTTTCATACATACTATTTTTTTTCAACTTTCTTCATGTAAATTTAAAAAATGTATATCAATAGTACGTGTTATGTGTATGGTTGCTTCAAAACTTTGGATAAGGATGCATATATTTCTTTTTGTGTCCTGTATCTATTTATTGGTTCAGTTAGTCTATAAACAAAAACCTTTGGTGTACTTTTGATAAGTACATTTATATAGTAGTTTTTTGATTTTATGAGAGGCGTTGAGATGTTTGGTTTGGTAATGCCATCAACAGTGAAAAACACCAATACTGGCTTCAAGAGATCCTCAAGACCCGACTCTGGGGACAGCCGGATTATCCCAGGGGGTTCATCTCTCCAACAAACATAAGGAAATCCTTTATAAATAGGTTAAGGTGAAGTCCTAGCATCAGGTGGGATCTCATTCAAATCTAGAAGCTCCATCATCAATCTCGAACTACTGAACATGGTTCTATAATGATTTAATCAAAAAAGAAGTCATCCATGTGCAAAAAAAAAAATAAAAAAATACAAAAAATGAAAAGTAGGAATTATGCGATGAGATTGAGGAATGACAAAGATGAGTTACTCAATCTTTTGGCAGGATTCAGTTTTGCAATCTGAGCTTTCTGTATGGGCATATATTCACTTTAATCCCTGCTAGAGGGAAAATACAGTTATTGGAAACTTTTCACCTCATCATAACCATGTTCAAGCATCGCATAAAAGCTCAGCTCAGCAATATAAAATCCTTGGCATTCTTTTCAACAAAAAGGGATCATCTTACCTTATGGTCTCCTTATTGAATCCTCCGCCTCGCTGTGGTAGATATGCTATATGTAGTGAACAATGTAACATTGTTGTGAAGGTGCACAAGCTCCCTACCCTTGGGCTAGTCTGTGAAGGAGCAGATTTGATTGACAGACAGTTTCTATGGGGTAAGTAATAAAGTCAGACTTAGAAACAGTGCAGCAGGATTTCTACCTTTCACCTCCTGTGTAGCTGAGAGGAAATTCAAGAAATTGTTCTTTATTTTTATGTGTTAAATAGAAATGCACCATTCTCGATTAAAATTGTTTTTAAAAGGGGAACAAAGCCAAAGTTGGGGAACACTTTAGCAAACAGGACTCTTATGCGCTTCAGTAAAATATTTGATGTTGTCTTTTGAAAGTACCAATTGTTGTCTCCACCTGCAGATAAGGCTAACCTTTTTACTCGCTTCATTAAAGATATTGACACAGATTGCGCTTGGCGACACTGTGATGCGGTAATGGCATGCACGTGGAAAAACAGACTTGCACACATGCTCATGCACACACAGATGTGCTCATCTAATCTTCTGCGTCCTGCATCTGGAAGTTGCTCCATGAAAAGTGGCTTCTTCCTGCTCTCACTGGAAACATTTTCCAACCAGTGGAAGGCTTCTTCTGGGAGCTGGCCCGTGTCCAGGAACACTCAGACTCCACAGCTGTCTTACAGCACTTTAGATGCAGCATATGGTACCCAAGTACCATTGTTTCACCGCTAAAGACCCCATTTTTTTTCTTCTTTTTTTTTCCATCAATGAAGAAAGGCCATTTAACGTCAGTTTCGCTTGGAGAAAAGAAAAAAGTTGAGCACTGGGCTGTGAGAAGAAGTGATGTTGGGTGTTTTTATTTTCATTTACTATATTCTCTCAGACCATCGCTAATTTTGGCAGTGATGACATTTTGATTCTCAGTCTGCGAGTTTGTGAAACAACACCATCTGTGCGTTTTCTTCTAATTAGGGTAATAGCCACAAATATTACTGCAACAGTTCCTCAAGACAAGCTGTTACATGCCAATGTGAAAAGACTTTTTCTGGCTTTGATGGGCACAAGTTAGCAATTACACTGATGTAACTGAATGGCAATGCTGCATTTTAATAACAAACAGGAGATTTAATATTTCTCTCAGCTGGCATTGTTCTCATGAAGTAAATCACATCTGTAGTATCATACTTCCCCTTTAATTGTATCTTTATCTGCACATTATCTATGTAGTTTTAATTTTCAGTATTTCTGATCTTTATCAGGTCACATCTTGTGAAATGAAAACAACAGTATATACTATCAGCTTTTTTATAGACAATAAGACCTTTGTGCTGCTTGTGATGAGTGCATGACTGCAATTACCAATCCTCACTTGGTGTTCAACGTGCTTCGCATTACCTCAAAAACAATATCATATTCATCATTAAAAGCTGACAAAACATTTCACTTTAGGATACGTGATTCATGGTGTTATCTTCTCAATCTCTGCACTTCATTTTCTTTGGTACCATTTGAACCTCAAATCTGACATTAACAAATGGAAGTTAATTTGCCTTCCTCAGAACACGTTATAATCAGTCTAAAGGTTAATGTTTCTGCTAATTTATAAATGCAGGACTGCTGTCAGCGTGAGAGGGAAATGGTTTTGAAAGGGCTGACATTGTAAATTAAACCTGCCAGATCGTCTCTCCGTGCCGACGGATCAGAAGATGCCGCAGTCTATGATGTCAGACAGGCAGGCAAACAGCCCCGGGGGACAGACCTTGCTCCCTCGCTTCCAAAACACTGGAACGCCAGGAATTACGTCGCTCTGCAAAGGTAGCTGGGTGCACAGACAGAAAGGTGGGGGTGGGGTGTAACCTTTAGGAGCCTGCACTTGATGGTCAAAACTGTGTGTGATGTTGATGGTTGATGAGATTTTAGCTAATTTGGACAGACTCATGGGGAAGGTTATTTAAATGGAGATGTCATGTTGTGGATTTTGGGAGCGCGGCTGCCAGACTCTCATTCTATGTGTCTAGATTGAAATTTATAGTGGTTTTTTTTTTCACTGTTTCCTTCCGTCTCTCCAAGGAAAAGCTTTCATACTTTGGCAATCTTGTTTATCACTTCTTCAGAAATAGTTATTACCATTTACTAGGTAATTTAAGAGAGTGAAATTGTGTGAAGCAATATTCTTGTAGGACAGATGCTGAGTCATCATTATGATAGTGCTTGAAAGTTTGTGAACCAAAAAGGACTTTGTGAACCAAAAAGTCCATTATAGGACTTTTTGGAGGTGGGGGTTGTCACCATATCTCCAGGTTAACACAGGTCTAAATACAACTCGTAATAGCATCCCAAAATAACAAAAACTGAGCATTTCCCAATGACTAAAAGCCAGTTCACTTTTTAACCTTCCCCAATCACTTGCTGAGTCATTCTGCATCACTTTGGTGAGAACTGTGCTACTCAAAGTTCTTGTCCAAGTATGAAAGATTTACCCTTTCTCACTTAGACACCTTGTGTCCCTTCAAAGAGTAAAAACATTTTGGACCAATTTAAATTGTGGCCTGTGAAATTCACTAAAGACTTTTTTTATGACCATGAAGTCAGATGTTTATATTTTAAACTTTTTAGAACCCTGCAGACTCCTTGACTTGGCCATGGAGAAATTGTTTTTTTTTCAAACTTTTCTAACTGATATTTTGAAAATGTGGACACTACTTTCACGTAGGCAATGAGTTGATATGTTTATAAAATTATTTTAATGAGCAGACAGTGTTGCAAACATTTGCAACATTGAGTCATTTACTCAGGTTATTCAAGCAAAAGTTGCATGTTGTGATTTTTTTCCTGAATTTCAACTAACAATGGTAACTTCTGAAGTGTGTGCTTGTAATTAATGATGCTGAAAGCACACAGCAAAGGATTTCTCTGCAGTATGACAGTAAAATTTTGACAGCAGGAATGCCACTATTTCTGCTGTTAGTTTTTACAGTGCCTTTATGATAATTTATAGTATATGCAGGACCATCTTTCCTCTCTGGAGAATTTACAGCACATTACTGTATTTTAGAAAACAGAACAGTACATCAGTGGAATAACAGATGACACAAGCAAAGTCCAGTTATCCAGATGAGCCTTTTATCGATTTACATGCTACCTTTAACACATTTTCCAGGAAGTACCAAAAGTCAGAAATGATAAGATGAACTTAACATGAACTATCTTCATCTACAATTCCTTGATTCTTGCTCATTGTCAAAGAATATTATGGGATTGGAAGAATTATAGCCTTATTATTGTAAGATGGAAGCCAATGAGACATTGGCTTCTGCTGGTGAGATTGAGGCCAAGAAGTAAGACAGACATTATGTCAAAACTGTAATAGAATCTCATACCAGACGAAATTCTATGACAGGATAAATAAGTAGTCGATATTAATGATCAAGTGACAAATGAATAAATTCTCTTGCAGTAACCTGGCCAGTGCTATCGCGGTTTTTAGAGTGGATCCCTCCTGTTGAGAGGAGGCAGCTGGAGTTACTTGGTCGCCACAAATTGGTCGGCAGAACTAACATACTGGACTCATAAACTACAATGAGACTTAAGAATTTTTCCATTGTAAGAAAAAGGTTTCTTTATAAAGGTTTCCTGCACATACTTTTTATGCATAGTTTGTATCATCCTCATTTATCTGGTTCTGTCCCAATGTGAAATAACTTGAAATTACAATACTTGATTTTTATTTTTCCTTTTAGCAAAAGGAAAAGTTTGTGTGTGTGTGTGTGTGTGTGTCTGTATGTGTGTGTGTGTGTGTGTGTGTATGGTTCTGGTGTTTGGATAATTATTTATTCTTTGGACAAGATATCCATGTCTTCAGCAGAATTTAATAGAAATTTTCAGCCTTGCTTCCTTGCAAACTGTCATTGTCAGATTGTGTTCTTGAGTTGGCGTTCTGCACTGTCTGTATGTCATTGAGCTGTGATGACCCCATGCTAAGGCTGCCAGGCCCCACTTGAAAGCCCTGAGGTGCTTCACCAGGGTGACTTATAAGCGCTCTGACGAGAGACTCATTCATTAACACGGACACTCTCATGCCGTGTCATGCAGACTCGATACACAGAAAGTGCGTCAGACCCTCTGTGTGCAAACTCAAGCATAATTACTTCCATTTTTCAACTATTAGAAGCTTTTTTTCAACAGTAGTGTCGCATTTTGTCAACAAGTTAAGTTCAGCTCAAGTCAGTTTCTGCATTAACTGTTCTGATACAGCGAGTGCCAAGTCTCAAAAACAGGAAGTATAACACTAATGACATACTCCCTTAGTAAATTACACTCTACACAAAAGCAAGCACACACACCTGCGTACACACACCTGGACATCCGTTTACTCACTCTATTCTTACTGCTCCATGGCCGCACCCAGTGTAGACCAAGAAGTGCATGACGGTGCTCTCATGGACTCGAGAATTTAATAGGTGACCCTGGGCTGCATGCTGGGTCCCCCACTGCCTGGGCTCATCCAGCCATAAAATGAGGCACAGGCAGGACCATGCTGATAATGAGAACTGGCATTTTGCTCAGGATAACCTCGGGAAAATCGCTTCTATAAAAACCTTCTATAAATAAAAGTCTACCTTGGCCCAAGACTGCGTAAGGGGCTGTCTATGAAAAGGTCATCTATTGCCCCGATTCCACCACGACTCACCGTGCTCTTGTTTTTTCCCTCTCTAGTACCTTGGTGTCTGAATCCTGGTCTTTTTTTCCTGGTTTTATAAAGTCTTTGTCTTTTAACTGCAAATAATGTAATGGGGCTTCATTCATGCCATAACACCCTTAGAATGCTCTTTCATTTCATTTTTTTTTCTAATTATTCTGAATGTCTTGCGCCTTTGCTGGACATCAGAAACTGCATCCTGGAGTATAGCATTTTCCAAATAGATTTACAAATTAAGCTCAAAAGAGATTACTTAACATCACAAATTTGTTAAAACATACTGGATACTGAAAGAATCTCAGTGTTCGGTAACCTAGTTCTTTGTTGTTGTTTTTTTGTTTTTTTAAAAAAAACAAAAACAAAAAACCTAGTTCTTTGTTATTTACGCTCAACACTTTGTATGTCTGGCCAAGTCTCAAAATTACTCTAATACAAGTGTGTACTGTTTTGTCAAAATGCGGTCCACAGTATGCGGTATTTTTACACCTCAGAGGAAAATTCCATGCACCTGACTTGTCTGCCTCACATAAAGCATCCATGATGCAATGGGGCACTAGAGTGAAAACCAATGACAGCAGTCACATTGTTGACTTCTGGTTTTGTTGCAGCATATTTGCTTTTATTGTCATGTACAAAGTACCACACAATGACTTACATACTAGTTTACAGCAAATACTGCATATTGTCTTGTATGTGCAGTATGCAGTTTCTAAAACCACCCTATGAGCTGGGACCATGTCAGAGTTATAGGTGCCAAATATTATCTGTTAGCTTTGATTGTACCCACAATTCATTCTGCCATACACTTTATATTTAAAATTTCATCTCTCTGTTCAACACCTCAGTGAAAACTAGAACCCATAGCATCAAGTACCTTTTGTCCTTGCCAACTGGATGATGTGAAGCAGCCTGATGACTTTTGAGTGTAATGTTTAAGACTAATATAAATGTGTGTTATTTTTCACAAAAACAAAAAGTCACATAACTATACAACAGCAGTAACTGCTTGCTGATATAAAACTATAAATAAAAGAAATATGGAATTGAGAAAAAAATTAAACAAAAATGGTATATTGAATGGTATAAATATATTTTTATCCTATAGTACAACTTCTAATGAAATACTGTATTTATATAGTTATTTCACACTTTCATATATCTATATACTGGACAATTAAATAATTGCAGGTAACAAACTTTAACTAACAATATATAACTAGATCTAAAAGGCATAATTAGGAGACATTGTGCGAATGGTTTGACTCTGTTCATCATCCTCCTCCACATCAGTAGAAGTTTTCCAGTTCAGTTGGCTCAGGCTCACATCTTTGTTCTTTGCAGATGATGTGGCCCTGTTGGCTTCTTTAAGTGGATGTCTCCAGGAATCATCAGAGCAGCTGGAGTAAAGTGGGAAGCAGCTGGAATGAGGTCATAGTCCTCAATTGGAAAAGGGTGGATTTCTTGGATTAGAAGTGAGTTGCTGCCTCTAGTGGAGGGGTTGAAGTATCTCAAGGTCTTGTTCACCGTTTTGGGAGGAAGGGACCACGAGATCGACGAGCAGGTTGGTTTGGCGTCTGAAGTAATTATGTATTATGCGTATTATGTGCCGGTCTGTTTCAGTGAGGAGAGACCTGAGCCAAAAAGCTCTGTATGCTGTTTGATCTACATTCTTACCTTCACAATGTTTGAATTGACTGAAAGAACAAGATCTTGGATACGAGCGGCTTACATATGTTTCCTCTACAAGACTGCTGTACAAACCCTCAGAGGCAGTTCAACCTTCTGGGAGGGACTCAGAGCAGACTTGTTGCTGCTCCTCCACTTAAGGTTCAGCCATCTAGTTAGGATGCTTGCCAGATGCCTTCCAGGGAAAGTGTTTCAAACGTGTCCCGTCAGGAGGATTCCTCAGGGAAGACCCAGGACCCAGTGTGAAGATTATACCTCCCAGGTGGTTTGGGGAAACCTCAGTCTTTCCTCAGAAAATCTAGAAGAGGTGGCTGGGGGAGGGAGGTCAGAAGCTCTCTGGTCAGACTGTCAACTGGATGGATGGACAGACGGATGCAGCGGCACAAGAATATAAAGTACTGCATCAATCCTTCATGATCCCTCAGTGCAATAAGCCATAATGTTCACTCTAGATAGTAGTTTCTCCCACATCTTGAACATCCACTCCCTGGCCATTTTATTAGGTACACATGGTATATCTAATAAATTGGCATATATACATACACTCAGCTTTTATTAGGTAGACCTAATAAAGCGGTCAGTGGCTGCATGTCATACTTGCTTCTATCTAAAGAACCTCTGATGATTCTTCCCCACATATTTCCTTAGCGTCCTTCACACCAAACGTCTTAGCTTCAGCCAGATGGTTGATTTTCCTCCTGGACATGAATGCAGCTGCTTGACATCACGTCTGCAGGAGTGTACCAGGGAGCCAAGTAAAATGTTTGGGAAAATAAATAAATGAATCATTTAAAGGGTTCAAATTTTAAAGAACATTAAACAAATAACCGCATTAGCACAGTCCTCACCATACTCTTCAGATCATCTGCAACAGGAAAGTGTCATGAGCTGTTGTAGATGGACATCAGTAACTTGATATTTACCATTCAATAGTAGGCGGCTCTTACCAGCCAAAATAAATTAATGCTGACCTCCAAATCTTCTCCTTCTTGATGATCCCTTCTACACTGACAAATTGATCAGTAAATGCTGTTTTGTTCTTGTTAATATTTTTGTCACAGTATTTTATTTATTTCACTCCATCACATTGCATGCCTTATGTATAAATAAGCAACTTATACGGTGTTATTAATTTTGCTCACTCTTTTTCATCTAATTTATAAACCTAACTGTGGAGCCCAACCTTTTTAAGCGTACAGTCAAGATGATAGAAACTATTGCACTAAATGTGCAATAGTTTTCTTGATTTTCAAAATCTTTTCAAAAGTTTTTTCAAAAGCTTCTCAAGAGAGCAATTTACAGTGAAGTATGAAATTAGTCACGTTTCTATCATTAAAAGATGTGTATATGTTTATTGGTAGTTGGGTCCTCAAAGCTTATTACAGAAAATAAAAAGAAAGAAAATACAGACACAAGAAGGAATATCTACTGGCATACTTGTGAATAAGAGTGAAACTGCACTGGGACATTTGCATAAATTAAGTAAAAAAAAAAAAGTTTCTTTTTTTTCATTTTTATTTCCCATCTTTGCTGTGGAACATTTCATGACATGGAAATAGCAGTCTCCCCACAGGCCAGGTCACCACTTAAACTTCACTTAGCCTTCATTTTACTGCCTGTAGGCAACTTAAACTGATTAGCCTCGACCTTATAGGACTAGCTGACCTTCCAATGCATCCTGCAATACTTATTGATCACTTTCCACATTGATCCCTTTCCCCCTCCGTGCAAGATCAAGAGTGAATGTTTCCATTGATTTGAACAGATTAGAGAAGACAAAAGGTTTCCAAATCAGTTTAGATGCAACCTGCCAACAGGATATGACACCAAGCTTTGGTTTGATGAGCGTTAACTGTGAAATTAATACAGAAAGATTGTAGCTAATGAAGTAAAATGGTATGTCACTGTGGTCATGCTTGGCCTTTGAGGGTATGAGGTTATACCACTTGATTTTACTGACTAAAACTAACATTAGAGCAAAGCATGTAGTTTCATTTACAGGAATAACAAAGAAACTGTATATTACCAATGCTGTGATTCATTTATGATCATCTCCTTCAGCAACACAACAATGCAGGTGTAGTTTATAATAGTGTTATCTAAAACATGCAGGGCCATCGCTCTGCATGTTTCACACTTTTAACAGCTGTAAATCACCAGATTCAAATGGATGGGTTATTATTTTACAGAATTTGGTGACAAGCAGATGATGAGCGATTCCTTTGAATAAGGTGTGTTGCAGCTGGTGATATCTAAACAATGCTGGATAATGCCCCCCAAAATCCAGACATGGGGAACACTTTTATAAATAGTACAATTTTTGTTGTTGTCCACCTCATTATACAACTGGATTGGCAGTTTAGTCAAAATACAAATCAGTCAAACAATGAATCCTTTCACTAAAAGTTATAACAAAGTTATAACTTTATATGCAAAGTTACAACTTTATATTTGGTGCTAGGTAGCTAGTAGAACCATACCTTCATAACTTCAGCTTTATGTAGTGCTATTACCTCAAATCTATATAGCAACCTATATAGATTTACCTGTATAGATCAAAGCTATGTAGCACTAAATATAAGGTTATGTAACACAGTTGATCTAATGTGATGCCTTCCTGAATTAAACCAGTTAAATGTAAATGAAATTAATCTTACCCTTTGATGTATGAGCAGTGCTAATCTAGGATGTTGTCATCTGAGAACATTTTGATGGTAAGATGAGGTGTCTCTTGTACTATAATCTGTAAACCCATACCTCCAATTTAACATTATTATCAACCGTATTTAGTTTAAGGTTTTATACATATTCCTCTATGGCATATTTAAGTCCCGTTTGAAACATTGATGACAGGTGGTCCTTTTGTCTCAAAAATGCATGGAAATTATCATTTTCATCCAGTTTTTCATCCAGACAGTTGCATCTGTAAAACATATATCTTGTCTGAATTAACATCAGTACTTATGGAGGGCGGGACTTGCTAAATGGACAATTCAGTTAATAGTAATAATTATGTATATTAATGGGTGGGATAAAAGTGTGGAATAAACCCATTTAACATCTAATGACAGTCCTTGGATAACTTATAAAATGTGCCATCAGTTCATCTGCAATTTACATTTCAGTTATATTTTAAATGTGGTGGCCAATAATTCTACATGACATGCATAAGTGTGTGACAAATGTGCTTCCCTTAATTTGGTGCCTTACACTGAATAATCTTCATAAAGTATAAAAATCTAAAACGTAATAAGAGTTTCAGTTCCTTCATTGTTTAAACTGTATTTGTTAAATTTTCAAAACATCTGAACACTTCTGTTTTTTTACCACAGGAAGACAGTAATGAGCATAAGTAATTAAGTTAAACCAACCTCTATGTTGTGTACATAGAGATTCGTTTGCAGACCATATGTTTTCTTAAATTAGAAAAAAACTTGATTTCATGTATTTTAATTATTGATATCCTGAGTGGGATGAAATGTGTAAAAAGTCATGAAACAGTGCCAAGACAACACTCAAAAAAACCAAAGACCAAAATGTGCAGAAAGTGAAATAGAAGAATGAAATGCATGGTAACATCATTTGTGGTCTAGAAAAAAGAAACTGTTTAGAAAATGTAAGAAATATGTCCACTCTTTCTGAAAGATACTAAGCAGAGATTTTTGATTCTACTTTTTATTCATTGGAGATGGAGATTACTCATACTTTAGCCTTAGCCATATGCAAGTACTAGTGGGTTCATGTTGGACAAATAACCCCTGGTGGACCTTTTCTCCTTGAGAGCAAAATGACAGTAATTGAAAGATCGTGGTTGGGTCCAACAGCTGTAGAAATGACTACTTCTCCTCTGGTGTCCCTGGTGATCCCATTTTGCGGACATCACTTTTTTGGGTCATTGAGTTAATCCCAAAAGTACGTCCTGCCAGAGCCTTACCATTTATCTGGGTGGGTATTCTGTGTCAAGCTCTGCATGGTAATTCTCTCCGGGACTCCCCTCTGGCACGGAAGAGAGGCCTGACTGTCAAACTCACGCATTATCGCCGCAGTCATCTGAGCCAGCTCTCTCCCTCAACACTTTTCAGTCTCACAGAAATCTTTCCATGCAAAGTGGCAGAAAAACAGCAGCTTATACAGAAATGATGATTACTTCATTTGTTCACAAAAACATACAACTTTGCAAGTAGATTTTTAATACAAACAAGAAAATTACTACACACTCTATTCTGATGGCCACACCAAATGTTTGAGCTTCATGTATCTATAGCAGTCAAGCTGTTCCATTTGCTGTCAAAGGGTATAATAATGCATTACGCTCGATGTTTTGGTCACTTGTCAAATGCTGTCCACAGTTCCAATTTGACCATTTTTAAACTCTTTTTGACATCTAAAAGAGAACCAACTTGAAAAGTTGTTTATTCAAAGTCTTCGCATACCTAGATTACAGAATCTCTCTATCACAAGAAAATGTGTACTTTCTTCACAATTTTCTGGAGCAAGAATTTATAGGCTTCTCAAATGCCACACATGGGTTGAATGTGGTCATTTATATGAAGCTGACTGGAGCACAAAAAAGCCTGAGAAGTCATTTTGGTGCTGTCAGAGGGGTTTTGTGAATCTAAAAGCCTTCCGTGATGTGCTCTGACACTTAAGGTCTTGTACTATGCTTTTAAGAGCTTTGCTTGGGCACTTTGTGCATCACACACTGCCGAGCAAGACAAAAACATACCTGTCACTTACAAACACTGCTGTAGCTACACTTAAAGAGCTTCCTGCATGCCAGCAGACGTCTTCGGGCAGCTTTGTGACATTTCTGTCATACACAACACATTTTTTTTTTCTTTTGCAGCTGAACATCCAAGCAAAACTTATTCCTGTGCAAGAAAGTTGGTCTCGTGTTCTAGAAATCAGGTGTTTTGATCTGTAAAATAATGAATTTTTAATAAAACATAATTTTATCGTCATATTTCTACATTATTGCTGGCCTAGCATGAATATAAGTTTGGCGGTAGGAAACAAATAAATAGTAATGTTTTGTTGCCGTAATAGTTAAATATAGCCCCCCCCACCCCCACCCCCGCCAAGACTTGTCCTTCATTTAAATCCACTTTCTTACCAGAAGGTCACAGTGTGCAAAATAAACAAACAGAGGGCAAAAGAGAGAGAATCTCTTGCTTTTGGTTTTTGCCTCATCCTCCGTTACCTTTATTTGGTGTCCTATTAACAACTGTTACTGCCACCTTAATTACGCCCCTGTGATCCTCAAGAGTGGCGGGCACGTGTCATCTCCTTCCCAGGGGATCCTGGGTAATTACCAGTTTCTATCTGAGGGCTGTTGCTCCTGTTCCTCGGTCACCGTGGTGATAATCACACTGCCGTTGCCAACATCTGTTCCCTGGACTAGAAGTCCAAGTGGCCTAAGCCTGTCACGCCATGCCTTCCTGTGTCAGGATTGACCTCTGACCCCACCCAGGGCTAATTTGTTTACACTGAGAGTGAAAAATCAAAATCACACCAGGATGCAAAAATACTGATGGCTTTTGAATGAAATCTTTTATTCAGATTGATGTCTAGTTGCACTGTTTGTACAAAGCATTGGTTTAATCACCTTTCCTACTGTTCCGGGTGATCATTGCCAAACCTTTGCAGCATTACTAAACTCCCCACTTCTTTTCATTGATTCTGAGTGATAATTACATTTTGCAATCTTGTGTGACTAATGAAATGACGACTTTATAAGCACAAGTGGCTCAGATGGTAGTATCTCTCTGATTGCAGTTTCTCACAGTTCAGTATCTCTCCTTTCCAAGTAAATATTCCATGATTTTCAAAATTCTTGGCAGTTGTTTTCTATGTCAGAAGGTTTTATGAAAATCTCAAAAACTGGTCCAGATCCTCGGTTGATTCTAACAACATAGCTCAAATTGGAGTGATATGGCATTCAGCAACAAATGTTCAGTTCCACCTAAAGTGATTTAATTGGTTTAAAAGTCATATTTGGGTTTGGTAAAAAAAAAAAAAAAAAAAAACAGGATCAAACAGGATCAAATTTTTCATGTCATGCATTAATTGCAGTGGCCTTTGATTTGTTGTTTTATTTGAGAAAATTGTTGTACTTGCCTTTCGTGTATTGCTATACTCCATGTATTCATTACACTCCCTCTGTTTTTATTGCATCATTGTTCCCACCTGTGTCTCCAAACGCTTTTCTCCCTGTGCTTATTAAGTTGTGTCTTTGCCTCTTTCCTTTTGTCAGTTTTTTTCACTTCCTCGTTTTTCTTCAACTTGATTTTCCTGTTTTGTGGCACTTATCTTCACATTTTATATATGCATTGTTGGTATTGTATGTGTTTTGTAACTCTTGTGCTCTTAACTGCTGACAGTTTTTGAGTGAGCCTGTTGGTCACCTTGCCTGAGATCTGTGATGAGTAGGTAAAACGAGAACATTCTGTCTTAATGTAAATTTTGGCTTAAACTTGACTGGTAGTTTAAAACAGAGCACAATCTTGTACATTTTCATGTACAGCTCTTCCTCAATTTGGAGTTGTGGGCCAAGATTTCATGGGAACAAGAAGGCCCACTTATGGAATAGGAGTTGGAATTACACAGCAATCAGAAAAAAAAATCCCCAGAGACTAAAACCCATTTCCCCCCTACTCACTGATGAGACCCAGCAGCAAGTTATGCCCTTCATGCAAACTTTTTCCGTAAAGAGAAGACTTACACATCTCTGCCTATGGATATGCAAAAGGAAAATGCGGAGGCTTAAATGTGGGTATGTTAGATGAAGGGATATGTGCCTCATTTAAATGAAACTATATTGCATATTTGCGGCAGATAAGGTGGCAAAATATAACGAAGCGTGGAAGCTTAAATAATGAAAATCTTTGTGATCAAAGGGATGGGAAAAGTGATGTATTTAAGCAGGTCAGAATCTTTAAAAGCTGTTTTATTTATGCGCTTTTTAAAAGAAAGTCATAGTCAATATTTGGCAGCTGTGACATTAACGAGCAACGTATTATAGGGGAGGGAGATTCATAAATATGCATAAAGATATTAGTGGGGTGTTAACAGTAAGCACCTGTCTACTTAACCATGACAGCAGCCCCGTGAGTGACTTTACTGAGACCCCCACTCCTCCTCCTCCTCACCGAGCCACATGTGTCCTTTACTTAGCGTCGCCTCTCCCTGCCAGCGACAGTGCTGCTGACAATCCACAGTTGGGGGAAAAAAAGAACATGTTTTTGGAGACGTCAACCAATGATGGCGAAGGCTCAAGGTGAGAGATTGTACATCCTCTCACTGGCTCCAACTTCTTTTGCTAATATTGGCTATTTACATGCTGAAATTTATAACCAAATTTAGATTTTTTTTTACCCCTATCTCAAAAGTGTAGCACCTGTCAAGCCAGCTTCTAAATTCAAACTATTGAAAGTCAAATGGTTGTTCATTTTCACACTTTTTTTTCCCAGTGACAGTAATTTTTTTTCACATATACATAACTTGGATGGAGGCTTTATCTGAGAGGTGTAATCATCATTTGTCATTTAAACATCTCTAATTTAAGCAGGTTGCTTAGTATCAATTTTCCTGATTTTAAAGTTTCTGCTGTTAACTCTTGTCAATCAGTTCATAAAGACAATGGAAAATTATTTAAATGTTTCTGACTCAGTGCTGTCAACCCAGATTGATCAATTCTGAGGACTGATTATTTTTTTAACTTATAACTATAACCTGACTTCACTTTATGTTGATACAATTATCAGGCAAAAAAATCAAATTAGTTTAATGGTCAACTTAAATCTTCACTGTCATTCTTCAAAGTCACACCAATGTACTTGTCATTTGTTGACAGAAGGCGGTAAAAGCGAGGGAGAGAGTGAAAGAGAAATACAAGCACAAAGGTGATGGCCATCTGGGATGACTCAACAGCTATGTCAGAGATTGCTGAATGTACCACATGCATCTCTAACTGTCACACCCTGTAGGATGCCAGGCTCAGACAGATGCAGGACAAAAGGTGCTGTTGTTTACCACTGTGCTCCTTCTCTCCTGCCCTCCCTTCATCCTTCCATCCCCTGTTTGCCTCAGTGGGAGACGGGCTCCCTCCTGCGTCAGTCGGGCAGGTGCTGTGTGGCTGATAGGAGTGTGACGGCAGAGAAAATGGGAGGTGGGCTTTGTAGAGATTGAGGGTTACGGTGGGTCAGAACCCAACAAGCTGTGCCGGAAGGCTGTGCTCCCTGTGTCTCTTTTCTCCTGGCACCAGGTGATGTTTCCACCTGCTCACCTGGAATGCCACTCTTCCCCTCCTGGATGATAACACCTCACCATGCAGATTAGTTACAAAGACAAAGTGCTGAAGCAGACTTGTGGGGGGTGGAGGAGTGGGGGCAAAGAAATGTGTAAACACGCATCCTAAATTCCACCTGACCTTGTTACATTTGACTTTCACTTTGCCTTTAAAATAACTTTGAATACTTTAACTCAGCATTACAGACATATTTAGCTGCGATGAACCATTCAAGTGTGAGCTTTTCTCATGCTTTCTGAACAATGACTTAAAGATTGTTATGTTTCCTCTTACCCATCCGCTGTATTTGTTCTTTCCTGTGTTTTGCGCTCTTAAAGAAAGAAGGATGTAGGCCTCCTATGCCACATGGGACAAGTGAGAGCCAACCTTCTCAGACTTCTGGCTAACCTTCATGTTCGATCAATAATTCTCCATAGAGGCTCCATCTTTGGTGTTTGTTCTGTTTCTGTTCCTCTGCATGCCTCGCTACTAACACGTCACAGCAAAGATGATGAAACTGATCATACTCGATGCTTTTAACAGGATATGAACAAGAGCAATTCAAAAAAAGGAAGAGGAAACAAAAAAAACAAAAGGAAAAGAGAAAATATCTGTTTTTGTCACAGATACTTCTCATAAATGAAGCCATCCCATATTTTCCCTCTCACAAAAGTCATAAATAATGACTTTTCACTCATATAGTCTTGAGTTCCAATTCACTCTATTCAAGTTGAAGGGTTTGACCCCCCACCACCGCCAGCTACGTGATACTTGGCAAAATATACCTTGGGCCTGAAAGATGGATGGATCCTGGCTGGTCTGACAGAGCTCTATGATTTCCCCTTCCCATGCATTCGGAGAAGTAAACACAAGGATACAGGCAACTATTTCAACTCGGCGTCTGGACCGAGGAGCTCTGCTGTGTAGCTCAAGATCCCTATCTCACAGAAAAGAGAGAGCGCTTGCCCTCCCCTCCCTTCTCTCCTCCACTTCATCCCCACCCCACACCATCCTCTGTCCCCTTACTTTCATTATGCATTTTTTGTTTATGCTTGGGCGCAACCGTGGCTGCTCCTGATGGTTTGAGGTCAGGCGTGACTGGCCACGGGTTACTCTAAATAAATACACACGGACTAGCCAGGAAGGAGCGGGTAGGCTCCGCTTGCTGCCGAATCACCCTTGATTAATCAGCTGGCAGATTCAGGGTGACTTTTTGTATACACTCTCCACCACCACCATTCCTTCCCCCCACCCGACCACCCACCAATGCCATGAAAGGTGATGGAATCGGGGCACCACAGAGCAGGGCAGTCCATGCTACCAAGCAGATGCTGCACTGAAGCCCAGTCCTGCAATGCAAATCTAAATTATTCACACAAAAATGTGCACAAATGCACAACACTGTCCCATAGCTCTTCTGACCAGATAATTCAGCTTGTGGGGTCTAACTAAAGACAGTAGTTCAACTCTATAGAGTGCATAAATACACTTTGCATAAATGTGAAAAGTTACTGAATTTATATGGCATGGTGCGTATTCTACAGCACAACACCTCCACAGCAGAAACAGCAAGGCTGTTTCCTCAAGTTGATTTGATTTGAAGCATCAGTATAAACAAAACTTGACACACAGCAGGCTTTAGAGCTATAAAGCAATGCTCTCCACAGTTTTCTAACCAACTCTCGATTCCCTTCCTTTCACCTGACCCTGTTTCTACCCCATCAAGCTCACCTCAAAGTTGAGTACACTCCACTCTGTACCAACATCTCCCCCTAACCCCTACCTTGGCTGCCATCATTAGGGGTGGTGGTGTTCTCTCACCTGTCAGCTCCAGTCCACCATGGATCAGTAGAGCTTCAGCCAGAGCATGCAGACCCCTGTCACTAACACTGACCCTTTCCTTTTGTCTTGGCTCTAAGGGTCCTCCCCCTACACTCCCCTTCCACCACCCCTGGCCTTCAGGCTCACGCAGCCACTGTGCTAACGTCCAGCCCGCATTCCCCCAGTCACGACTCTAGACCTAGCCCCCGGCCTTAGCCCCCGGCGCCTGCGCCTCTGTTGCCCCCAGCATGGTTCAACCTATCCTCGGGCAAAGTGTGGCCCCCTGTGGCCCGCCTGTCCAGAGTACAGGTTATCAGCTCTGATCCTCGCAATGGACTTCTACCCAAACCTTCTGCCCGAGGGGATGAACAGATGGAGAAACTGAGAAGTGAGAGTAGATTGAGCAAAAAAGGGAAGTGATGAGTGTGGGGGGAGGAGAGTAGAATGAAAACTGAGAGGATAGAGGAGGAAGGAATGGGGACAAAGTTTCGCCTGGAGCCAGGGATGAGGCAATGAGAACCCCTAAAAAACTCAGAGTCAGTTGGAGGCCACCACAGAGGGAGAACATAGGGGCTTTCAGGTGTGTGTCAAACACTTACTTTGCACAGTGACATGCTTTGACAACTTACAGACATCCATCATAAAATTTAAACAAGACAGCTTAAGTGTTGTTTTGGACATGATGCGTTTGGCTCTATTCAATCCTATTTTTCTTTTGTAATTCCTCTCCTTTTTCATATTGTGATTGGCTTTTTTTCTTGTTCATCTTTTTTTGTTGTTATTCTTAATTTATTCACTCTAACTTGAATGGATCTAATTATGTGTTGCTATCGTATCGCTAGTCCAACAGATTTTATAGCTGTTGCTGGACATAAAGTGCAAAACCAAACCATATGCTACCAATTGGCACAAATTACCCTAGATCCAAATTATGATCACTAAAAAAGCCTTCTGAGTTTGAAGCATCATTAATTCTCCAGCCGTTTTGTTTTGGAGTGAGATTGCCAACCACTTAGTGAGGTTGGGTTTGGTATCGTTGTCACGGACGTTGTAATCAGGTCTCAATAATCACACTTCCAGAAGCGGAATGTGCCTGGGGCCTTCGCCAAGAGGCTCTAATGTGGGGCGCCGCGGGCCGCTTGCCTGCAGACAGAGAGGGCTGGCAGATGGAGGCTGCCATTAAACACAGACAATCAAAGAAGACAGTCACCAAGCAATACAATGTGCACAGAGAGGAAGACTATGTACACTAAATTTAATGTCATTAAATGAATCTGTATGATTCTTAATTATGGTGACTGGTGATTATAAAATCTGACCCAAGAAATGAAGAATCTGCCCAGACGAAAATATGTCTGGGTAGAATCTGAGTTATGCAAGATCTTTTTTTTTTTTTTTTTTTTAAAAACAAAACAAAAAAAACCTCTCTTTCACTATCCAGCAGTTAGTTGGAACTAGAAAGCTATGTGATGGGTAGTAAAATATTTTCAAGAAACACCCAAAGTGCAGTAGCTCTTGCTATATGGCTAAAGCCATTCGGTTCTAATGAATCCTTCAGAGAACCAGGGGACAGCTGATAAATTTTGTCATTATTACTTTTAAATAAAATGACTTCAGTGTTAATGAGCACTAATAATGTAGTAATAATCACTAGTAGTTTGCAAAATTTGATGGTTTTGACTAAAATATTATAACTAGCATGCATAAGTTTTTGTCATAAGATTTTCAGGCAAACTGAGCTCAATATATCATCTAAATGTTACTTAAATAGTTACTGTACATTCATAAAAGGAAAATGAATAATTGTAAATAAATATTGAGCTTTATTGACAGATTAAGCAGGAAACCTGCTGAAAAAGGT
>JAOWBL010000015.1:4144527-4159610 GCA_028564865.1 Zenarchopterus dispar
ATAAAAGGAAAATGAATAATTGTAAATAAATATTGAGCTTTATTGACAGATTAAGCAGGAAACCTGCTGAAAAAGGTTTTGTGTGACCATGGTTGCTGCACTGCATTACGACGAAAACATTTTCAATGGAACATTTCCTCTGCATCCCTTCGCCTTTTTTTCTGTACCCTTTAATAATGTTCTCCTTTTTTGTCTTAACTTCAGCCACTTTCCTTTTAACAATCTTATATCCTCTTTCCATGTTTCAGGACTTCAGGCTCCCAGAGTCTTGGAACATGTGAGTGTTTTCCTGTTTCTCTTCCTGAGTTGAGAGGCATGGAGAAGCACCGGTGGAAGCAGAGGTGCAGCAGCATGTTGGCTGCCAAGAAAGCTCTGCTATCAAGCCATATATCATGTTGTGACTCATTTATTGCATCTGCTTATGTTAATGGCAGGTACACAACGGTGAACAAACAGAAAGGACATGTCAGTCTCAACCCAGGACTACAGGTCCAGAGAGGATGTAATGAGGCCAACTGTTAAGCAACACCTGAGTGAACCTGATATTGTTTGAGCAACAGAGTCCTCTACTGGATCACACCATCAGCAGTTTCTAATCAGACTTTCAATTTCAAAAATAGCATCTCTTTAACCGTAAATCTTTCTCTGGAGAGCTCCAGGCTTTTGTGTTTCCCTTTCTGTAATTGTCTTGTATCTCTGGTCCGTAAATCTCTCAGGAAAGAGCCATTAGGAAGAATGGCTGGCAGGGGGTTTGCCACAGGGATAGTGGTGGCCCACTCCAGCTGAAAGGATGTCCAGATACTACTCAAAAAGACATGAGTGCATGCAGTCGCTGTCCGTTCACCGGGGTCAGATGACAGCATGTCTGGCTTGGCAAGCTTGCCCTTCATGCCAGCTACGACCCAGCTGGTACTTAGGATTTCTGTGGCTGGAACGGTTTCCTTCCCAAATCTCAAAAGAATTGATTTTTTACAGGAACCCATGGTTGTCATTGTGTTTGGTGCTGCATTCTAACTGCTGAAAATAGTTTACAATGCAGCCTGTTTCCTGATCTCATTTGGTTGATGCAAAGTGTCTCGGTGTAGTACATGTGACACATGACTAACTTACGACATTGTTGACAAAAACAATAGCATCAGACAAGGTCTTACCAAAATAATGCTGCTTAAAAAACAAAACATGTAAGTAGGACTGCGAATTGTGTGTGTATCAGATGTTTGGGGCTTAAACCATGGCGACGGTCAGTTCTGGGAAAGCAGCACGGAAAAGAAAGAGCTCTCACAATCAAATATCCTGTCTTAAGTGTTTTGAGGGAGTTTGTGTAAATAGAAGTCAGACAGTGCAGCAGTAAAACGATTTCCTCTCACAAACCCAGGGGTCTTCTGATGAACATGACAGGATCCAGCACTATATGTTGCATTTCTGTGCACAGCCCGTGTGAGAAATGCGCATCATTCCCATAGAAACCCCCTCTTGCTTCCCAGCAAGAGTTAAATATCATCCATGTCCATGAAATGTCTTATCCAGATTTTACTGTGCCTTTAAACAGATGAACTATTAGTGCTCCAGTAATATTATCTTTAAAACTATAATCGCTGCATAAAAACCAGCTTTGTGGCTTGCTTTTAATTTTGTGGAACAAGAGTGGGAATTTATGACTTATCTTTGGAAGTGTATCTTATTATTGCGATAAATCACGTAAGAACCAAGGAACAGAGGTATAAATGGTCTTTACCATTTCATTTAATCTAATTAAATTTAAAATGACGTTAAAAGTCATCATTCCTGGCTCTTTTTTTTCATAAGTGCTGATTAGTTATGAGCCATGGTGGATCTTCTCAGCGTTAAACACATACTGCGTACAGTATTACAGAGTTAATGGGACAGATAATTGACAGTGAACCATAGGAGGTTAATAATAGATGCTTAATTGACTCCTATCAATTTGTTACACTGAACATCAACGTCTACAAATCCCATTTACATTCTCAGCAATGACCACATTTCTTTTCTTTTTTTTTTAATGATCAATGAGTCTGGGATTCAAATGAAGAGAAGTACGTACCAGAACAGTCAGAGAGCATTACTGGAATAATAATTAAATGCCTAGAGTGTTGATAAAAAATTAATACATGCTATTTATAGTTTGCATTGATGATCAGAGGTTAACAGGGATTTGGCTTTGAAATGAAACTTTCGGGTTTATTTAAAAATGTCATGCAAAAATCTTAAATCTGTAGATTTAATGTTATAAAATCCAACTTCCACCATATATTTTAATCATAATATAATATAATATATAATATAATATAATATAATATAAATACACCTTTCATGAAATAAAAAAAAATCATATAAAGGTTTAACTAGTGTCTTACATATGAAATCTATTTATTTTTCTTCATATACAGGTGTATAAAAATGTTTCTGTCTAAAGCAAAAGTTGTGGACTCTACTTTTTTTTTTTTTTTTGCATGTACAGTGTGTACTCCGAGCAGACTCGTATGTACAAACTAAGATGTACAAGAATTGTTTCTCAGTGGACTATAAATTTGTCCATCAACAACAAGGAAGTGAGAGTTTACTTTCTCTGACGCCACCAGACAAACCACGACAGACTTCAGTCCTCAGGAAAAAAACAGTGAATATCACAGGTCAGCTACTGTCCCAGGCCCTCTCGGCCTATTTCAACTCTCTGGAAGACCTTCACTGTTTATACATATCTGTTTCAACTTTTTCCTCCCGAACAATTAGTGAAGAGGAAACCCGTCCTGTGGGAGTTACACGTAAAGTCCTGCAAGTGCAGCCAGCTGTGAGGTGTTACTCAATCGTACCCGGTACATGTGAAAAAAAATGAACGCATTTTTTTCATGAAAGAAATGGAACTTGGTTGGTAATGAATAAATTTTACCTGATAAATAGGAAAAATTATCCTCCATTGCACTGTTAAGTTGAGTCAATTAAATAGTAAATACTCCAGTTCTCTGCCTCCTCTCGCCTCCTTGACTCATGGCAATTTTATGCACCAGAGCCTCATTGACTCATAATCTAAAAGAATGTAAATAGAGTGCATTAGAACACAGGGTCTGCAGTGTGCCATGCATCACTCAGAGGACTTAAACAGATTGAGAGCAGACTGATAGATGAACCTTGGTGGAGATATGTTGCTGCATGAAGAAGGAAAGGTGTTGGAAGGTTGAGAGTATTAATCATAGCAATTATTGAAAGTGTTTTTCGCTGACATCATTGTGTGGACCCATATATCAGCCAGGAGCAGCAGTCTTATGACTTAGTGACACAGGCTGAGTGGAGGACATTGAGCAGTAAAAATTAGCAAGTTATATGGAGTGAAAAATGGAGCCATCAGAGAGCCATAAGCATTCAACATTTGTTATTCCGGAGATTTAATTTCACGAAGAAAGCTTGGTGGATGTTTTTATTTGTATCATCATTATCTTTTTGATTTTGAAAAGAATCCCTTAACAGATTTAGATCTATTATTTTGGTTCACCCTGCAGTCATTGTTGCTTAGGAAATAGGTGGGCTAAAAGTCCAAACAACAGCTGAACAGGAAACAAAAGAAGAGCGATATAAATTGATGATGTCAAAGATCCAAACGCAAGTAATGCTAAAATTGTTGGATGAATGTGTGTGTATTTTTGGTTCCCTTTGTTCTGCAGCAGAAAGAAACAGATCCCAGGCTTGTGAACTGGTTCTCTCAAGAATAGACTTCCTTAAGTGGAAGTCAGTGGAAATTCATAGAAAGAATCTTACCCTGGTTTAAGGGATTTGTAACAAAAGAATTTGTTTTGCAGTTATTCTTGTTTGTGCGTTTAGTTGTTTCCTTGTTTTTTTTTAAATTTCTAATGATTAAATAGAAGTGAGTAAATTTAAAGAAAAGTCATTTATGTGTTTATCTGTAGTCACCTTTGAGTGTTTAGATATGACAAGTGACTCTGTGACACTGAAATGAAAGGCACGCAGAACCATATGTGCATTTCATTCTTCTTCCCGGCTTCCTTCAGCTGTTTGACTGCTGTGAAAAAGTCACATTCTTCTTTTTACGTGACACTTTTTTATACACTGCACCACTCTTTCGTCATGTTCTGTGTAAGCTTGCGTGGCACTACTTCCCTCCCTAAATTTAAAATTTTGTAAACACACTCCAACCTTTCCCTCTTTGGAAACTTTCAGAGACATCACAAGGGGTCCCTGGGTCTCTTACGTCTCTCGGCTGCATCAGCTCCTCTGGGCAACCGCCCAACTGGCAGTGAGTCTGCTGCCCCGACCCTGAACCTTGAATACAAGAGGTTAGCCAAAGGCCAGCATCGAGGCTGAGGATGGGTGTGGTGACAGAGGTCAGGACGAGGGAGGGGGGTGGGGAGGAGGGGGGGCAGACAGCTATTAAACACAACAGAGGAAGGCCCATCAGGATGTGTCTTTTATAGCTGGCTGGTACTTGAAGGCATCAAACGCCACTCCCACAGATGAGAGGCAGGCGGTCCAGCAAACAGATGAATCCTGTAAGGGTGGAAATGATGGGGTCAGGGTTTTTACAAGGTCAGGACAGGGTTAGCGAAGGGTCAGGTATAAGGTAATCCATAGTTTTCAGGTTTCACTTCAGTTGTTTTCTCACAAATGCTGAAGACCTTCGATGACAAATTGAAATAAGCCCAAAGACTTGCTTGCTGTGAAAAATTGCTGATCCCTAATGTAAGCTTTGCACTAAAGGTGTTCACGTTAACCTAGATCCAAAAACACACATTCTTACAAAGCAGAAAGTCTGGGTCGATGCATCACCATACCCTCCATATGACCTTATGTCTCCTACCGACACCTCCTACCCTGAAACCCTCCAGCCATCCAACTTCTCCTCTCTAATACTGCCTCTCCCCTTGTTTCATTTTCATTACAACCCTCCTGCCGGGACTTGAACTTGTTGCCCCTTCTGAACTGAGGTGACAGCTCAGTAAATCACTGCCTTTTAGTGGTGAGCCTCCTTTTTTTTTATACTTTAATCACCAGACACCAGTAACTGGGAATATTGGGCCCAGTGTGTGGAATTCTCCTCATAAAAGAAAAGGTGCAGGCCACTGATGTGCTTCTCATGGCAGAATTGCTGCTTGGATTCATCTTGGTCTTGCTGTGAAGGAAGTTGATGAACGCAGCGGGAGGTGGTGGAGGGGGGCTCTCTTGCCAGTTGACAGTCAATTGCTCAAGATCAACAGGTTCTAGGCCATAAACTTGAGGTCATCTTCTATCCCGTCGACAGTTTCTCATCTGGGCTGCTGCTGTTGATGCTGGTGGGAGGCCTTGGATTTTGTTTGTTATTTATGGTTAGTCACAGCTTTAGGAATCGCTCTGAATGATCGGAGGCTATCTTTTACAAACAGCCTGTCACAGCTTTAAAGTGGTTGAGCCCCCTATGTATGCACTCTTGCTGTGGAGAGCAGAAAAGCCGTGGAAATATAGTAAAGTCTAAGACACATACTTCGTTTGGTCAAAGAGACATTGATTTTTTTTTTCCATATACATCCCTGAGTAAGATGACTCTGCAGTTTCTATGCTGAGTAATTGGACTTCAATTGAACTTGCTTACTTTCTCCATGCAGTCTTGTTGTGGATGGTTGTGGGACAAAAAGAAGTTTTGCTTTTATTTTTTCTAAACCTTCCTTTTCTGTTTACTTCGTCCTCCTATACTCAGTGCCTGCTTTCATCTGGCTCTCTCCCTCCTTCTCGTCTTCTCTTCCCTTTTCATCTCCAGCTATTCCCTCTACCCTCCCTGTGGACGCCCACTTTGCGCAGCCATGAGGGTATTTAAAGCCAGTGTTGACACTGGACAGCACGTTAGACAAATATCCGTGACTCAAGACCACAAGACAAATGGCAGACCTGAGCTCGCTCTGTTCTGGCAGTGACTTTGCTGATCTGAGTAAGCTGTGGCCAGCTATTTAGCACAGATGACGTCTTACTGCATTAAAAAAACCTGACTGCTGGGAGATGTAGATCAATGAAAGAATTAAAAAAAACATGTGGGAGCAGAATGAAAATAGGACACGGTGGTTGTAATTGGAAGCACACCTGATTCTGTAGAAAAATAATAACTGAAGCACAGAAAATATGGGACAGGGTGAGAATGAAAATTTGCAAAATGTATGAAATAGATATTTTTAAATAATAGCTGTTTTTTTATGTAATAAAAAAATAGATAAAGTTTTTTTTAAAAAAAAGACAGCATCCCCCACTGACAACTAGGTGGTGGCTTTGATTATGTGTGTGCATGATATCATCTGAAGGTGGAAAACACACACACAAACCGCACACAGACAGTACTTACAGGCAGACAGGGCCCTGTGACTGTGACAAGCTATCTACACACACTCAACACATAACCACATGCGTACACACAGAAAGCACAGTGTGCCCCATACACACACACACTCACTCCAGAGATATGGGGCCCGTTCCGACAACCGCCAAGTTGACTTGGCATTGGTCGGACCAGAGTGATCCAAGAAAAGCAAAGCAGACCCATGAGAGGGTTGGGGCTTTTGTGTTTGTGGAGTGTCACACTTCATCACGAGGGAAACCCATAACAGGCCCAGGAAGACCTTTGAAGCTATGGGAGGGGTGTGTGGGAATCGCCTCTGTGGCTACCTCTGATGTCAACTTCAATATTCTGATTGCAGGCTATTTCCTGGATTAGAATTGTGTTTGTCGGCTGAGAGGGAAACTGTCCGAGGATTGTATATCAGAGAGCAGACGAGCTAATTACAGCACCCCACCAGACAATTTTCAGATTATAAACTATTTCACCAACATTAGCATTGTAATGTCTATATCTTTATTACCTAGTTACATCTATGAAAAAGCCATAATGTATACTATTAGGAAATTATTACTTGACATAAGAGAAAACTAATAATAACAACCTCTTTCATTTTCTGTGTCAATACAATGTTGTCCGGAAGATTTAATATGTTTGGATTTCTAAGACAGACAGGCAGATGTGTGCGGTCTTCTTTTATGTATATTTTTAATAGTAGATTTAAATGGCACAGCAAGACATCCATCATTTTGGATTTCTAAGCTCAAACTGTCAGTGTAAACTATTCTGCTAAAGATCCAGTGTGTAAAACTGCATGAGGCAGCAGAAGCAGGTGATAGCAGTTTGATAGCAGTTTGCTTTGGCCGCTTCATAATTAGTGGAACAGTGGCGTTTTTTAATGGACCACATCCTTTTGGCAGGATCATCACAACTTTTTTTCCCCCTATAATTTGATTACAGGATACTAGGAGCAGAGCAAGACGGTTTAAAATCAAGAAGAAATATTCAGGAAATGGGATAGTTGGCCAGCTTTACTGTTGGAAAGTTCCCATTTCTGCTTCGCTCCATGAGTCAGAGGGTACGGATCATTTCAGTGAGTGGAAATCATTTAATTTATTTCAAAGTCTTGATTAGTGTTGAGACTCTCTACCAAAATCTGACTAAAGTAAAGTAATATAATGTAGATCTTTCTATGCTGTGAGAGAGAAGCAACGCTGTCACTAAGTGGCAACCTTAAACTAGAAACCTGAGTTGTGCACATTTTAGTAACACCTGGGATAAACTCTTGAGATAACACCTGGGATAAACCACAACCATCAACAGAATGACATAAAATATGGATATACAGATATATGTTCAGGGCTGTAAAACTGAATTTCTAATTCCAAACATTGTGCTCACTAAACAATATGTTGCAACTGTCAGACATGTTGCATTTAGCTCCAAGCACCACAGGGATGGGACAAAATAACTCAGATACTCCATCCACCCATTTTCTATATCCGTTGGTTCCTGTACAGGGTCATGGGGGTCTGCTGGAGCCTATCCCAGCTCATTACAGGTGATAGGCAGGGGGACACCCTGGACAGGTTGCCAGTCCATCACAGGGCCACATATAGAGACAAAGAACCATGCATGCTCACTCTGACACCTACGGACAATTTAAAGTTTTCAATCAACCTAGCTTACATGTTTTTGGACTGTGGGAGGAAATCGGAGTACCTGAAGATAATCCATGCAAGCACGAGGAGAACATGTAAACTACACAAAAAAAAGACTTCCTGCTGGGTCAGGAGTCGAACCAGGAACCTTCTTGCTGTGAGTGCTAACAGTGCCCGTGGTGCCCCTCCCATACTCCAGCTTAATAAAATCCATGATTATATTGGTCTTCTTGCTCTTTGGCTGGAATCTCGGTAGGTTCCCACAGATGGCTGTTTGTTTCTATTAAGTCATTTATAATACAAAAACCTCAGGGCCCATATGTGTGCCATTGCACTTCTGATTTTATCCCAAATTTACAAAGCCAAACTAATCAGCATGTTGTTAAAAATCATAAACAGCCCTGATGGGAGTGTCCATTTATGCTACCAAGGCTGCAGAGTTGCACAAATCTACAAACAAAGGTGTAATTAGCCCATTTCAATGATGGGGTGGGGCTGCTATGTATATGTCCCCCACAATATTGATATTCTTTTTATAGTGCAGAATCAAAATACACATAAGTAAGAAGGGTCAGTAAAGTCAAATAACAGTTTATTAGGAAAATGTTCTGGAGCTAGCAGGCATCACCAACTTTGTCCTCCCCTGGGATATTTTTGTAAAGTCTTCATACTTCAGAAAATAAAGGCATGTAAATATAAACCGTTGGTTTGTCACTTCAACCAGTGAACATTTAATCAAATTATATCCTAAGGGCTCAATACAGGTAAAAAAAAAAAGTGGAGGTGTAACCATTAAAAACAAACAAAAAAAAAGACGTTAAAACTCACACACATAAAGAACCCCAAAAAACAAGATAAAAATAAAAGGAGAGATGTTGAGGAAAAAGTTTTACATTATAACCAATTAGTCAAAAATTAGTCAACAGATTTCTGAATAAGGACTGCACAGTGATTTCAGCAAATTCACAAAAAGCTTCTTTTTTTCCTTTAAATGCTCATCTATTTAGAAGCAGATTGGAACAGGCATAAAAGCCATATTTTCACTGTAGGATTGAAAAAGAGAGAGAGAGAGAGAGAGAAAAGACAGCCTGAACTTCTGTTTGCATACTGCGGCTGTTGTATTCCTAAGGACAAAGCCGTGATCAAATGCAATTTGGATCAAACCACGGCTTTATTTTAAATTCTCTCACATTTCCAATCAAGGAGCGATTAGCCTCAGACATTAATGAGCCTACTAATCCATTTGGCCCCCTTGTGATAACAGTTAATTGTCCGTAAAAATGTGTACAGATCCCCGTTTAGGTTGTTTACTAACTGATTTGGATGTGGTTGGGCCCTAAAGAGGTATCATTATGCTGATAGCTCTTCAGAAAATGCCGCCTGATGGAGACAACACCAGAGTAGAGTTCAGAGTACACAAGGCTGCTTTCAATCATCAAACACTTCAGTGCAAATTTATTATTACATCATAATACATTTGACCATAATCTGTGCTGATTCAGCTTCTTCTATGGCACACATAAGTATTCTATATTTTGGCAGCAAAACTATAGAAAAGGAAATGAAAGAACATTATTTTTCTTTAAGCATCTGGCATTTGGGTACTTGTTCATTCACAATGAGAGGTTTCAGAAAGTATCAAGAAGCTGGACAACCAGATGTTTCAGACCAATGGCGTCATGTGGTTCTGGATGATCTGTGTCGCCTCCTTGATGTTTGTGGCTCAGTGGAAACGTAATTATAAATCACAGCAAAGTCTGCCCTCACTCAGGAAAGACGTTATACAGAAGCTTGACTTGCAGAACAAAGTTCTCTTTGAAAACAGTTTGGAGATGGAGACCTGATGAGCTGTACAAAGAAGAAGAAGAAGCTGTTTATGTTGAAAAGTTTATAGATTCGCAGCCTGGACTGGGCTAAATCCGTGCTGTTCGAACATGACCAAATTTGGCACCCGTTTTTGCTGAGTCACTGGGATGCTGGAACGCAGGTGAGTGTGCTGGTAACAAGCCTATGTTCACACTGCAGGCATAAGCAACCCAAATCCAAGATTTTACATATATATATATATATATTTGCATATACTTCATTTTCTTTTGGCTTTCTCATCAGCTCAAATTCAATTCAATTCAACCAAAAATACTTCACTAATCCCCAAAGGAAAATTAATTAAAAAGATGACATGGACAAAGAAGAAGACACAAAATTCAATTTTTTCCCCCCATCAGACCTGGGTCAGTTTCATACATGGTCCTAAATCAGAGAAGTATCTGATTTTTTAGACTGAACAACCACGTCGTAGCTCATCCCTTTTTGACGTCATGGTTACATAATTAATGCCACAACTCTGAGCTTTAAAAAAAAAAAAAATCTGGTTCAGTGAAGCTGGTCGTGTTCCAGACCACCACTCCTGGCATCAATTTCTCATCCACACATCTCTGTAAAGATACTGAAGCCATCCCTCCACATATGGCCAATGTCAAAAATGTCACTTTCCATTTCATCAGGTTTCTTCATATTATAATTAATGTATTAATTTATGGTTGAACTGTCAAAAAGCTCCAAAAGAAATCACATAGGCTCACTGCTGCTGCATCTTTGTTTTGTTTTTCATCTTTGTTTACACCTGTACACCCAACGGGTTGGATTTACCGTCACCTCGTCTTACTGCACATGCAGGTCACTTCAAAACAGAAGCCTGTTCACAACAAAGTATATGATACATTTAAAGCAAAAAATCAGAAGTTCAGTCCAGTTCAGTTGGCCATATAGGAAAGAATGTAAGCCCAACTTTTAACACAAGGCAGCATGTATCTCACCACAGACAGTAAATTTGAAAATGCGTCTCATCATTTGGGCTCATGGAGCAAGAAAATCTGTGACATCCACCACCAATCAAAAGTCTGGGAAAGTGTGTATACTTGTGATATATAAGTAAAAATTAAACAATTATTTCATTTTGCCTGATTCCAAAGGCTAACTCTTGATATGAAATTTCATGATCATAAAGTTAGCTGCTTATTTGTTTTTTTTTTTTTTCTTTTCTGATTGGGTAATTGGTGAGATTTTACTGCCCAACTGAAAACCATGACTTTAAGCAAACCTTGAATCTGTACACACTCCAGGTTTCCACTCAGTTTCTCTGTATAATGTAACTCTCAGGACTTCTAGAAAGATAGTCCACATTGAATGTCAATGGAGCTGCATCTGTTGAAATAAAGTTTGCATTGGATTAGATGTTTTCTCTTTCAGTTTTCATTGTTCCTTCACTCTAGAGTAAAGCAAACAAATCTGTACACATTTAACTTTGAGCTTACCTGCAGCTTGAACTCAACATGTTTCAATTTTCAGAAGTATTAAACCACAGCTAAGACAGCAAATTTTATCCTTAAGTTAATTACATATTCTACAGCATTTATGAATACATTTACTGTATATACATACTATGTGTATATTATAACATTTATCATGCTTCATACAGTTTAATAGAAATAAATCAAATACTTTTATATTTAGTATAGAAAACTTTGTACCTATATATTGTGCATTCACAATAGAATGTTTTACAAATACTTGAAATCCTCTATGTTTGCTGTGTTTAGGGAGCAGTGCACAGCATTGACTGTCTTTGTCATGTTGTTGAAGGAACTATAAGTGTGTACGTGTGTTTGTATTCCGGCCACTCAGCCTGCAACCTTGGCTGGCCTGTTCTGACACTCAATTTATTGTCCTGTCATTTGAGGCCTTAGTTTCTCATTACACCTAAAGTTTTTGTGTCCTTGTGTGGCAAAAATTAGCTTGTGTGTCCGTGTAAATCACCTGTCATATGCAACATGCTCCTTTAAGAAAAGGCCAAGGGTGTCATTTGATTCCTTCTGCCTTGCTTTCATATTTATGCGTCTCATATTCACGTCTATTGGCTGTGTCTCCGTTGGGCTATCCATCAACACTTTTTATCCCCATCGCAGCAACAATAAGGACATAAAAAGGTTCTTTTACGTCAGCAAAATGCTGCCACAAATAAAACATGAACAACACACCTCTTTATTTGTCTGGGTAATAAACTACATAAATTAAAAGCGATAAGTGACAATATTTGCATTTGTCAAATCTTACTGGCTTGGGCTTTAATGGAAATTACCAGTGGGAGAGAGGCTGCAACATAAACTATAACCTACAAAATTGGAAAACATATTTGATATATTAATGAGTTTACAAAAGTGAAGGACATCCAGACCCAGGCGGATGTGTCCTGCTTTCACCGGGATAGGGCCATTTTTCAAACAAACATGTCAAAGGAACGGTTTGGAAACAATATCATTCATCCTGTCAAATGAATTTCCGAGCATTGGTGTGACATTAATTTCACCAATTATAAGTAGCTGTTTTTTTGTTGTGATGTATCATGTGTATTTTGGTTCATTCGCTCAGGGACTGGAGGTAACTACTGCTTCTTCAGCAAAACTGTAGCTAAATAAACTAAATGAAGCTCCAAAGAGGCTGAAAATTTCATTGTAGCTACTTAAAAATAACACAGAAAAATCTTTCTGTAAGATAACAATACATAACAATGGACCAAACTAAAAAAATGGAGTGAATTTACAGAGTTTAAATAGCTTTTATTTTTTCACCTTGGTGTAAAACAAAGAAATCTAAGAAGGAAAAAAAAATCAATCACATCAAAACATTGAGAGCAGATTCATCCATTAGGAAAGGATCACTATGTTCAGTCTGTACTGCCTGTATATCACGACATAAATGATGCTCATCTATTGCTTGTAGTTTTTGCCACATATTCAGGATTAATAACACTGAAACAAAACAACAACAAAAAAGGGAACCTAGTTAAAAGCGATGGGATGAAGAGACGTCTCTCTCAATTTTGTACTCTTAGACAGAATCAGTTGCCTTTGGCCTGCTTAGGGGTAGAAGGTGAGGGAAGCACACAAAAGCAGTGCAATTATTCTGCTCTGGCACAACAACAGAGAGCAAAAGGAGCATCAAAGGCTTTCCTCTGAGCAAAACAGGGCTCCCTCAGAGGAAAACCACAACCTGTGTGTGAATACCAGTGCATGGACTTTGGTCCTCTCGTGGGACAACAAGAGGGAAAGGATGAGTGTGAGTAAAGTTGGTGTGCCGATCAACTTTAACTATGTTTTAATACAGTATGTTTTAATAATTAATAAAATTAACTTTAGATTTGTTGGATTGTAGAATTTTTCTTATTTTATGAAGTTCTAACACATGTAAATATGACATTTTGCGTGACTAAACACCCACAATTGCTGCACATAAAACAATGAGACTGAAATTGTTTGACTGACCTTAATATTGTAAATGCAGTCATATGTGTTATGTTTATAAATTTACTTAGAAATTGGTAAGACAACCTGCATTAGCTGTTTTATAAACTATTGTGGCTTTGAAAGATATATATGTTCAGCTTTGTATATTCATATTATATACATGACATATATGTGTGTGTATGTGTGTGTGTGTGTGTGTGTGTAAATAAATACATAAATATGAAGCTGAATATGAGTTCATATTTTAATTTACGGCATATTTTAACTTCAGGTCTGTATAGTGTCTATGGATAATGTATGCTCTATAATAATTATTAATTGCTATTATTAACATTTTAACAATATTAACAGCTTAAATTTATTAACATACTTCTTTGTTTATCTCTTTATAGGACAGTCAAAAGAGTATTTGAAATTTCAAAATTTCAACTCTAGAGGGTTATTGGAGAATATTAAAGAACCTCTATTAACTTTATAACCTTTTGTAATAACCATAGAATGTAGTTCTACTGAAGTTACCAAATATGGTCACTTGCACCTTAGAGGATTAAAAACAATTTAAAATTGACCAGTGAGTATTGAGAAAAAAAAAAAAAAAAGCAACAGATTCTGATAGAAGACGCGGGATGGGATTTCTTTCAGGCATATTAAAAGACGTCTCATATTATAATCAGGGTCCTTTTCCAACCCGGAAACATGCTCTCACGTGTTGTTGTGTACATTAAGCGGTTGCTAAGGGCAGTTATCGCACTGCTTTTCACTATACCCGAATCTTTTTGTATCATTAAACCTTTAAAGAGGATATCAGAACATGAAGGTGGTTGCTTTGATAAGGTAATCGTAGCTCTTTACTTTAACTGAATCATAAATTTGTCAGTGATGTTTTGACCAGAAAACGGCACACTTTACAGAATGTGCTGCATTTTATCTTTTATTTTATTCAAACCAAGAATTTCTATTTTGTCCTGCACTCATACTAACGTTGTGTTATTTGTGTAAAATGTCATATACTGTTGAAGAAAAGTTAAAGCAGGTACACTTAACAGGTTTTCGTCACAAAATTACAATTTTACCGCATCACATCGTAGTTCACGGACTGTACCTGCTCTTACCTGTGTCAGTCTTCAATTTACTCATAGCTGGGTTTCTCTCTGTGCTCCTGTCTTGTTTGTGTTGCAGTGGAGGTAAAGACAGCTGCTACAACATGATGCAGTGTGTAGCTGCGGGGCATCACATCGTGGCTCTGGCCAACCTTCGTCCTGCTCACACAGGTTAACAAAATAATTTGGCTACAGTCCTATGGTTTTCCAGCTGCACTTACAAGGAAAACGCTTTTGATGAACAATATTGGATCATTTGCCTCAAATATAGAACACTTTCTCTCATTTGATTGATGCTTTTGGTCCTATTTAATCAGAACTTTGGACATTCTTAGGAGTTCATAAACTTTCAGACATCAATAGAACTTTTTTTTAAAATGAATTCTGAGCTGTTTGCAGATTTTTAGAGAATTGCAGGGGGTGGCATTGATCATCTTCAAAAGTGTATTAAAATTCAAACTCTGTTTCAGAAACCTCACCCCCTTCTAAACAGACACAGCCACTGACAGGTTGGTTTTGCATCCTTAGTTCAAATTTAAGTACTTACATTCTTACATGAAACCTGTCTAGTATAGTGCTGCTATACTAGACAGGTATAGTGCAACCCTGAGCTGCAAGCAGCTCAGGGTTGAACTGGCTACAGAGGTGTTCTGCTGGAGCAGTCATGGTTTAAGTGTCTTTGTCAAATATA
>JAOWBL010000015.1:4162819-4190457 GCA_028564865.1 Zenarchopterus dispar
GTACATTGAAACACTGATAAGAGAGCAAAACCTCTCAAATGAGCTTTGTAATAGTATTTGTGGCAAAGTGTTTGCCACATTGTCAAGATGTTTTACATCTCTGTGGATTCAGTCACTTGGTAGCTCATCGTCACATCTCAGAGAGTCAGTAGTTATGTAGTAGTAGATGTACACCAACAGTTCATCCAAGCAAGCTGCTCGGAAGAGTAAAAAGTCATGTTAGTGCTTTTAGTCTGTCTCATTTAGTACTTTTAAATGCTTGACTAAGTGGAGTAGTTTCTACTTTTACCTCACTCAGAACAATAGTGCCCTCGTTGCATCAGTTGATCAAAGTTTTCTGCACAAAGTTGGAAAGAGGTGCCCTTCAACAGTGGCTTCACAGCAATATTTCCACTTTTTTTTATCTCGCATGACAGAAGATCAGATGCAAAAATTAATCGGTGAATTAATATTTGATCAAACACATCTTCTTCATAAAATTCATTTGATGGCAAATTATGTATGAGACCTCGGTGGTCCGATTGCGGTGCAGGGTGGTTGACTGACAGGTTTGAGCCGCGTGTGTGTTTAACTCACCGCTGACGCTGCCTGCCTGCCTGTCTGACCGCCTGCAGCCATGAGGAAGCTACCTGGACAGAAACTTCAACAGCAGCGCAAACTCTCACTGCTGTCAGCACAAACAGGCAGTGGGGATTGATCCTGTGTAATACTTCATCCCCTCTGCACCCAAAGCCAACCTTTTATTGTAGCTGGAAGCATCAAAAATTAAGCGCCTCTTAAGGGGATGGTGGATAGGAGTTTGTTGAGATGGGAGTTGGCTTGATGTGGTGGAAATGAGAGGGATGGGGGAGTTTGCACAGTCCTCTCTGAAGGTCTGTGTGGAGACATGTTCATCTGGAGCATAGGACTGCTTCAGGGCTTCGACATGTCCACACAAACCACCTTAGTAGCAACGGCCAGTCAACCTGCCTGAAGGCATTTCACGGCCTCTGCTTGTCATTTTTCGTAATCTTCTGTATAAATAGCAGACTTCACACATTTGGCTATCTGAAAAAAGCTTTTGGTTTAGTGTTTTGTTGCGAGTATACACACACTCAGTCCAGTTTCTTGTTCTTGACTTCCCGTGATTATTCACAGTTAAATAGCAGACATATTTGTGGTATGTGATGCAATGCTGTCTCTGGCTGTGGTCATAGTCTAATAGCTAAAGGCTGCTAATTTCCCATTTCCTGGGTTTCTCTGGTCTGACTTCACCAGTCAGGCGGGCCATAGATCAGGGCAGATGGACTCCCAGGGGGCTCTCTCAGGCTTGCAGACCTCCAGTTGTTTACCTGTCTGTTCCTCAGCATAAACAAAAAGACGCCTCTCTCACTTACAGCGTGACCTCTCAAATTTCTATTTCATTTGCTCTATGAAGCTCCTTTTTTTCAATTCTCACTAATTATTAAGTTTACTGACCTGATCCATGTCCTCCACATAAGTACAGGTGGTCAACTCTATTTAATTTTCTGTGTTTAAAAACATAAACTTATCCTACACCATCTCAAATGTTTTCTTGGAGTCAAGTTCAACTTATCTTTAGTTTAAAGCTCAATTTTTTTTTAAATTACGCATTTCTCGTAAACTTTCTTTTGTTCTTTAAGAGTGAATTAAGTGATGAGAAAGGCTGAAAAATAGGAAGAAAACACTTTTGAGTTGTGCAATCATCATTGCTGGGAAAGAACCATTTTAGCATGAAAAAAAGTGTTCTGTTTGGAGGAGCGTGATATTTTGAAAGTTGCTCTATAGCAGTTTGAATTAATTAGAAACTACAAGATTATATTTGGATATTGACACTTGAGTGTATATGATTTTTTTTTTTTTTCTCAGATCCAAAGTTGATGAGTTTTAAGTGGATATTCCCCTCTCCTCCTCCTCCTTTGCAATGCTGGCAGCAAACTCTTAGCATGAGTCAACAGTGCCATCTATGGATCGGCCCCATTAGCTGACAAACGCAGAATCTCTGAGAATATTTGGAGCCATTCACAAGATTCAAAGGAAGAGATCATTTTCTTCAGAACCATTGTTGATAGAGAAAAAAGAAAGACCCAATTATGATAGAGGGGAGGGAAAAAAAGAGCTATCCATTCCCTGGCAGGAGCAATAATGGCACAATGACAGCGTGGCTCTTTCCTTAGCCCCTTTGCTCTCATCGCTGGTTGGCCATGGCAGTGTTTCTTTGAAGTATGTAACCTGATAGACATGCAAGCCACACCGTACCCTGTCTCATCCTGCTAGGTGCTGATCTTTGAACTCGCTATGTGAGGGGGAGAATTTACAGTTTTGGAGTAGAACTTTTAACGTTTTTATCTTGATGTGATGTATTTTCACAGAATAAATGTCATTGTTCTGTCATCTGTTGGGCTTCAAAACAAAAGCGGGCTTTAAGTGTTGCATAAAAGATGACTTCTAAGTGCAAAATTACTTGTCTGTTTTAAGTACCGTTTTTGAGCAAGATTTTGTAAGTTGTGTGCCCACACTTCATTTTGCAGTTGGTTTGCTTTCTTCTGTATGATCTGCTCTGATCTGTGATACAGATCAACAGTGTCAGCCACCCCTGGCTGTAATGCCAGTGCCCCCCCCCTCTCTGCCCAAAGCCTGCAAAACCCCTCATATTAGTCATATCACATCCCTCAAGTCCTTTATCCTTCCCTCTGTGTTCTGTGACCTGACACAGTGGCTCTTTATGCCCCGTGACCCTGCGTGAGTGTGTGTGCCTGCACGCACGTTCGTGTGTTCAAGGTCAGGTCAAACCGGGCCTCTGTTACACGATAACAGGTCTATCTCTGTTCTCCTTACACACCTCTGCCTTTCTTCTTTCCACCAGCTTTCTTTCTTTCAGCACTCCAGGTTAGACAGAGGTGCTCTCACCGCTCTCATCCAGGCCTGACTGCAAACTAACTGAAGTTGCACCACAGTAGATGTTATTAATTATTCGCACCTAATGGCAGTTTTAAGGAATATTTCTACTCTGCAACAGAACATCCTCTGTGGCGGATAGTTCTAGCTTCCGTCATCGGATGTACATTGCACGTAATAAAACACAAATAGATAAAAAGAAACTGACTCTTGCGGCAACTCTGAAACCTTTGAGCTGATGAATAAAGACAAAGACATTTAAGCTCATTAGAGTGATGAGGAACAATAGATGATATCTACGCACATGTTCTATTCCGCCAGCTCTAATTAGCAGCCCTGTAACATCTCTGTCACACCGAGACCCGGCTTGGAGAACGATGGAAATGTTACTTTCATATCCAATTTCCTGTCCTGTAAGGGGCTCAGCTTTTCAGAAATGCTGGTTTTTTGAAAGTTTTCCTATTTTCTTGGTTAAGCATGATCATGGGTCTTGCAGAAGTCCTGGAAATCAAACTAAGACCTTTTGGCTTTTGTTGTTGAAACATTTCCTTGTTCTGTGTGTTAAAACACCTTTTATTTAGTGTGATAATCCTCTAAAAACTCTCACATACTCTTCCCATATTCCTTGGTTCTCCTAAAATACACAAAAAATCCCCCCCGCCCCCATCAGCTGCTATAGTCCTTCTGTAATGTACAACACACAGGAGTGGGCCCTCTGAGATCACTGAGCCAGTCTGTCCGCAAGTCCAGACGCTATTTTTCATTCTTCCTGCGCCCTCGCTCCTTTTTTTCCCCTCTACTGACATTGTTTTCTCCTTTGTATTGTTGTCACACTTTCATCCGGACCCTTCAGAAGCCCGCCACTTTCTTGTTCACAAGTGTCCTAATGGAGGTGCATCCTGCTGTGAGGAAAGAAGGGAGGAGAACCGAAGGGAGAGGAGAAAGAATGTAGTAGAAAGACAGAGGAGGAGGGGGAGGAGGAGGAGGAATCTCTTGTTGATCCAGGAGCTCTGTAGTATTGATCAGGCAGCTGAGGTGTTGTGAGACAAGATGTTGAGGAGAGGTGTGAAACCAGGAAAGGGGAGGGGGAGGAGGGGGTCAAAATCAAACGCCCAGCCCTTCTCTGATTACCGGCATGGTGCCGCATTAGACGTACATCGGGGGCTCAACAGGAAAATGGATTTCTTTAAAAAGCTGCTTAATACATAAATCATGACCTCTGGGGTCACAGCGAGGGTTTGGGAGAGGAGATCAATAATAAAGCTAATGGATGCTTGTTGCAGTTGGTTTGTGGTGCAGCAAGGCCTCTAAATGGTGTTGTTGGAAGTAGCTTACAAGTAACAGATAATCTTTTTTTTTTCTTCATATGATTACATTTCAACAAAGTTTCAGTACTTTAGTTAAGGACATATTAGAGTATTAATAAGCACAGATCCCTTCAAGCTGCTGTCTCTGTGTGGTAACCATTGTAATGCATTCCTTTGGCCTGGTTGACACAGTGGCAGTGGGGGTGAGATTGCAGGCTTGTTTTGCACATGAGGAAGGATAGCATTAGTGCTCAGATAATGGCACTGTGCATTGTTTGCTGGCCATGTGGAAGTGGTGGGACAGGATCTATTAGATGCAGGCCCATTTCCCACCAACTGACTCCAGCAGTCCCCACAAACATTAGATAAAGAGTCAAGCCTCAAACCTTTGTGAGTTGTTTGTATTTTTTTCTGCTTAATGTACTTTGCCCAATCTTGTTTAGCAATGATGGAAGCTGATAGCCTTATCTCACATAGTCAAGGGCGTCAGTCACTACAACAGTGTGGATGAACATTCTCCCAATGAAGAATGTTCTTTTTGAATTTCTATTTTTGAAGAATTTCTATTTTTTAAATTATTATTGTTTTATTTTAGCGCTGGATTTATCATGGCTTTATCTGCTGGGGATGATCTGACTATGATCATTGTCCTTTGTTCTCTTTTTTTTTCCTTACATCATTATAGTATAAACTAAGTCATAATTTAATAGTTAATTCTCCACTTTGTAAAGAATAACAGCTGTATATGTCAGATATGACATGTCCACAACAGTAGACAGAAGTTCAATAATGTCATTAAAAGATTGTCAACTCTGGAAATACGTCATTTTTGTGACTTTCACTCAGATGTTTTCGAACAGGGAAAAAGAAAACAATTACGATGATTATCCTGACATGACCCCATTTATCTGAAATAATTGCAATTGCATGATTAAGCACTAATTGTGACAGGCCAAGTTTCTAGATGTTACTCAAGTTTGATACATTGGCTCATAATAATTAACAATGCTCATTATCTCTACTTGTGTAGCTGTAAATATCTAATTGCAGATAATGTTTTGCTATAATTTCTCTACATTTAATAGTGGCTAATAAATGCTTTGGGGAATCTGTTATGATTTTCCTTCTCTTTCTGCCATTATGCATTTTCTTGACATCAGACATCTATCAGTATCAACAACTTCCCATGTTAGTTTAGCACCGTCAGTCTCATAACAGCATGATAATGAATATTGTTAAGTTTTTCCGCAAAATTCCATTCATCCAGTCAAAACAGTCTTTTGTGCTTTGTTTTGTGAACCATTCCCCTCTAGAAATATTTATGACAAGCCTCCTCACCTCCTGCAGTTAAAGTCATAACCATCTGTAGAGAAACTGTCTGGAGTCTGGAGACTGGCTAAAACTGCAGTAATTTCTTCAAGTCGCTCTATGGGGAGTGGAAAGGGGTACATGATATCTGTTGGCACCATGGATGATGGAGGATGGGAGGGCCTTGATGCCAAGAGCCTGGAAGCTGACCTCACCAGAAAAACATTTACATTTTGGAGTGCGTGTCTCTGCATGTGTGAGCGTGAGTCAGAGCATGTGTGTATACATGGACATCAGTGGATGTTCTTGCATGCATCCCTGTGGATTTGATGCTTGTTATAGAACTAAAAAACAACTGACATAGTTTACCTTTTTGCTGCACGAGACTTACTCTTTAATTTGTGCAGTTTACTTCCTATCTGAGATGTTCAAACTATATATATATATATATATATATATATATATATATATATATATATATAATGTATGTATGTGTGTGTAATACTTATATGTAATACTTATTTGTGGGAGCTTCTTATCCTTTCATTGGTGGAAGGCAAGACCTTGAACGTTGGGAGGAAGTAACTCAAGTCCCCAAAAAAACCCTAAATCAGTTAATGGACCGCAGGAAAAAAAACATTCCTTTTGATTAATGTAGAATATTATTTTTAAGAGCCATTAATAACTAAGCTTGTTTGCTGGAATTACACGTTTTCATACATCAATAAATAGTGGTATGTCTCTCCACTGCTCTCCTACGTTTAGTTTTCCGTCTGTGTCGATATGGAAAGCTTCCTCGTCCTTGGCTTGCTTAAACTAGGACTTTGTGCTTGCTTTGGCTAAGGCCCTCTCCCTCCTTTACTGACGACTGGCTGGGCCTGTGTTTACGTAACCATATATATCTAAGAGGAAACCCGTGAAACGTTAATCTCTCTACATTTTTAACCCTGATGAATTTCTACATTTTCCAGCTGTGCAGCATGGCATATTTATGCTCAGGCTCTATTGCTCAAAACAGTTCTGTCATTGTAAATGAATCACCACGTGGACTATATGTGTGTGTGAGAGTGTGTTTGTGTGCATGTGCTTGTCTAAACTTCAGGCTAGGGAACTGTGCAAATACTAACTCGGGCAAGGAAATGCTGCAATAGGACCTTCATGGATAGAATCTATGTTTTTTGGACTTCACCGTGCCCTAATCAGCCTGTCACTCGTCACGTTTCTGAGGGATGACTAGCGTCCCTCAGTCATCATGCTGTGCAGACAATGTGTCATGTCACATCCTCTGTTGGCTGGTCACACCTGTATAGTGGCCTCAGCACATTACAATGCTATCCTCTCTCCTGACCTATATCATCTCAGGAACTGGTAAAACCATCCAGGATTATAAGCAGCTGGCTTAGTGAGAACTTTTGTTTTTCTTGTTTCAGCAGTCATCTTGCCAGCCCAAGGTGCTACAAGCACAAAGGGAGAGCCAATATTCAATATTTTCTTTAAAATCAAAGCAAGGCCAGTTTACCAAAAGGAGTGTCCTTAAGAGCCTTCTACCAAAAAAAACAAAACAAAAAAAAACCTCACTCAGCTTGCATATTGTTTTGTTGTTTTACTAGAATAGCTCACATGCAGTTCAAATTATTATTATTATTATTATTATTATTATTATTATTATTATTATTATTATTATTATTATTATTATTATACCTTCAGCTACTCATCATGTACCAATATCCAGTGCATACCAATCCCCTGCCTATCTTTTTTTTTTTTTACCTACTCTGGTTGTCACCTTGCACTATACAGAATGGTAATGAGCAACAAATAAGCAGCCCCCACTTACCTCAACCTAAGCTTCCAGTCAGTTTGGCATATCTGAGCTGTCAAGATACCCCTACACGCCCCAGGACTATGTCAGCATTGCATTAAACACGATCACTTGACCCTATCTCCTGTCTCGAATCTACTGTCGCATCTACAGCCACCCTCTCTTGGTGTTCTTACCACATTGGCAAACACGGGAGAACAGTCCCACTCCATTACAACCTCACAACAAAGCTGACCTAATGCAGACGACATTAAAACCATGTTGCATCCAATCACTTACTTGATGGATCCAGGGGGAGGAATGCTAGAGCAAAGTGGGTACGGGGTTGAAGGTTCGGAGGTCAGATCTAGTGATGATGTGATGTTTGGATTGCAGCAGTGGAGAATATGTGATCGTACCCTGATGCCCTTGAGCAACTGTCATTCAAAGCACTTTAATTAAATTCTCCACCTTTTCCACCTTCCTGCCACCACAGATGAGTACACTTCCTGCAGGAGGCAAGAATAATGCATGCATCAACAACTTTGGACTTGATAAAAAGAGGATTTTGTTCTGGAAAATTATTGCCTTGTCTGTAATAGTTATGACCTGGCATCGCTGGGCTCCTAGTTGTCAGAAGAGACTGAAGCACTCATTTTGGAAACCTACCATTTTGCAAATTGGAGCTTTGTATTGTTAGGGTGTATAATTAAGACCTCATTGTGACAGCCATTGAGAAAGAGTTAATGAGGGTCCTGATGTATTCCATATGAATATGAATATTGAATTTTAAATATTTTATGGCTTTCTAATTGCCTTTGTTGCTGTTAATGATTTGAACTGTTGAACATTACCCTGAGTGAATATGTGGCATGGGTAAGTACCTTTTAAATCTTAAAGCTAATAAAATAGCCACATTCTTAAGTTAAATTCTTTTCTTGAGCATTTTCATCTATGTATCTTTGAAGCAGATAGATTTCTTGACTGAAGGCATGTCTGTGACTGTGAATACATTCGAACCAGTCTTTTACTCCCTTACAAAGATGAATGTATATATAATTACAAAGTATATCACGCACACTACCTTGATATAGAGTTTAATGGCCGTATCGTTTCTTTGTGGAGCATGTCTGCTGGCCTTAATCTTCTCCGCAGCTGACATCTTAATAACTCAGCCCTCTCCATCTATTTCCACAGGAGACATCCGGATGTGGGGGAAGGATTAGTTTAATGAATTTGACAATTAGTAACAGAAGTTAATGACTGCATGGGGCTAAGTACTCTGATGGACATGGCTGGGGGGACTAAGGAGTTCCATTGCTCTGAGCTATAGATCCTCATTAATAGCTTCTTGGCCTGCCAGAGAGGACAGGGGAAGCCAGGCTATGCCATTGTTTAATCTGCCTCTGACAGAGCTGCTGGGGTTTTGAACTGTTGCACAACATCATGCCAGAAGTGGTTCCTCTCTGAGCCTGAGCTGATGCAAGGCCTCAGGTCCTGGAATTGGATAAGGCTGTGCTTTTTTCCAAACAAACAAGAGTAATTAGATGTTTTTGTTTGTTTGTTTTTTTGAGCGACTTCATATTAGGACAGCAAGCATCTTCAAATTAAATGCCAATGGACTGGAAGAAGAAGAAGAAAAAAACGTTATTTAGATTACTGACAGCCTGAAAAGCTCTGCATTTATTTATCTTTATGTTAACCAGGTTTCAACTCTAACTCAGATTGTTATTTAGCCAGATAACCTCTCATGATAAAATTATAGTTTAGATCAGCACATAATTTTTATTATAGCTTAAAGTCCTAGGAGGGTGCTGGTTTAGTGAAAGCTTGGTAGCTCAAGTTGTAAAATGTCTTTCTTAGAGTCACATATATTTTATTAGTTAGTGTCTTTTATATTTTCTTTTAAACATTATACAGATAGGTAGGCATTCTGTGCTTCACCAGTGATTTGTGATGGAAATTCTCTTGCTTGCCAATCATTTATTATTTGGAATAGCTCTGATAACCAAAAAGTTGTTTCCATATTGGACCAACTACTTTCACTTTCCAGAGACCAAGACTGATTTCAAACACAAATACCATTTATGCGTCTTTTTGCAACACAGTGGGTGAGAGAAAATGTAACCTTTCAGACAGACCTTTAAATTCCAATAAAATAACACTTGCCAACAGTTATCCGTATTAAATGGGATACTTCAGGACCTTTTAGCCTCTTCTTCATTCTTGGGTGAAGCTGGCTGGCTGCTCCTGTCTGTCACTCCTCGCTTTTATTCTTGATTCCACATCCACACTGCTCACAAGAGCTGTGGGACTTGCCAACCACCTGCTGCCCCATATGGAACTACTCATTTCAAAGCATGTCCAGTATTCTTGTCCACTGATACGTCTGTGATGATGATCATTAATGTCATGATTTATTTTCCAGAGTGATTTCAGTTCATTAATCACTTGTAGTTTGCTTCTGTAGGCACCTCTCGTGTGGATTATTTCAGCAATTTTATCATAAATGACTGCATCCCAGCTAGTGTGACTAATACTGCCATGAAATTTCATGCTGGCATGACTCATAAGCATCCAACAGTTTCTGGTGTTGTAATGCAGTTTCCAGCCTTTTTCAAAATTTGTGGCATTCCTGAACAAATGCTCTGATGGATCGCGGTGCTATTATGTGCCAGTGATATGTCACGCGATGACTATGGCATCATTTACTCCACTGTCTGGTCACAACACGCTAAACCATCTGTTTTGTTTCAGATTCATGCTTCAAAGGATCACCATTTATCATATTTGGGGAGCTCCCAAGTGGTGAGCTGTGCCTGCTTTAACATGTTGGACTCATTCAGATAGACCACCTTAGTGCTACTGTATTTTAGTGACTTTAAACCATCTGTTAGAAGGAGGGACAAGTGATATTTGGGATAAGGTCTCAAATTGAGATGAGTTATTTATATAGGCAGATACAGGACTCGAGAACCTCTAAGCGTGAATTTCAGAGAATGCAGATAGAACGGGAGTTGAGAGAGATTAGTTAAAGTATTTTCATGTGGCAGATAAAGTAATCCTGGACATAGTACAGTGAAGAAGTGTTTCTGTATCACAGATTATTTCATAGATAACTGCTGTTCTGGTATATGTGACACTTCTTCCCTCAGTTGTTGGAAACATACAAGAACAACACAAAAAATGCATTCAGGATCATCTGTCATCTCTCAAAGCTATATGACCAAATTAAAATTTATTCAAAAGGTATTGTTGCACAGTATTAAAGGGACCCAGTAATAAGAGCATGATCGGTATGTCCAGAAATATTTTCTCTGACTCCTCACGTGTAAATAGAGAATATCAACTTTTGCCTCCAAACAAGCCCTATAGGGTTCCTTCTTTCAAAAGTAAAAGATTTAAAAACATTTTTAAAAATGACTTTGTATATCAGTCAAATTCTTCTGCAGAATCATCTCAGCTGAAATCCAGAACAATATGAATACAGGGTCAATAAAGTTGCATCGCATTGTATCATTTTGTATCGTATCATATCATATTGTATTGTATCGTATCATATTTCTGAAGATTTCAACCACTACTCTCTCAGCTACATTTCCAACATTCTTACAAGTTGCCAACTTTCTAATTAATTTATACTGCAAAAACCTCCGCTTTTTACATTTTTTTTTGTTATCAGACGTAATCTGTCAAAACATCCCTGACATGTTTCGATGGCAAACTTCCATCTTCATCAGCAAAAAACTAACTTCTCTTAAGGAATGAATTAAGCTTTATTGAACTCAAGTCCCAACATTTTACCAAACCTTCACCCACAAAGTATGAGAAAATATGATCCGAATTTGTAAAATCACATCTTGACCACCATTAGCTGCTCCCTCTATCCTGTCTGTCTCCTCATTGTGACAAAAACATAGCCAGATCCAAAAATAATGATTTCCGAAAGTGGTTGCCAAGTGCGCTGATAGAAAGAATCTCCACTGCAAACAAATATGTGATGAGGGATGTGTGAGAAATTAGTCTCATCATTAGTAGCTTGTATACCATGTACGGTTTAAGGCTTTGTGATGTGATATGCTGAGAGCCAGGATAAAGAGTACGGAGTAAGCGTTTAATTAGACAAGGCAGAGTTGAACCTCAAAGGTCCAAGTACTCACAACGATCTGCCTTCTAAAAGATAGCACATTCAAGGAGGCAGAGGGACAGAAATACACAAAGAACCTGTTGTTTGTTTGTACCTCTGATGCGCTGATAATCTGTCAGGTCCTGCAAAGTTTAAAGCTAAGTGACTAAATTGGTGTTGATGATGCATTCTCCTCTAACGGTTTCATTTGTGTATCTTCTGTGCTTTCTCTCCATCTTTCCTTAGTCTGTTCATGAACTCTTAATTTTCCTCTGTAGAAAGTGACAGTTGCTTTTAGGTAAATGGCAAACGTTCCACACTTGCGTAGTGCCTTTTAACCTCGCCTACTTTCAACAAAGTGCTTTACAATTCATTTCTCATTCACCTATTCACATAAAGACTCACTTAACATTATTTACAGTATTTGTGCTCTACTTACAGTATGCAGTGCTTTGTCTCTACAATCATGGGTACATCAATAGTAATATTGGGGTTTAGTGTCTTGCTCAAGGACGCTTTGACATGGTGGGGCACGGAAAAGAAACCAACATCTTCCGATAGGAAGACAATCACCTGAACCACAGTTGTTCCCAGAGGAAAAAATAGGTTATCGTTGGATTAGAACAGAGTGTTGGCCTGGAGGCTTACCTAGAATTACATGGCACCGCCTGCAGCCCTCTTCCATCTGAGCTGAGCTAAAATGTTATCAGTCTGACTTAATTACTGTCACTGGGCAGTGCAATTGACTGTAATGTACATTTCAGTTTTGGAGTCATTGTAGAGATATTAAAATTTGAGTAAAACCCTGTGTAATGGTGCTCCGCTGTTTAACTCGGGTCCATGAGTTAAATCTATCGGTCTATTTATCTATATGTTTTTTAGCTTTTTTACTACATATCAGCTGCTGGACACATACACACACAAAGAGAGGACACATCCTTTATCTGATTAGCTGGCATGTCTATGTGGAGCTGTGTGTGTTTGCGTTTGTAAGGCACAATACGTTTCAGTTCGGCATCAAGCCCCAGGCAGGGCATGGATTTCATTTAGGAAAGTATCAAAGGTTTACACGCTGTTCGCTTTAATCAGCATGTTTATCAGGCAGAGAAAAATTGCAGGAAGAGACCACAGGGGGAGGGACGGGCGGGGGTTATCTTAAGGACCAGTAGCTAGGGAAATTGATAATGGCTACAAGGTAATTTACTGGAGACTTGTGCATCCCTCCACTGCTTCTACCCTTGCTTCTCATTCTAATTACAGCCCATGTAATGTTCTAATGAATCTGCAGGTGTGTGAGGGTAGAGGAGGAGGAATGTGAAGACAGGGATGGAGGCACCTACGCCTGTGTGTGTCAGTCTGAAGCTCTTGTTTGTTTGCGTGTGTGTTTGTTTGTGCGTGTCACTCCAGATCAAACCTGCTTTTAGTGTGGGGACATTGAATGCATCTCAAGGCTGTGCCAATATCTCTCATGTGCATAGTTGTCCCACTGTTTCTGAAATATGAATGTGATATGAAAAGCAATTAGATTAGCCTTTAGCAACATTAAAGATACATGCCACTCACAGAGACAAAGTTCAGCTGACGCTTCAAGTTGTCACTGCAGCTCCATCTTTCGCCTGAGTGTGCAGAGGATGGAAGCCTCGACCAGACACACTCATCTCCGGCTCACCCTGAGCTCCTGATAAGGTCTAGAAACTGCCTTTGGCGGCGCTCGTGCCTCCAGTCACTCACACGCGCAGATGTGTATGCATAAACACACACGTTCACTCTCAGGGTCATGTGTGCAAGCCTCCAGGGGATGTGGGCTGGACCGTAGAGGCCTTGATATGACCAGAGTGTAAACATCCCCACAGGATTGTGGTCCACTGAAAGGCATGACCTGCCAGGAATCTGTTTTCTTTGTCCTCATTAGTGATGTGTGTTTATATGTTTTTGTGTGTTTCTGTTCAAATGACTGCATTTGGACCCAAGAGACTTTGATATCACAACATAGCCATACTGTGTAATTGTAAAGGCAAAAAAGCTCCACTAGTGAGTTTTCCCTTTTTTCTTTTCATTCCCACAGGAAAAGGAGGGTGTTGAGGCAGTGTCTGTGGGGGCCATTCTGTCTGATTACCAGAGAGTTCGTGTAGAAAATGTGTAAGTCAGACACTCAAGATTCAGAACATGCTCTCCGAATAAAGTGAGTACACGTTCAGTGCGCATGGGCCTCTGAACTCAGGAGGCACATTCTGTCCTCCAGTGATGGAAATGAGGACATCCTCGGTAGTTTTTACGTCAGTCTGTTTCCCAAACCTGGACTGAGTTATTCACATGTATAGACACTTTTTTTAGACTCAATTTTTATATTGTAGTTTGTGTCTTTTATGAACCAAGTGTTAAAATGCTAATTTCTTAATAATCTTGTAATTTTGTTGAAATTTAAGAGCCTTTTCAAATAATAGTCAAACATCACTCTTTTCTCAGAAAAATATAATTGTTAATATAAATATTTACCTGCCATTTTCTTGTTCTTGATTTATTCCTCCATTTTTTTTCGCCCACTCTTTAAGTTCTTAGCAGACCCAGTTCTCTTGTTAGCAAACATTTCTTTCTGTAAAGTTTCGGTGATGTTTCCCTGTATAGATCCACTGCCAGGATGGATGGCTAAGAGTACATAACAGTGTGAAATCATACCCGTGCAACAAAGTGTCTCTTATTGCTAAAACCAAAGAAGAATGCAAATGAATTAACCCTTAATAAAAATTATTGTAACGTGGGCTTGCTCGTAGGTCCACAAATTACCATTTGTGCTAGAAAATTCAAACAATTTCTAAAAGAAGAGAAGTAAAGCTTTAAGGGGATATTTGCTATGTTTCACAAGGCATCGCTGTCCAAAAGCCGACAGAAAAATCAGCTCCACCAGACCATACCAAGTGCACTTCACATCACTGTTGATATTGAATTTATTCTGGGAACAATAAAAGGCAAAAATGTATGATTTCTGAATCTTTTACAGTCAAAGTATCAAAATAAGCCTAGGCATCTAGGGTTAAGAATGGACAGCAGTTGAGGATATGAATGGCCTAATATCTGCACCTAAATCCTGATTGAGCATTTTCTGGGTACAGAAAAAAGTAATTTGCTGGAAAATGATTCCTTGAAATTGGAAGGTCTGATCAAATAATACTTCAAGCTGACCACACAAAAATTCATTCTTTGCTTTTAATAAAACTGTTATTTGATCTCTTACAAATTTACTCAATATTGATCACCTTCTGGAATTACTATCAAACTAATCATCAGCCGAAATGGCATCAAATACTCAGGCGCTTACATTTAGATTTGGTGATTGTTGCATTGCTCTGGATCCGTCATTGTATAAAGGTATGGAACAAAAGATAAATAAATAAAAAAAATCTCTGCATCATTATCTGTAGTAGATCAGCCTAGAAAAGGGGTAGGCAACCCTGGTCCTAAAGATCTGCCGTCCTCCATGTTTTACATGTTGCCTGTAACAACACACCTGATTCCAATTAATGGTTGTCATCATCATGTCATCAAGGCCTGTACAAGTCTGTTAATGACACGAAATAAACGTTTTGTCACTTGAGTTTTGATGGAGAAGCCACATCTTGAGATGGAGTTGTTTTGGGTTTATCTTCCTGAATGAAGCCGCTAGCCACGGTGGCAGCTGGGAGTATGTCCTCCGGGCCTATCAGGGATGCAGCCTTCCTGTAAATGGAGAAGTCGTCCAGCCACAATGGCTTTGAAGTTGTTCTGAACTTGGCGAATATTCAATAGTAAACACGCTTCTTGCCTTTCACCTGCTCCACAGATGCTTGCGGCTTGGTTTGCAGCCCCTGGCCTACCTGTGGCGCCAAGACCAAGAATCGCTGCTCTCTGAGATGATATCATCTGGCCTCCGTGCTATGCTCATCAAAGTTGCAGCCTTCGGTGAGTTCGCGCCTTCATTTTTCATTTCTATCTCAGCCAGCTGGTTTTTGATGCTCCCTCACTTCAACTCAACTTTTCATTGTCTTTTTACTTCTTCTCAAGGTGCCGTTTTGGTTAAGTTGTGTTTGACGCCGGGACAGAAGGAACAGAATTTGGATAAGTGAAAGATAGCTGGGAGAAAATGGGTTGTAACTCAAGAGAAGAAGGGAGGCGAGTAGCGTAATGCTGTAATCATTAATCTGTGGCTTAGCAGGGGTGTTCAGACTTCCGCCAGCGGCAAAGGTATTGAAGCAGAGAACAATATAAAAAGATAAGAAGCACAGAGGGAGGAGGTGTTAGGGAGGTGCACCGTGCTTTTGTGAGGGTGGGTGGAGGGGAGGGGTTGGCAAGCTGAGAAATAATCACAGGTGATCGCCCCGCACATGAATGCAACCTGTCAATAGCGAAGCATGTCCCTATTGTGTGTGAGAAACACTTCTCAGCGGCGTTATGCATAAGCTCTGCTCTTCGAGTACATGGTCCGTAAAGCGAAGATTAAAATCTGGTATCTCTCATTTAAGATGTTCAACTGCTCCAGCGCTGAGGCAGGAAGTTAATGTGGTGTCACATGCTCTGTGCTCGCCTGTTTTAGAGCCTCAGGACATGAAGATCAGATTACTGAATAACAAAAGAAGCTGGAGAAAAAGTTTCTCTTCCTTTTCTCTGGTACACCATGTTAAGAACCCTACCTGTATCTACTTGACACTGCAGCCGGTTCCTCGCCACGGTGCCAATGATGAATGATAATTACGGCTCTGAATGGTTCCTTTTACTCTCAAACTACTCTTGGGATAGATCATCAGACAGACACTGTTTACGTGCCGTTAAGTGCTTGTTGTCGCCTATGGAAGCAATCAGTCGAAAGGGGGTCCACGGCTGACTGATGACCCACACAGCTCAGCATAGTGTGCCGGAGATATTCTGCATATCTTTCAGCACTGCTCCAATAACCTCTCGTGGAATGCACTCGCTAAGCCGTTTATCTTTGCTACTTTAGCTATCTGAGCCATTTCTCATTTTTAACGACTTTGATAAAGGGCATTTTTGTCATAGATAATATGACTTGTCACATGCCCATCAAAGGAGTGACAATGTCAGAATCCATGTTTTCACTATCGTTTACAAGTTGCAGTTATCATTTACTCATTTACAAGTTGAAAATTACAATTTTTTTGGGGGGGGATAAAAATTATTGTTACAAATACAACCAGAGTAGATCTAACCCTGTACTGAACATCATTCAATCAATCATATTGGCAAATTACCTTTCTGAAAAAATACACCCTTACCCATAATTTTGTCTAAAAGCAAATTTTTCTAAAAATTATAATTAAAAAGTAGGATCACCTCTGGTGCCTTGGAACGTCCATCTTGGCCTCCCAGCTGCAGACGTGTGTGTGTGTGTGTGTTTACGTGTGTTTTGGCTGCAGGTAAAAAGAGCAGATCTTATCAGCAGTGACTTCTCACCTGTCCCAGGGCAGTAGTAATTAGAAAGGAGAGAACTGAACAGGGGAGCGAACTCCTGAGGCGTTTTAGGCAGCGCTCACGTAATTGCAGCTTTGGCGGGAGCAGGTCTGAGCAGTGAGGTGTGCTGTTTGGGAGAGATTGGGTGACAGAACGGCATACCTGGTGGGCTTTGGTGTTTGTGTATGTCTGCGTGTGCAAGAGAGAGAGATTTGGAGGGATTTGCCGGTGAAGACCCCATGAGGGCATAAAATAAAGAAACTTTCACAGGTCAAAGGTTAATCTGCATTTGAACTGGCAGCTATAACAGACTGTGATATTTTGTGGTTATTTTTAAATGGGTCTTTTTGGGTTCTCAGTTATGACGAGTCGTTTGAGATTAGCTTTCCTGCCTTTGTTTCTGTTTTCCTTTCTCTCTCTGTTTTTCTCAAGATTGATTATATCCCTTCCAAGAAAAATCCCTTCAGTTGTCCAAATTTAAAATAATCCTGGAGATAAGCAGTCCACAAGCCTTGATTTTTGTTTTGATAGCAATGGAAAACACAAAGAAGGGAAAAAAATGACTTTGACTCTTTGAAGACACAAAATCTCATCGAGGGAGACAAGTTCAACTACCTGAGACTGTGCTAATGAATGTCAGAAAATCCCTCTAATTAATTGCTTCTGTAGTTGAGGACCTGTCTCCTCATTATACAACATCTCTGGAGCTGATTGGCTAATTGGCATCTGAAAAAAGAAGTATTAAATATGAATGCAATTATATAATTGATTGATTGGTGGAGGTGGGTATAAGGACAAAGGTTCAGCTGTTAATTGGTCCTCAGCTTCAGAGATAATTGGCTTGTGTGAAATCAAGGTCTGTGCATGATCTCTTAACCTTCACATGAGCAGAACCAACCTAACCTGAAAGAAATTTACATCACATACTTGCTCTAACTGATCATTGCACCACACAGACCTGATTTCTGTTTCAATATGTGCTTAAAGGAAAATTAACATTTTCCTAAGGTAATTAAATCAATATCACATGCAGTGTTTAGTTGGGCTACCACTGTAACTTAACTTGGTTATTTAATTGGACTTGTCCTAAAATACATGAATATAAATTAACTTGATTTATGGATAAAAGTGTGCCACAGTCCTCAGCATGAGGTGGTGGACTGTTCATTTCAGCCTATTAATTTCAGGCTTTTCTGGTTAGGCTTTTGCGCCACACAGCAAAAGAACAGACACGTTTGGTTCGGCTGGTGAAAGCAAACTGGAAAAACAGTGAAAAGTGAACTGAACAGAATTGCAGCTCTCTACATTTTGTACATTTTGCACACTTTTGTTTTCTTTGTATCACTCTTTATTGGCTTGAAGTTCAGGATGGGAACTGTGTTCCAGTTCTGTTGGAACGTTTACTTGCAGGGATTATCTTAACTTGAGACACATTATCTGGCATGTTGGTGCGAGTATGAGAACTTTGGTCTAGTTCAGTTTCAGTCAGACTAAAATCAGTGCATGCATCCTTTATTAATACCCGTTTATTCCTGTTTGGGATCTGAACATGATCTGATGGACTCTATCTCTGCTCTCTGTGGGCTAAAGGAAACACCAAGGACAGGTCGCCACTCCATCACAGCAGCTGTTTACTTGCATTTTAAAAGTAGGATTTCAGTCTTACTAATGCAATAGTTCAGTTTTTGTCTAACGTGCCTTAAAGACACTGGCATCATTTTCTTATTTGATTCAATTTTGCAATTTATTCACATATTTATTTTCTTTCCTTTTTTAAAGTTGTTACCTGTGGATTCAGATCTTGGCTGATTCTGTTTGTCTTTCAAAAAATATTAATCATCAACATACAAACTCATTTTATACTTTCATTTTAATTGAATCTTCAAATTAAAATGGAAGTGCCCCCGACCCCCTAAAAAAGGCCATATATGTTTTGATTTCCTCCAAAACTAAAACAAACTCATAACTTTTCTCTCTCTCTTTTTTTTAACCTCAAACTCTTCATCACATCTGAGGACATAAGTGCCTTATCTTGATCGAATTCTGGAAACTGGAATGGTCAGTCCATTACTGCATTAAGACCCAACAGAACTTTATTTATAAAGCACTTTAAAGATGACCAAAGTGCTGCACACAAACATTACAGAATTTTATAAAGTGTATTAACAAATATAAAGCAAAAAACCAAAATAAAACTCCAAAACCTAGATCTTAAACTAAGTTACCAGCTAAAGCAAAAAAAAAAAAATCTTTTAAGAGACTATGTAAAAACAGGAAGTTTGTGCATCTGTCTGATCTGTGAAGACAACCCACAGACTCATGTTTAATTGGTAAAGTGAAGCTAACTGTAGTTAATTATTGTCACACTTTTGAACATTTAGATGTTTTTTTTTCATTTTTTTTATACTAAAAGTTGTTTATGTGTGAACATGATGCTGCTGCAACCCTCAAGGGAGAGAAAACCAAAACAGTTGCAAAAACTGAACCGATAGTGTCAGAGTTTATCAATACAACAGACTTAAATAATTTAGCCCAGTTTTCAATAGTTATTTTGACTTCAACTCTAGCTGAAAGCCTGCCATCAATACAGTTCCAAAGTAGCCTAAAGGTTATGTCATTTCTCCAAGCTAAAAGTAAAACTTCAAATCTGGCCTATTAAACATTTACATCTGTTAGAGATAATAATACAAGACAATTTAAAGTTGTTCCTTCAAAACCGTGCACATAAAAACGGGTGCACTAGTTAAATAAAACCTAACATGGACATAATTTGAGATGTACAAGTATAGGTTATGAAATTGATTCCTGCATTGCATGTTAAGTAAGATTCTGATGAAGTAATGTTGGAAAAGTATCCGGTGTGTTGTATATTTTGGGTTCGAGTAATTTATCAAATTTCTGAAATCTCTTCCCTTGACGACAGAAAAAGGCCTTTTTAACTTTGCACTTGTGTAGTCTACACTTGTATAAGAAATATTTAACTTTGTCCAAGATCTAAAGAACACTTTACAATGTCTTTCCTATTTTATCCTTGAAAACAAACATGCTCACACTAGATTAATATTTGCCACTTCAGGGTGGTTAAAATAACTTCCCCTGTTTTTTTCTCTTTATTTATTTAATTTTTAAGATTTTATCTTGACGTGATCGCTACACAATTTCTGCTGCCTATTACACTTATCTACTCCAAGACACTGAATTTCAGATAAGAGCTTGACAAATTTCACATATATCCTTAATCTTATTCTTTATACCTTGCCACGTCGCTCCCTTTTTTTCCCCTCTTCTTTTCCATACGGAAATCTTCTGTCTGTCTTGTAAAGATTACTTGATGGTGAACAGCTATTGTTTTGGCCCGGGTCTTTTCGAGCATTGTATAAAAGGCTGATGGAGATCACCTACAAGGGAGAAGATGCTTATTTCATCCGTTTAAAGGCTAAAATGTTACACATCATGAATCCAATTTTCCCTGCCTTTTCTCTCTGAAGGCAGGGATTAAAGCTGAGCTGTCAGTTGGCGCGCAAGATCTCAAGACAACCCACGGATGCCTGCGAATCTGCACTCGGTGCAGACCGTATCTAGAATCTCTCAGCTTTTAATTTGGCATTAGGCTCAGTAAGCAATATCACATGCAGTTTTAATTAGATCGCCAACTTGGTTCATTCGCGTTATAAAAATCAACCTCTTGAAGGTGGGAAAGCCCAGCTGAAGTCACTAAATAGAAATAATCATGGTCTGGCTGTAATTGATTAAAGTTCCATTGAGTAAAGAAAATAATTTATTTTCCTAGTGCTTGGATTCCTTTTGTGTTTTCTGAGCCTTTCCTGAGCTTTTTTGTGCTGTTCTGGTGAGCATCGTCCTGCAGGTGAACGTAGGTGCTAACCGCATAGCGGGGGTTTGGTCCGCAACAAGACTTAAGTTAATAGTAAGTTGCATTTATTTGAGTACCAGACACAAAGCAAAGCATTGGATTGTAAAGAAAGGATAAATGTTACTCACTTCACCTGTTTTTAAATCTATTTTTTTTCCTCCAATATAAAAACTACCTTAATTGTCTTGGTTTCCTAGTTAATTTTGTCTTCCTTGTTAACTTCAACCCTCTAAATGCCAACAATGCTTTAAAAAAAATGCACTCTCTCATTACTGGACTCCCTGGTTTTAAAGTTCACTGAATTTAATTGGAGTTTTATAGGATAATACGAGGTAAAAAAGCCCCTTTAAAAGAAAACCATTGCTCTCAGTCTCTCTTAGGGAAGATCCTCTCCCTCCAAAGTGCTGTCTTGCTGTCTCTGGCGGCAGACTAATGGCAGCTTCTCGTGGGCTTATTTAGATTTAATGTGGCATAATGAGGTTAGGTAATTGGGTTTAGGTCAAGTTGTAAAACAGGTTCAGAGGAGACAGAGATGTGAAGATCATGCAAATGAGTGGCGTTAGATAGCTGAAGGCTCACACCGGTAGCTACACGGAGACTTTGCGAGACGTGCATCGCACAAGTCCGCTCTCCTCCCATCTTCTCTCATGTCCAAATGGTTTGACTAACCTTAATTCAGTCGGGAAGATCAATTAAGAAAACACTCATACAAGTGCTAATTGCTCTGGAGAGGAATAATTCCACATCAGTGCCATCTTTGTATTCTTTTATTGCTCACTCCTGTCGTCCCAGGCTTCTGCCGTCTTTCCAACTTGTAAATATCAAATCATGTGTCATATTACTTAAGAGCTGGGAGGTTAATGAACGCATTAAAAATGCTGCATTCCCTCAGCAGTTTGGAGCCAATTATTAAAATTTGTTAAAAGACATGACTAATTAAAGAGGATATTTAAATTGGATTGGATTTTAGTGGGATTTTTTTCACCTTCCTTATTACCTTTGTGGCAGGGTTAAGATGAGAGGATGTTGAGATTAGATATTCTCACACTAATTAAGACCACGGATCCCCTGGGAAGAGAATAAGGGGCTGCTCATTCTCCCTTTATCCTCCCTCTCTTCCTTCCTCCCTCCCGCTGCTGCGGCCCTCCATCTCTCCCTTGTAACGCTGGACTTAACGGGGCCTGGAGGAGAGGCACAGCTGGGATGAAGATGAACCCAGGATGGGATGCGACATCTTTCCTTCACATCTTCCATCCATTCTCTCTCATCTCCATCCATTTCTCCCCATGGGGCCCACGGTTGACACATTAACCTTTGAGGTTGTCAGGCCATGAGGGAAGAGAGATTCTCACATTAGGATTAACTTTTTTTTCTCTAATTAAACACATGAACATGCCTATGAACAGGACCACGTGATGTCTAGGAGTAGAGCAGCTGTATTAGATTTTCCGAGAAATTATTAAGCCAATTCAGCATCTATTTCTTTTGTCTTATGGCAACGGCATCACTGTCACAGCTGCACATCACACTGAATGTCACGAGTTGCTCTTTAAAGATTATGTCAGTCACTTCCAGCACAACAAGAGAAAGGAAAATAAAAAATGTTGAAGATTTAAAGCTAGTCTTCAGTCACCATAAAGATGCTCTCACTTGCTCTAACAACTGTGTCCTCATACTTTAAGATAACAATCTGGAGTTTTTCAGCTTAACGTAGTGGCAACAGCGAATAACTACATAGTTCGGAATTTCCTCAAATTTAGCATTTAACATTCATGTCCTGTTATGTTTGCATTGTTCTATTCTTTGTAGAAGGCACCTGGTACTCTAGGCTTGTTTTTTTTGTTTTTTTGTTTTTTTTTGTTTTTTTTTCTCCTCGGAATATTGAAGAATGTGCACTAGGAAATCATAGGCTGCACTTTCTCTCTGAAAAGAGTGACAGGGTGAGATGGAGTTCAAATACAGGCATCAAAAAGACAAAATCAGGCTTTGGAGTGAATTAGTAAAGTGTTGACAGTTTTTGAGATTTCAGTATGCAGGTGGCTACGTTCCAATAATCAGTGTATTGTCTTTATATGGAGCATTTAAGTTTAAAACTTTTACTTAAAAGAAACGAGATGGCTTTTTTCTTCTTTCCTGTGACTGCTATTTGTTTGGTTGTTCTTTTTTTTTTGTGTCCGAGGACAGTGGGCCAGTGAGACTTTATTTTAGGAGTGTGGCACCATCGGGCACGCATACAGAACTCCACACCAGCCTTTTCTTCGCTTTTTTTTCCCCTCTCCCTTGCCTGTGACTCACTTCCATGCACCATTTCAAGGGAAGGGGAGGGAAAAGACAAATAAACAAGATCCCTTTCCAGAGTTTATGTTCTCAAAGAGAACATGTTGGGGTGGGGAGTTGGTGGTGGAGAAGGGTCTGTAGGGTGGGAGTCTGTGGCCAGAAATTGAAAATTGTTACCCTTACCCAGAGAGATCTGTGTACACTACTTGCAAAGTCAAACAAATAGATCCAGGGTGCAGGTTTACGTGTGTGTGACTGCCCGTAAACCTCCCCGCCTGTCACGTTCAATCACTGTTCCTGATCAGACTTCTTTTTTTTCTCTCTCTCTTTTTTCTCTCTCTTTTTTTCCGTACCTTTGTCATGTGCAATGGTGTTTGTGTGTATTTTTCTGTCTGTTTGCGTCTGTTTTTGTATATTGATACGTGCATTTTCCACGTGGATGCCAGGCCTGGATCCAGAGAAGCACCTAGGAAAATCCCTGGCTGACATGGAGCCGTATTTGAAACAGGTCATAGACTGGTAGATATCCTGTTTAACTCTAGCTAAAGTTTAAAACTAATGTTAATGAATTTCACCGTTCAACCACATGTTCAAACTGTTGTACAACTTCAGTTTGTTTTAATCCAAAGTTTAAAGTTTATATTACCTTACACCTTTTCCATTTCATAGATTTTATCTCTTTTTTATTCTCCGTTACTTGTCTGAGTGCACCTGCGGCCCATTTTGCAAAGTGAATGGTTTAACCATTGTACTTCAAACAGTTTGGATAGTTTCCTGTAAAGCTGTAATGATCCAGTGTGTAGGTTATAGTGACATCTATTGGCATAAATGACAAATTTCAGTAAAATGATTACTCACCACTTAGCCTGAAAACTTTGTTCTGCAGTAAAAGCCAAAGGGCTGCTCTACATTCAGTATTGGGTTTATTGACTCTGGGTTCCTGTAGTAGCACAGCAGAGGGGTGAGTGGGTTGGTGCACTGTGCATTTGGATGTAAATGTCTCATTAGATGTGAAATAATTAAAATGTTCAAGCAATTCTGCACTAATGTCATTGACTCTGGAGCCACTCCTCCCTTATGACATGAAGTATCTAAACTTTCATCTACTCCACAATAGGTCATACTTTGGCAGCAAACATTCATCTTATATAAACCTTTTGTGGTTAAAAACTGTGGTTAAAGGTTGGATGCAAATTGAAAATGATTATTATGGTTATTCATTTATAGTATATATAAGTTCTTGTATACTAAGGCATAGTATTGAAATTATTTTTGTGTTTGTTTTCAATAAGTAGCTTTCAGAGAAGTATGGAGTCCATGTCTGTGGAGAAGGAGGTGAATATGAAACCTTCACGCTTGATTGTCCTCTCTTCAAAAAGAAGATAGCCATGTAAGTAAAACAAAAGCTCCATTTCTTTTTAGCATGTGGCAACAATATGGTGGGGAAGTACTTTATTTATTTATTTTAATTTTTTTTTTTTTTTTTTTGCAAAAATATCTGGACGTTGTTTTGTGCATTTTTGCAGTGATGTAGCAGAGACGGTGATCCACTCAGCAGATGCTTTTGCTCCAGTCGGCTACCTGCACTTTACCAAAATGCACACTGAGAACAAAGACAGCGTGAGTCAAACTTCCATAAGGCCGACTCGGTTCACAAATCAGATCAATGCTGCTCAATACTGCGTCAGTAATTTCACAAGCAAAAGTTTGAGTCGCTATGGGGTTGATCACGTTAAAAACTGGTCTCAGGGCAGAACAAACACGAGCTCAAAACCCGTCGGTGTCTGATAACTTTGTTGAGGAGAGGAGAAACACAGCACTGCAGGGCAGGGTTCAGATCGACCTCCAGAGGGCCTTTCTAGCTCACTCTCACACAGTCTTGCTTTCGGTCTTTCCCTTCATCCCTCCCTCTTGCTCCTCTAGCCCCACATGGCCTACTTTGACGTCTGCAATATTCGCTGCAGCCTCAAACTAGGCCCAGCTTAATAAACATGTCTACTCACATTAAGGCGCTTTGCATTCAGGTAGCTGGCTAAGCGGACACAAGCAAGGGTTGCAGGCAGGGAGTTGGAATTGGCTTTTGGTAAATTGGAAACTGAATTGGACCTCACAGACAAGAGGAGTGGCAAACACTTAACTTAGTTAAGGTCTAAAGTATCCTTAAATTTGGAGTGGTGGAGACAGTGACCTTCTTGAACTTTTGCATTTAATTACTCTGATTAAATTGTCTGCATTAATAAGAATCCTACTAGCAGATCGGTGTTCGTGCTGATAGCAAGCGTTCCTTGTATACTCTTGTATTAGTTGCTGAGAGTTGGGTGGGGTGGTGTGGGGGCCGAGGGGGGTTACACCGAGGAATCAACATATCTCTAGGGCAAAGCGTCTGATTTGCACGTGTGTTTCTTTGCGTATCACGCAATAACATGCTCGTGTGCTTGAGTGTTTATGTGCAGACAGCCTCATGCATGTACTTTATATATTCATGTTAGATGGGGGATGGGACTGTTGTGGACAGAAAACATACCCCCATCCCACAACCTTGATGACCCTGCAGCCTCACTCCCTACAGCTATATGTTTTTTTTTCTTCTCCCCACTTTGCTGCTCCCACCCCCACCACACAAACACACACACACACACACACACATGCTCCTGCAGCCCCTGTAGCCCCCCTTAGGATGCTGGGCGAAGAGCAGGAAGAACCAGAGTCTGCAAAAGTAGTGGAGGGGAGGGTAGGGGAGGGTGCAACCAGGGGAGAACCTGCCCTGGTTCAGCTTTCTGAAGCTCTTCTCGTCAGGGTGACAGATCCACGGTGACACCAACACTAGAGGAAACTGCACCGAGCTCAGGGGGTGGGGATGGACCACCATGATTTGCCCTCTGCTAATGCTAGTCAAGCTATTTTTCATGCTGGCCAGGAGAGAGGGGATGAAGTATAATTAATTTGATTATCATATGGCCTAATGCGGCTGACAGCAGAAGAGGGGGGTGAATGAGTGCCAGGCAGCGTGAGGGGTGCGTTGAGGAAATAATGAAATATGAATTTAAATATGATGCCCCAGCAAGATTTGGCAGGTTACATGAATGCCTAAAGAAAGGCAATTATTTTATTTATTATTTTTTTTAAGATTTAGAAGAGAGTCACACCAGAGTAAACAAATGAGAAAAAAAAATTGTGAAATTCAAAACATTTCTCACCAGTCTAGTCATGAGTTTTGATTGACAGCCAGCATGATTGAATCTACAGTATCAGAAAACACCACTCCCTCTTCGCCTGAACCACGAATATGTTAGCATGTTGTTTCATATTCATTCACCTTGAAGTTATGAGTGTCTTGGTCCTTGTCATGTAAGACTGACACACACACACACTCACACTCACACACACAGACAGCCTGCTTGTTGGGATATTCAGAAAGGTTGGCTAATTATACAGTATTTTGTCTGTCTTTGCAAAAGGCTCTGTGCTCTATGGTGGGCATTTGGCCTGATGCATTCCCTGTGGCGCTTCATTGCAGGATGTGGTGGCAAGAGCTTTGCCCCATGGTAGTTGTCCTTGCCAGAAAGCCATTGACAAGATGACTGAGGAGGTGGAATATGCTGATCAAGCTGAAGACAACCAGCACAAATTTACATCAAATTGTGACCTTAGTTGTCAGTGGGGCCACGGTAAGATTCATTTGTTTGTGAGAAACTCAGATGCTGACATGCATGTGTGTCTGTGCATGTCAAATGATATCTTTGTGTGGCGTGTGCTCCGCGGGTCTGTGCCGGCATCATGACGCTTGTATTTCTGAATGACTGTTTGACAAGACCTGTCAGTTTATGATTGTGTCTCAGAATGGGCTCTGAATTATTTTTCTGCAGACATATACTAAACTTGTATGCATTTACATATTCAATAACTTATTCCTTAATTATAAATACGTTAATAAAAGCATAATTATTTAGTATTTTGCATCTTCCAAAGTTTTCATGACACATATGGGGAACATTTCCGGTTTTACTTAAAGTACTTGTAGAAATCCATAAACTTCATGTTATTGCATCCCTACAGAGACTTCTCCATCCTGCTCATCAAGAAGCTCCAGAGGTTATCAGTGGATTTCTGGTATCAGTGGGCTCCAGAGTCAAGACCTTGGGATTGAGGGCCAGACATCGGCAGCTTTTAAACTGTTGCAAAGTATGAGAACGTGTCAAAAAAGCATGAAAATATTTCCAAACATGTGCTTTTAAATACCTTGTTTAAGTATCTTTATTTTCATTAAAGCAAAGAAAAAAATCCTCCTTCCTAAAATATGAGGAACCAGGAACAAACGGAAAAGAAAAATGCACAAAGTAAATTAACCTTTCATAAGTCATTTTCTTCAATCAAATAAAGATCTCATCTCATGTTGTGATCAAAATGAGGTTACAAATGATTCTGTTGTTGAGGATTAATTTAAGCAGCTTCTTGCTCTTTATTTTAGCATTAAAACAACGGTGTAAAGCCCTTGGGGCGAACTTCTCGTGCATGTGCTTCTTTCTCCCTGCTGTGTTGGACACAATACACACACACACTCACACACTAGGACAAGAGGGAGAGCTAGACAACTCAGAAGTACGTGTCAAC
>JAOWBL010000015.1:4190557-4202482 GCA_028564865.1 Zenarchopterus dispar
TGTTGGACACAATACACACACACACTCACACACTAGGACAAGAGGGAGAGCTAGACAACTCAGAAGTACGTGTCAACTCAGCAGGCAAACCCTGCATGTCAAAGACTGTCTATCAAAAGAATAGGATTACAAACTGGCCACCAAACAAAGACAAGCTCTTCAAATTATTCCAAAACCCTTTTAAACACACACACACACACATGCAAACATACACACACACTCAAAGTGCAGGCATGTTGGGTGGGTTATTGTTTTTGCCCTGCAGAAGTTTAAAGGAGTACACTTTTACAGTGTATCTCAGTCTTTTTATTCTTTCTCCTTTTTGATGGAGATAGAAGAGCGAAAGATGAAAAGCATATTTAATGTTTATGGTGGTGCTTGGCTGAACAGCCTTCACAGTGCAGAGACAATATTTAACAAGTTAATATTTAATGAACAACCCCTTTGTATGAGGGCAAAGTAGTCTGAGACGGCAGTGTTGGCAAAGGAAAAGCAAACTTCAAGCTCTTTGAGATGATTGTAGGGAGCGAGGTTTTGCTTTGAGCGTTTGTGCCTGTGTTTGCATACAAAGCCTACAATGCATACACATACAATGTATTGTCTTTGACCTTTCTTTATAGTGGAGGTCACCAAAACCACTTTAAAGCAATAGATTTCAATGTCATTCAAAAGTTGTAAACTATTCACCTTTGAAATACAGTATTGATCGCATTTAAATGACTGAAGACTTGGGTGGTTATTGTAAATTCTAGTGTAGTACAGCTGTAAGTACAATTGGATTGGCTAAACTAAACTGTAAGGGATAATATGATAAAATGCAATGCAACACAATACAATGTAATAATATGCAATGGAATAAAATGCAATGTCATGAATTACAATGCGATAAAATGTCATGCAGTACAATGCAGTGCAATACAATGCAATAATATGCAATGCAATCCAATGAAATACAATGACATACAATGGAATACAGTACAATGCAATGTAATGCTAAGCAATGCATTGATCAAGCATGCACGTAATTTTTAAGATTTCCTGTTACTTCTAATGTTGGTCACCAGATGAGTTGGAGAGCAGAGGTTGGAAGACGAAGGACATAATTTTGGTTCACCTGTATGTGAGCAGCATGGATGACTTTATTCCTCTCAATGCCATCTATAAGAAACACTTTGACATCAACCCTCCAGCCAGGTAAAGGTACAAACATTCATTCTGACGTTTACCCAGTTTTCTTATTTCTCAGTGGAACATTCAGCTTTTTTAGTATTCACACTTGCTTTTGCTTTGCCATTGTTGATTTTTATTCTCTGTTGGTGTTGTAATTATTATGGCATGGATTTCCTGTTTTCGTGCAGGGTGTGCGTCCAGGCATCTCTGCCCGCTGGTCAGCTGCTGCAGATGGATTGTCTGCTCCACGACTGGACTGAGCCCATGGAGGAAGGCTGCTTCCACCAGAAAGAAGCCCTGCATGTCCAGAGCCTGTCCCACTGGGCCCCAGCCAACATCGGGCCGTACAGCCAGGCCCTTAGGGTGAGACTAAAATTCAGCTTTTCTATTAGTTTAGGCTTCACTTCACTTTACTGTCAATGTCTTCAAGCTGCACATTTTGTCATATTCAAATCGTGGTAGAAAACAATATTGAAAAACTATCAATTCATTATATTTAATGCATAAACAACTCATTGCAACTAGACAAATCGTTCATCGGATCATTTTAGCATTGCTGTCTTGTTTCATGCAGCACTCTCTCTTATGCAAATATTATTTTTGTTGATAATTTCATCTAAGAATTTGGTCTTGTTATTCTCAATTTTTTTATTTGTTTATACTAATTGAGAGCAGTATTGCAGTAATCATTTTCTGAGCTTAACTGAGCCAACAGTGTCTTTCAGAGGGTTAGTAGTGGCTTAGTGAGGCATGATCGGGGATTTAATCTGCCGGATGATAAAGCTTTCTCGCGATTCTTTTGATGTTTTGTGAAGCTTTGCTTGTGTTGGACAATTGCAGCATCTCAGATTACATACTTGCTGTTTGTGTCTTATCAGTTTCTTACAGAATTGTGTTATGTATGGACGAATGCGCTCACATGCGTATGGTGGCCGCTTTGTGTGATGAATTGTCCTCACAACTACTTTTGTCTTCACATGTAAATATGTGTTCCTTTCATAGTGGGCAGAGTGGATCCACTTTTGCACTTGTTTGTAAAGCTGCATGTTGAGCGTCTTTCATATTGTTTCAAGCCCAGAAAGAATGTAGAATTCAAAGGCAGAGCAGAGGAAGTGTGGGCCGTGGTTGCACGGTTGGCTTGATGTTGTGTTTACCCACTGTGTATTATATAGGATTACACTTGTCAAGGTACTGTCAACAAGGATAGTGTCCATCTCCTCCACACTGTCCTTGATCCTGCAGCCAAATCCGCCTGTGAGTGAGAACATGTGTGGATTAGCTGTTCGTTCGGGGCTTGACGGCATATCTCAGCGGTGTGTCACTAAAGTTTCAGTTTGGATTCCTGAGATGCAACCTACAGCGCCAGGTTTGCTTTAACATGCCAGCAGTGTTTGATTTCCTCAATGGAGCCTCATTGAGACATGAAATTGAAGTCAGCTGTCTTCTTGTTCTGTTGCCTCTGGAAAGCAGTCTAATCTCTCATTCCTCTAATTATCATTCATATTCACGGCAATTTGAGAAGACAATGAGAAGAGTTCGATTCTTCAGGGCTGTGCATTGTACTTCACATGACCCCAGCGTGGCCTCACAATGCGTCTACCCCTCCTCCATGCTACAGTGACTTAATTTGATCAAAAATCTATTAACAACTCTTCAGAGTAGCTTGAGAGTTTTACATATTGATACAATTACCCCCTTGCTGTGAGCAAGCATGCAGCACCAGCCGATCTCTCCCCACTACCATGTTGTTGCCATTTTAATGAGAATTTTCCTAGATGACTGTTGCTCTGTGACACATTAGTGACAGTGTTCTGGCAACCACAGAAGAGAGGCAAAGAAAAAAAAAATACTGTCATTGTTTTGTGTCCACATTTACTGTATAGATGGTGAATTTGGACAGTGGTTTGTCCCTAAACAATGAATTCAGAGGCATGGACTTGTTTGATATCCACGAAAAGTCCTAACATTTTTTTCTTTTTTATAGAAATTGATATAAACCCAGGATTCATGCTAACTTCAGTCATCTGAGAAGACACTGGTGCGTCATGATAGTTGGGCGAGCTCCAGAGGAATGTAGAGAGATAGACTTTTACCAAGCAGGAGTGAATCCAACCAAAAAGAATTGTTTCACATTTTTTACCTTCAAATGGATATGTAAAAACACCCACAATTTCAAATAGGTTTTTAGCTTCTTGAACAGTGTTCTAGGCTTTGGAAGTTCAGGGTGCTGTTGGTCAAAATACACCTAAATTCTCCTGGGCCCAGTTCATTCATGAGTGTTCACTGGTTTGAGAGACAGCACATGGCTAGTGACAGAACAAGGCATTACAGAACTCTCAGTGGGGTCTCTGCTGACTGCTGCTGGTGGAGAGAGAGAGGAAGTGCATTACAGATTGGTATGTGACGGATACTGGACCTTCAAACTCCATCCATCCAATCCATCTGTCTGCTTGGCTTGTCCCATCTCTCAACGTCAGCTCTCGGAAATGGCAAGCTGACTGAATGTCGACTTGGCCTGGCAAGCTGACAGATCCAGATCTGACTTGATTTAAAGAATTAGTTAACCTTTATAATGTCAAAGCTGGGGGCTTTAGGTGTATTGTAAGTTGATGTATTGTACAGCATCAGTTTAGTTTAAAGCCTCAAGCTACAAAAACTGTAATTTAATTCAAGCTTTATTTTTTGCACTGCTTCATATTGTTTTGTGCCTGACTGACACGTAATATGTGTGGTTATCTATTGGTATCATATTACTTGTGAGTGTGATAATATTGTTGTTAGTTTTGCTGCTCTGTTTATCAAGGATCTAATGTAAATGTGGTTTTCATTTGTTTTAGATAGTATGTGTATAATCTGCTTCAATTAAAAGAAGTAAATTTCTTTTATTATATGAGACACTTTATCAAAAAACAGAGGGTGATTTTAGACGTCCGCTTTGTTTTTAAAAAAAGAAAAAAACCCTCAAACATTACAACAAAAGCAGAGTAATAGCATGCTTTTAGAGAGCATAAAAGATATTTCTGCATTTGTCATTAACTAAAGAGCGCTTTTAAACAATTCTGTTGCATTAACATAATAGCAAGAAAAAGGAGCAGGGGGTCTGCCTTTTTTTATCCATCAGTATCCACATTTTTCAACAGAAATGCATTTGCACCAGTAACAAAATACTTTGCCTTTAAGTTGGCAGATGACTTATATTGTATGATCTACTAAGTCAGAGTTAGAAATTGGAGTCTCAAACTGTGTGATTTTTATTTTTTGTTCTTTTTTCTTTTCTACGTCTGTTTAAATCAATCTCGCTTACTTGGTCACAATCCCTTCGGAGGCGAATTCACACAGGCAAATACAATAGCCAATGCAGGGCCTGAAAAGAAGGACTATCAGTTGAATGGTTGTTAAACATCTCCTCTTTCCTGTTAAGGTAAGTGGCTCACCCCTGGGATATTTGCAGGGAAATTATACTCACTGATCAGATTCTGCGGGGTGCGTTTAGGGAGCTGACTGCACCAGCCTCAGGTTGCTAGTGTGCAGCAGCCTCTAGCCTCAGTCCCCTAATTGTGAGTGACAGTCAATATTGTCGGAGATTGACTCGCACAAGCCTGCGATCGGATTTGCATTGTATTTTGAAAATTGTCAAAGTGGACTGTGAGGCATCGGGAGGGAAGTGGATCTGACGTTGCCCATTAGCATCAAAGGAAAGAGTGTGCTGAGGCGGGTGGTAGAATTTGAATAATCTTCTTAGAGGAGTCTAAATATCTAAAAACAATGGTTTGAACTTTGTCTGGGCTTTTTGATGGGTTCGGGCTCAGTTATATTGTGGTTGGGCCACCCATGTTGGAGAGGGAATGACTAAAAGAAAAGCATATGTAGAAATTTTCTTTCTTCTGCGTGGTTGAAGTCTGAGTTTGATTTTGTTAATCAAAACAAATATATATCATGCAGTGTATTAACAAAAGTTAATTTATGACTTTCTTTTTTTTGAGGTAATTGATGGTAAAGCTGTAAAAGAAAGGACGAGATGAGTGAGACTGTAATGAAATGTGTTAATGATTTCAAACTAAACTGAACATTGACGTGAATTTGTGGTGAAAAGCAGCTCACAAAAGCATCTCAGTGATCGTATACATCTGAGCCAATCATTTTAGATCTGCGTTGCAAGTTAAAAAAAAAACATACTGATTTATTTTGGCGTTTTCAATTGGAAATGTAAGCAAAAAAAAAAAAAAAACAACTGATGAATAACAGAAATTAACGTAATTGCTTTAGTTTTATGGTTTGTTCTCGCTCCCAGTGTTGTACTGCTGTAAAAGAGCCAACGTGCAAAACTCAGCAACCCTCCCTCCACTGCCACATCAAATATCCCCACACCTCCCCAAACTTCCTCAGCCCACATCTAGAGACTGCATTTACCTCAATTACCACAGAAGAGTAATTAGCTGGGAAACAGCGTGTGCGCATGCATCCGCGTTCAGGGAGGTATTCATGCAGCACGAACAGATTAATTAGGACATTTAACTTCATTTCTAATACAACAAAATTAATCCCATAAAATATGAAGGTTCTCGGAGGAGGTGTCTGTCAGCATCTGATGCCTCTCCCCTGTTTGCCATAATCTATTAAAACCTTGCTTTTATCTCACCTCTCCCCTGTCATACTTTATGGATTTTTTCATAAACATGGCCCATACTTCATAAATGTCTCAATTTTCTAGTCTATTAACATTACTTCAAAAGCGCTTGATAAAAGAGGAGGGCATGCGTGAAATAATGCACCAATAATATGAAATGCTGGAGGCTAGAACAGTTGGGGCGGCTCTCCGGTATGCGTGCTCAGACAATGCAAGGGATGTTATCAAGTTTAATAAAAGAACAAATGATCACTTCCAACTAAGAAGGAGAGGAGATGAGCCAGGGAGGAAGGGGTGGGACCAGGAGGAGAGCAGTTGTCGAGCAATTGAGTCGATGAAAAATGAGGTCATGAAGCCTCAGCGATTTGAGCAGTTGCAAGATTGAAAGCTACTTTAGCACATGTAGTTACTTGCTTCTCGCTGCAGTGGAGGATGTTAACACAGATTTGCTTTTCCTTTTCATTTCACTGAAGGCATGAGAAGAATAGGCATGTTGTTTCTTTAACCGAAAGCCTGAATTGCGTGCAGTAGGTTGACCCTTTTGCTCGGAGAGAGTCAGAGATGGTTTTGACTGACAGTCAAGATTCACCTCAGAGCCTTTCCTTGGCGAGCATTGATTCAGGTTCCTATCTCTGCTCATCACCTGAGTCTATCCCTTTAGGCTCGTTCCCAAACGCCAGGGTCAACTGTTTTCACTTGAATTGGACACGTGGGAAACACAGCGATCAAAACCAGTAAGACCTGAGCACAGAGGCATGCCTGCTGCACTCCCCGAGGCCAAGTCTCCCAGGGACGCAAGGCGAACAGCCGGACACACACATACACCTGAGTGGTGCCCGTGACGGCTCTCACTCTGACAGACTGAGCTGGTTTGATTCACTGTGCACTCATGACTGAATGACAGTAACATGCAAATAAACATTATAGGCAAATCAAGTTCATGCATATTATCTTAAAGTATCTGTCTATCTACACCTGAATATTTGCTTAGTGCTAGTGTTAAAATTTTCCTGCACACATGGAGTAAGGCAACAACAAGAGCCGGACTTCTGATGCAGCTGCACATCCCAGAAATATATCTGCCATGACACATGGTCATCGCTTTATCTTGGAAGGGGGATGGGAACTTGTGCTTCAAAATCCATGCACATATACATGTGAGAGGTCAAATCACACCACCTTTTTTAATCTGATGAGGGAGCAGTTTTATCGGAGGTGGTAGACAGCAGGAAGGGTAATTATGCTGTTTTCAACCCTATCCTGCTAGGCCACTGTCTTCCTTTTCTCTCCAGCTGTGACGGCGTGGAGGCTGACCTGCCACGTCGGTCGTCATTTTCAGAAGGCACAGCGTTTCTTCGCTCCAGCATCCTGCGCTGCCACCGCTGCCGCAGCACCACGTGGGCACAGGCTGGTATCAGCTTGTACCAGGCGAGGACAGGGGAAGGACTGGATCTGTCAGAGCGCATCGGGTCTCAGGCAGTCGCGTTCGTCCACGCGGTGCCTGCGCCTCGGCCCCTGCCACACTCCCACTCATTAATGGGCCCGACCCTGACAACTGATCCTAATTGTCTTTGAACAGCTCTTCATGTATTATTGGTGCCTGACTGGCTTCGTTCTTGTCAACAAGCCATGGGAAGTCGGGACAGGATAACCACAGCTACCGTCCCTTTTTTTCTTTCACCTTTATGAACACAGTATAGACACAAACATGCAGGGATGCACATCTACGTGTTCAAACAGTAAGTGTGTGTATGTGTAGAGATGCAGGCAGATATTTACTGTTGTGGTGATCTGGGGCCTTCGTGAAGCTGGAGGTCTGCACTCCACCTACATGAGCCAGTCATTTGTGCAGATTTATTTTAAATTAAATTATTATTATATTTTTTGCCTCTATTTATGGCATGTATCAAAACGTTTAATGGTACTTAGATTAATGTAATTAGTTTTAGGGTATGAGTGTAATTACAACTGATAAATGGTATACATTTCTTTTTAATTTGAGCGAACCACACGCTATGTTAGTGTGTGTGTACATATGAGAGCATCCTCATCTGCTTCTCACTTTGTCACTGCTGATGAGCAGTGGAGGGGTGAATGGTTCAGAGACATCGAGAAGGCATCTGAAAGGCATCATGTAAAGATCCCACCACAACAGACATCTGCCAAGATGCTCGCACTATTACAGTCGCAAACATTCAGTCAAAACACATCCTTTTTTCTTTTTTTTTTTTGTAGTCCTGTGTGTGAATTATTACCACATATCTAACTATTTACTTCACATTTCACTCCTCTATTTGAATGCAGAAAAAAAAGCAAAGCTGAGATAGCTTGGCTTTTTATTTGCGAAATGAAATAACTGAATACCAAATGCATAGATAAAAAGCATAGCGCCGTGTCCTGTCCACTTCCATCACTGTCTGACAGAGGAGAGATGTATGACCGTCCTATTACTATGGTAACTAGCTGCTATATTCAGTGCTGCCCGGGTGTGTTTCTTCCCCCCACAGTGACGAGAGGGCATAGCTGACAGGGCCTGTGCACACACACTTGACACACACAGGCACAAAAACACAGATAGAGAGGATCTGGATATTTCTTGTGAAATCCACACGTGTGACAAATACAGGCAGGAGGATACAGGGGCCTCGCTCACACATGGTACTATGCTGATGGACAGGAGCTACTGAGGAGCACCTGCTACCCTCCTAACATTTGGCTTTTATTAATAATCTTTTATCCATACTAGTTAATTAGAGAAAATTTGAAGCAAAGGAATTTACTCAGCATATCTTCTGAACACCATTTTGCTTCAGTTGGTGGAATTATAAACACTGCAGTTATGCATGGATTAATTATTTATAATACCTATGTTTATGCAGTTCCACAAACATAAAGTTTATTTTAAGTAAAATCAGTCATCAACTGACCAGAAGTGATTACTCAGTTCACATGCAACAGTGTGGCATCTTTGTCATCTCGTCTTTATTCATTGATGTATTTTTCAGTAGTAGTATAGATGACTCAGATTAGTGCTGATGTCTCATTAAGTTTCTGTGTTTTGCATCACCATACATTTCATATAAAGTAATTCCTTAAACTGTTTACTTTTAACCCAGGTCACTCAGTTTTCAAACGCCATTGTCATCAAATCATGTTTTACTGGAGTGGAAACCGCTGCAGATAACTCATGTACTGCCGTTTTTTTTTTTTTTTTGTTTTGTTTTTTAATGTCAGCATGTTTGCTTTCAATATATGTTTATTATTGATACTCTAGATGTTTTCATAATCTACGGGCATGTCTAGCCCTGCCAGTTTGGGTAATGTAATAAAGTTGAGACGTTCAGGGAAGAGTTGATTCAGTACGATATGGACAACGCAATATTTACTTAATGTCAAAATTTATTGAGTTGCTTATGACGCAATGACACAAATGTTAATACAAGTGCTTGCTGCATTTTTTTTCATGTGGGATTCAGCACATTTTAAGATCATCGCATTTTATCAGTTTGCTGAAAGAAAAATAATATCATCTCTGGTGCATACATCATAAATCAAAGCGAGATTTAAACATGCCTCCGTCCACTCTCCAGATTTTCTTTTTTCCCCCCACATTTTTGCATTAATTTAAGGAATTTGTGGTTGTTTTTGTGAATATTTTGGCCAAAAAAAAAAAAGAAAAAGAAAAAAGAAAAGATGAAAATCCAAGGAGACTCTTGACACTGTTTGGACATGTTGTCCATGGTTTGAGCGAAGTTTGCATGTTAACTACTGGCGATGCTTTGTGCACGTTTTTAATGCAGCCATACTGCCATCTGTTGAGAAAAATGGAAACTACAGTTTTTGTGAGCCATCTTTCTGTCATTCTGTCTGGCCCTGTTTTTTTGATTGTCAGTTATTTATCTTTCATATCTTAAGATTGAAATGCATGGACTACCCAACACAAAAGAGAGCATCAACAAGACAGGACTGAAAGGATGTTTGCATGCATTTGTGTTTATCTCACGCTCAGTGTACTCTGAATGGGGAAACTGAGGACTTATCTTATTAAACCATTAGTTAATGTTGCTTTTTAGATATAAATATTTAAACTATCTCATGCAGAATACATATATAGAGCTGTGGTCCAGACTTGAATTTACTGGTTATTGCGGTTACACTTTAAGTGTTGTCTTGTTTTGTTTTTTTTTTGTTTTGTTTTTTTTGGGGGCAGATTAAGTTGGTCCTTCCTTTACCAGCCAAACTAAGAGATGCAGCTTAACAAAAAGGAAAAATATGAAAAGACAGAAGAGATGAGATGGTCACAGCTGGGAAGGGAGACAGCGCCGGGTATGAGGGTTGCAGTTTCAGCATCATTCAGTCAGACATGCCCCTCAGCTGAAACAGCGAGACCCTCCCCGATTCTCTCGAATTAGGGAGATTAGCGGGAAAGCGCATAATGCAGGATGATGGAATTTGTCATAATTTGCATTGTCCTGGAAAGATTCAGCTTGATAGAGCGATGCATGGAGGGGCTTGTCATGTCCCACGGGCAGGTCATAGAGGAAGCTTGGCAGAAATGATTTTTGCGATATGTGCATCAGTCGTAAAAGCCTCACAACCAATTTGTCAAAAAATGTGAGGTCGGGACAGTTGAAGGCAGCAGGGCATTTTGCCTAACGCAATGAAAAACCATGCCTTTCCATCACTCTTCATTCACAGCCGGACTCTGGTGTGGTGCAGCGGTCCAGGGCAGCAGACAGTTTCATTACATCAGCCTTGGGTATTTGTTATGTTTTATTTGATCATATTTCTTTATTTTAACATCATCATAGCAACTGTAAATTTACACAAGAAAAAAAAAAAAGAAAACATCAATTTGTTCTAAAGCTTTTTTTTATTTTATCGCATTTCCCCTTTCTTTTGATCAGTTATTTATTTGTTTATTCATGTCTGTTGACTTTCAAGCTTGTCTCCCCGAGCTTTTAGCGGCCAGGTCCCCCCCAAGGCTTTAGTTATAGTACTGACTGGCATCTCCTGACTCATATAAAACTGACCAGAGCAGAAGTGGCAGTCTTACTTCACACAATTCAATGTCTGTCAAGCGATTACATCAAGTGCAGACACTGAAGACAGAGGAAAATCTAATAAAAATCAGCTTCAGAGAAGTTGGGGGCTAGCTAGGGCTAGTTCAAACTACAGTCAAGTAACTTTACATGTTATCACAAATTTGGAATCATAATTCTAAGTTTTTAATATGTGATTTAATTTTTATTTTATTTTCTTAATACAAGTGCAATTGTAAACCCAAAATAATGCATTGAGAAGTCCCTTATTTTTGCCTTTTTTCTTGTGTACTTCATACAGCTATTTATGTCGCTGTTTAAGTAACACTGATGTTGTGTGACAGGTGAACATACAGGGGTTAGACTCAAACTGGAGCACAAACAGAGAGGGGAAAAAAATGATAGTGGACAAAAAAGAGAAAATAAACCCAAAAAAGACAAATATCTTTTTTCCCCCCTTCCTGTTAAATCTGAAACGAGAAGACTAACAAAGTAAAAGGTTCTGCGGGAGCGAGGAAGGTTGTGGCTCTCCTGAAAGGTTTGCATTTGTAGAAATGAGGTGTCAGAAGAGGCAGGATTTCCTCAGGGCGCGGCACAACATGAGCCCATTTCTTATCATTTTCCCACTCCCAGACATGATCTGCTTTGAATTCACTAATGCTGAACGAACCCCACAGACTTGAAGCCAGTTCAAGATGAAATCACAGCGCACATCCCTGACAAACTGCCATTCTCCACACAAGGATTAGACGGTCCTTGCATATCAAATCCCCGCTAAAACGTAGAAGTAATATATTCACTTAAATACATACAACAAAACTTCAGTCTCAGTTTTTTGATCCCCCATACTTTTAACTATGTCGAGTCCTTTGCCAACCTTAAATATTTGAGAAAAGAAGAAAATTACCACAAAGAAGATAAAGTCAAGATACATATATTTTTTAAAAATCCATAAACAATTGAAAGTAAATCAAAATAGTGCCCCAGTGAAAGTAATTTCATGGTGTACTGCATCTAGGTGTAAGATTGAAGCTCTGTGCTAGTTTAGATAAAGTTATAATTTAAAAAAAAAAAAAATATATATAT
>JAOWBL010000015.1:4202582-4213391 GCA_028564865.1 Zenarchopterus dispar
TATATAGAAAGCTTAAGCTTGCAGTTCTCAAGATGCATTTATGCACCCACACTTATTCTGTAGTTAGGTTGCAAACAACTGTTTAAATATGTAGGAACATCTAAATGAATTATAATATTAAATACATTCAGTGTTTAAAAACGTATGTTTTAATGGTATTGTGCTACTATTACCCCTTTAGTTGAGTTGCATGACTTCGTGTAAAAGAGAAAAGTTATACCCGATTAATCTAACCTATTTTACACATTTTGCATGATCATTTCCTGGGTAAATTATGTATGAGGTCTCAATGGGGAGAAATGTGACCATTAGCATATCTGATAGGAGCAGTGGAGCAGTTTTCCACCTCTCTCTGTCCTTGGAACCAGGCAGAAAAACCTGACTGTTCGTCAATACTGGGTCATTTTATCCAGGCCAGCGTAGTTCATCTACACCATTCCGAAGCTCTGCTAATGACACTCAGAGACGTCCTTAACGGGATGGGGGACCCAGAGGGCTCCAGTAGCAGTGCGAATGTAGTCTGGCACGCCCACCTCTGGAAGCCCTTTGACAAAAACAGCAATTAGAAACACCTCAGACACACCAGTCTGAAATGAGACACTGTTAAGGTTTGGGAGCAGACAGAGCCAGGCACTTTCTTGGCATATTTACTAATGTTACTGTCTACACCCAAGAAATGGAAAAAAAAAAAAAAAAATGTCTTTGGAGTTGGTGACCTTTGCTAATGTTGCTAGAGTTGTTGGAAGAGATTATAGTGTTTTAACCACAAAATAAAGCTGGACAAAATTCAAATCAAGACATGGCTCAAATTGCTTTGTCCTCAGTTGTTGAGCTAATTGCAATCATTTGTGGTTCAAAAATGGAAGAAAAATAGTTTGTTAATTGACTTTTTATTATTAGGAATAGTGTGAAAACTTCATTACATAGTTTCTCAGAAGAAGACCTTGTGTGTCTTGTGTTCATATTAAAGCTGCATTTTATTCTAAAACATGGCACAAGAGAATGAAAAACTCATCTTAAATCGCCTTGGAGTCAACTTTCTGAATTATATCAGCAACTATCAAATATTATTAAACTACAAACCAGAAAAACTAACACAAACAGGCTGCAAGAATTCACCACCCCACTGGAAGACGGCACATTATCCCTTTTCTCGGTGGGCCATTTAGATCGCTAAGACTAGCATTTGAAAAATACTTACCTTGTTAAAGAAAGTTTAATGTCATATGCAATTGTTTGACCCTTATGAATATTAAAGATTACCATCTCTGGTTTATTAAAAATGCATGTGGCATTGTGGTTGTTGATCACGTTTCGAATGCCCATGCAAATTGGCCTGTCTTCCCTGTCAAGGCCTTAGATGAATAATGTAGTTGTGTTGTATATTCAGGAACACACCATTGACAGTCAATTAACAAGTTTGATTGGTGTGTGAACTCATTCTTTTGAACTGTTAATTTTATGTAAATAGTATTCACTCTCCCTACTCCAATACCTCTCTCCCCCCCATCCAGGATCAACACACAGAAACCACCAAACCCCAGATCCCCAATTCCACCTCCCACTAAGAGTAACCAGAGTGGGATCCTCAATAATTGATCATCACACACCTGCTCGGTAGACGCAATGGGAGTCCGCCTTTAACAGTCGAGGGGCCCCATGCTTGCACCTTTTGATATTCAAATTGACAAATGGTAGCTGGTCTTTATAAATTCAGAATGGAGCCAGCCCTTTTCATGAGGACAAGCTTGTTAAAAGATTGTGGCCACCCATCCAACCTGATAGAGCTCATCTTTGTTGGAGTGGATATGATGGCATTTAATGGCTCATAAATAGAATGCCAATGACAATTCGTCATTGATGTGAAGAAATCTGGCTTTTATGTTAGGCGGTCAAAGTAATGCGGACTCCTGGGCAGATCAGGCTCGGCAGGTAAATGATCTGCTGATTGATCCAAACGGTTGAAAGCTGTGAGGGCCTTACCTCCCTCCTCTCTGCCCTCTCGCTCACTTCCCCTCTTGTAACTCGTTTTCCCTCCGTCTTTTGTCTCCTGCACTGTCCCAGTAATTTGCTGTAGCAGAGATGGAAAGCTGAAGCTTCATCAAAGCTGACAAGCGAACCCAGGAGCTGGGGATCATGGTGAACCCATTCGATTATGGAAACGGCAATGACAGCGTCCGCCCTCTAGCTAAATAGTTCGCATCTATAGTGTGGTTAAGATCTTGTTCCAGAAAGGACAGATTTTATCCACTTAAACGATGGTAAATACACTGTAGTAAATTTTCCACTTCTGAGTAAGGAATGTAATGGCCTTCCAGCATCTGTGGAGGCTTCGGAATGACAGTTCCAGTGCTCCAAACAGCTTGTGAGTTTGTTTTAAGGGTTACCAATTCTTAACTTATACAGCTTCTTAATGTAAACCATACTAATCTCACATGAAATGAGACACCACTGGCTGTATCTTTGGTAATCAATTGAGGACTCGACTGATTCCTCTCTGGAGATAGGCCTATGCGTCCGGGTTGCTGCAACTTCTAACACATCCTAAACATCCATTTGCATTGACCAACAGTTAGTGCTGAACATTAAACACTGCTGGTCTACCTGGGTCTCTTAAGGCCTGACCTCCTTAATGCCAGTCTTCATCCACATTCGTCTCTCTGCATTAAACAGATAGATTTTTCTCCAGGTTTCATTATTCAAGGAGCTTATTTCCAACAGAGGCATTTAACAGAGAATTGAGCTAATTATCACATGGCTAATTATGCTTTTGAATAAAATTGATGCCACTGAGATATATTGGCAGCCATCTAATACCTGTGCGCTATGTACGTGTGAAATATGCATTGTTGGTGATAAAAATGGGAGCAATGGAACTTGTTAATTAATGTGCTGCTAACCAAACATAGGCTTGTAATTGATGTTAATTTGATTGTAGCACCTCACTGAATATTGCACTTTTGCAAGTTGTTGTTTTCTTTTCGTGTAGTTTTGGATCATTCTTACTGGGATTTTGAGTTAATTGCCAGTTGTTGTTTTTTTTCTCCCGTTTCCTTCTTCCAGGTAGATGAGGTGGTGTTCTGCGCTGGGCAAATTGCTTTGGTTCCCTGTACCATGCATTTAGTAAATGCTGGTGCCTGCACACAAGCCCGCCTGTCCTTCAGCCACGTGAGGAAGGTTCTGGAAGCAGTGATCAGCGGTTTGACCATGGCTCACGTTGTCCAGGCCCACTGCTACATTGCAAGACACCAGGACATTAGGATGATCAGAGCTGTCTGGGAAACCCTGCAAACATCCACGGTGGAAGAGAAGGTCAGTATCTCTGGAGTGGGTTATTTGTTTATGACATTTATAATGGTGGTTAAGTAGAATATTAATATCTAACTGGTTTATATCGGATACAGTGGAAATATTGGTCATACAATGTTACGCTCTCATAAGAGAAGCACATGTTTAATGGATTAAAAGACAGAGGGGTCCATGCATCACTGACTAAGGAAAAGAAGGGAGACTTGACAGGGTATCCAAGTTTTTCAGAGAGGCCTTTCAGAAGCATGTTTTATAGTTGTAAAATAAGGGAATGTTTCGCACCCCTCTCCGTCCCCCTGAGAGTCAAGCCGCTGCTACTGATATTTACCAGTGAGTGCACTCATGAAAAGTTGATGATGTGGGAAACGCTGGTGTCTTTGATAATGTGGAGCTTGGCACAGAAGCAGATGTCTTCCTCAGAGCCTCCCTAATCCTTTGCCCCCACACACCATTTTGGAGCGCTGCTCAACTCTCAGAGCAGCTTATCCCCCTCCTAACTCGTCTTCCCTGCCACCGCCCTCCACCCTTCCCTCCATTCTACCGCCCTGGCTTACAACCCTTGCTCCGTACGTCTAATAGGGGCTCCACACTCCCTTGGCAGCCATTCTCCTCCCACAGTAATCTGTCTAACCATGGGAATAGAGCCTCGGGGAGAGAAACAGAAGCCCACCTCTAACTTGGCTTGGTGGAGTGGTGTTAAGACTCGGGATAGAATGTCAACTTTGTGTCTCTAGTAGAACTATATGTAAAATTCTAATGGTATTTAAAGCCAATAATCATATTTATACAGATTAAAAACGTTTGAGAAGAATTTCTGTATTGCAGAACATACAACACATAATAACTAGTGTCTCTTTGCTTATTTATTTGACGAGTTTTGTCTAACTGCTACCCACAGTGGAACAGGAAATCTTTGGCGGAACAGTGCTCATTTACAACACAGACTGAGTGACTCAGATAACAAAGCTGATCAAGGGCAAAGCTGGGAGATGACAATTCTGCTCTCATGTCAGAGGTCAATGAAGATGGACGACTTTGTCCATCTGCTGGGCCTCCCTGCAGCCTGTCACATTAATCAAAAATATTCATTGGACTGACCTAGGATTGCTACCAGGAGACTGTCTTTAAAGATGATTCACAGGTTAAGCAGCACTGATTGGCAGCTCGGGGTCTCGGCTGTAAATAAGTTGAAGAACAGACCTGGTCCAGGTGCTGGATCCCTAAACCAACCACAAACTGTCACTGACAGATCATTTTCCCAGTGTAGCCTTCACACTTTGCTCTACTTTCCAGTGCAAGTTCAGGAAAGTTCAGCAATACAAATGCAAAAGCTCAAACTTATCTGAAATAAGTAAGCATGTTTGCAGTTTATGTATGTAATAAGTGTCCTCCCAGTTGAACATGCCCAAAAATCCTCCCCAAGGAGGTGGCCAGGAGGCATCCTTACCAGATGCTTGAGCCACATGGGAAACAAGTCTGAATTACAGCCAACAATCTGGACCAAGCTCTGACACCACATATAGAGGGACCAGACAGCCCATATAAGGTATTCTGAACCCCCCACAGGAGTCCCAGAGGGATACGATTGAATGCCTTCTCCAAGTCCAATAAAACACATAATGACTGTCTGGGCAAACTCCTTTGCCTTCTCCTGGACCCTGCTGAGGGTGTAGAGCTGATCCACCATTCCACAGCTCAGGCTCCTTCCCTGGCAGAGAAGTGACATTCCATGTCTCTAGAGCCAGCTTCTGCAATCAAGGATGGGACCTGCAGCATCCCCACGACCACCCACCTCACACTGCACCCGGGCCCATGGGAAGGGGCACCCACGTTTCCTTTTTGTGCTGAGTCCTGCTGGGCCCATGGGTGCAGGCCTGGCCACCAGGCACTCAGCATCGAGCCCCACCTCTTCTGCTGAGAGCTCCAGAGGGGTGACCTAGTGACCTGTATCCGGGCAAGGGAACAGGAGGTTCACTGCATAACTATTTATTCTCTTTTAACAAAAAACAGACTTTGTTCTTGAGTCAGCTGCACGGCAATAATGTAATAAAACAATTAACAGAAATTATGGTACCCTTAACTTAATATTTTTGATCTTTACAAGCAATCACTGTCCATGCGCAATTTCAGTAACTCTTAGTGAAACTTCTGCATCTGCAAATTTCTCTACTGTCTCTCCACTCTGCAGTTTACAAAATCTTTTCACAGGAAAGATCTTAAACCTCTGGGATGAAGATCAGAGCTCGGAGAGGGTCATTTAAGGATAGCCTGATGTTTTCTTATCAGCCATTCTCGGGTGCTTTAAAGCGTTATGTCTTGGACCGTTATCATGTTGAAGGATTGAGGATGAGCCTCCTGACACGGTGTAGGAAATTCTGCATCAGGATATCTGAGACTTCATTGTGCTCTGCACAGACTCAAGGTGCCCTTTTATTTGAAAGCTTATTTTTTCCATTGGTGAACAAAGAGATTTGATTTATCAAAAAGCTCATCAGTCTAATGCACATTCTCCTAGAAATTTCCTCGCTTATTAACATGCATTTTAGCAAATTACAGTCTTACTTTTTATGTTTTTATGTTTTGCTATGACTGAATGAATGCAAGACACCTAACACATACTATGATACCAGTCTATGAGTTTTATTCCTTGAAATAAACTTATTGGCTGTCATACAAACAATTCTCTCCAGCCTATTTTACAAAATCCTTGCAAAATAAACAAGTCTTTTTTTTAAAGCTTTATCACATACTAAAGGCACACGGGTATGGATAAGTCAATTTTTTTTTAAATTTAATCACTTCTCAGCAAGAATGAAACATCATTGGAACTATTCAGAGTGCACATTGCTGAGTTTGCATTTCTAAATCAACCATCAGCACAACATACTTTTACAATTCATTTAAATATGCTGTTTTTTTCAACGCAAAATTTCTGGATTAAGCGTTAACACATCTACATACAAAGACAGCACATTTTTCTGGCAAAGGCCTGTGTAACCTTCATGTTTATGATAGAAATGCCTGGTGTTGTTGTGCATTGATAATTTCTCTAATCAGGTGGATGAAGACGCTTGCAGGGTTAATTGGGAGCACACTGGAGTCGCTACACGTGGGAAATTGTATTTACGCTGCATTAAACCACAAAGAGCCTGTTTGTCGATGAGCATACACAAGGTTTGATGAACAGGGAGATGGTGATGGGATGAGTCAATAAATGTTAAACAGGCATTCCTTTGTGTAGGAACACCTTCTAAAACATATCAGGTTTAAACATTGTTTTGTAAAGGCTAATATAATTTAAGACCACTTTTTTATATTAGCTGTGTTAGTGATGAGATTGAACCACATAGTGTCTTTCCAGTGTTCTTAATAAAAACTTTTTTTTTTTGCCACTTCTGTGATTTTAAAATGGCTTTGAAATAACTCTAAACTTTGTGTCGCCCTACTGACATGGTCTTTTGTGTTTCATTTATACAAACAGTCTGATGAGCCTCAGAGTGGGCTCTTGTGAAAGGAGAGTGAATAAAAGAGTGAACAGGACAGGATATTATCGCAGACTGACAGCACTACTGTAAGTGCTGAGACATAAGAACCGCATGCTGAAAATGTCCTGCTGGGCAGGAAATGTAGGGGAACTGGCTAAGCAGTGCAGTCCCATCAGCTCCCTGCTGTTCTCCGCCTTTACACCACTTCCTTATTACCGTGTTTACCGTTCAGCTTTTACGCCTCTCGGCCCTCCAAGCCACCACACGCTCTCGGCACATGGACGTGAGTTAGTGGGAGGAAAATGAGGAGAAGGAAAACAAACATAAAGAGAAGCAGGTCACGCCCCATCAGTGTGGAAAGCTGAGCGCAGCAGATTCAGACTGTATGCTTTTACCTGCTGCCTACTGAGTGAGAGAGCACGGGGGGGATGGCTGCGTGCCCTGGAACTGAAGTGGCATGAAGTAATGAGATGGATTGCGTTAAGTGGCCGATGAGGAGTGGAACAAACCCTCAACGTGCACACACACACACAGACACATACACATATACACACACACATATGGTCTACCACCTGCCAGCCCTCCCAACTTCCTACTCCAGCACTCAACTCCACCATATATCAAACTTTTGTGCTTTATCTGATTAATTTAATTAATGATGTCTTATTAAGGGGGAATGAAAGTGTCTCCACCAATCACTCTTCTGCTAAGGAAGCATGAAGTAATAAAGCTGCGACCACAGTTCCACATGTGCAGAGAAAAACTTACGTTTAGTGCATTTAAAGCCACGGGACTGCTAAATGAGCTTCCCATTTACTGCAAAATTGTAGGAGATAAATTTTAAAAAAGAAACAAATGTGGACTGATGTAACCTCATCTGACAGCTCTTATAAAAAGTCAGTAACTGTGTCTCAGCAATGAAATCCTGCCAGAGGCTGGAACCCGGTGCAGAAGTCCTCGAATGTCTCTGCACAACATTGGTTGGGTATAGAACCTCGGCACCCAAGGCCTGCAGGGTGGCCTTTAAGCCTGGCTGAACAAGAACTCCCTGTCCTGTCATTCCTGTCCCCACTTTGCACTCTCAGTTGCATGTTCAATCGCTATTGACAAGCGCAGGACACTTCCCTCTAGGAGAATACCTAACCTGTCCTAGAAGTGCTAATATAACATTTATCAAAGCCCTGGACACGTATATGTGCTGTCACTTTCTCTGACATTCGAAGATGTGGCTATTGTCTGCTGTCTTTTGATTGTTTTTGATGAGTACAAGTTCTTTTTAAAAGAAGCCAAGAAATCTTAATCCCATTCACCCAGGCTCGTTAAAGACACCTAACTTTTTTTTTTTTTTCAAAGCGAGATGTTTAGCTGTTGATACTCAGTGATGTGTTTGCTTAAGTTTAATCTGAAGGTAAGTGCTGCTTCAGTGAATCTGACAGATTGGGTCATGACAGGTCCTCTTGTCGAAGGGACAAAGAGGCTGCAATCTGCTCTTGTCAATGATTTCTTTTTTTTTTTGTGAGCGAATATCAAAATAAAATGTAAGTAACCTGTTATTATTCTGCATTTACGGAGTGGGGTGTAAGTGGATGAAAATTGATCCAACAAATTGAAAAAGGGGTTAAGTGTTTTTGCCCTATCGACTCCGACTGAAATGACGGTTACATAAAACACTCATTTCTCTCCCATTAGCAGATGAAGCCACAGCCAAGTATTATTAGAGGGCCACATTGTAGCACTGCTCCAAGACATTTTCTTACTGCTAATGGCTCTCGGTCCAAAGGAGGGAGAGAAAAAAAAAAAAAAAGATAGTTTGCTTCTGTGGATCAAATTGTGGTGAAACAGCCTTTAAATGCTGCGAGTGATCATCTCAGAAAGGTGAGAAGCCTTCTTGGATAAAGCCCGTCATGATTGCAAATGCGTCTCGAAGTGAATTCATTTGTGCATTTTATTTATGGTTGCTACAAATGCTGGAGTCTTTTCTAAATTGTCTGTACACTATCATTACTAAGGGTCACTTCGCAGTCTCGGATTAATTGATGGGCTGTCAGTCTGTCAAGTAAAAAGCCTCTTCTAGTGTTGTGTGGTAGAATTTTTATGATTGGCTTTACAATAATGTTGATGGGTTAGTGTTTGTGTTCAGAGACCACAGCATGCGTCTCAGCAGGAGGGCCATACATTTGATTGATTGTTGTTTGTAGCAGCGAATGGTATATAATTTCCCATGCGGTTAATTTGAATACCATCTGTCCACATTGCAGGAGTTGCTGTGGGAATCCGAGATCAAACCTGTGCCATTATTGATCGCAGTGGTACCCGCCTTACCCAGGAATGCAGCTGTTGAGCTTCACGTGACTGCAGTTAAGGATGATTCCAGCAGAAGAACTTCCCATCACATGACTGCCAAGGTGGCATGTGGATCCATCGAGTGCTACACGTTACTATCTGCTGACAAACGCAGTGGTTCCCTCTCAATTTCCCTGGCTGTTGGTCCAGGTGACAGCCTGGAGACCTCTGATGTGACGTGTTTAACGGAGGAAGTTGGTGCCATGTTCATGAAGGCGATGGAGATAGTGGATGCTGAACTGGTACCACTGTGTGCCAGAGTGTTCTATAAGTGCAGCCACCCACTGGCACGGCAGATTATTGAAGGTATGTTGCGGAAGATACTACCATCAAACAGCCGGAATGTCACTTGCTTAATATTCTGGAGGTACCCAATGATACAGTCAAATTCAATTCAGTTCTGCTTTAATTATATAGGACCAAATGTCATCTTATGGCACTATGAGAATACAGTTAAACTCATTTCAAATTAGTCAAATTAATGGAAAACCAATAAAAATAATAATAGTAATTGCCTAGCTAAGAAAACCAACAGCATCAAAACTTTTCTTTGATACAATCCCTCATCCTGAGCAAGCTCCAGGTGACTGTGGAAAGGAACAACTCCCCTTTAACAGGAAGAAACCTCTGGCAGAACCAGACTCAGGAAGGGCGGCCATATGCTACAACTGGTTAGGGTTTGAGAAGAGAGAACAGCAACAACAACAGATCAGGATGCCCTTAATGATCTATTAATGATCTCATTAATAGAGTTGGAGTAGAAGGCAACAGAGTGAGGAGACGTTCATCAGGGGAGGTCCCCCAGCAGTCTAGACCTATAGCAGCATAACTAAGGGATGATTCAGGATGCTTAAGCCATCACCTGACTAGAAGCTTTATCAAAAAAGGTTTTAAGCTTATTCTTAAAGGTAGAAAGGGTGTCTGCTTCCTGAATACAAACTGGCTTCCTGATAGAGAAGAATCAAATGATAAACTGAAGGTTCTATCTCCTGTTCTACTGTTAGAAACTCTAGGAACCACAAGTAAACTGTTTGAGAGAAAAGTGCTCTGTTTGGAAAATATTGAACCTTTTTAAGATATGAAGGAGATAGGTCCAGTGAGAAGACTTTTAATTTCTGTTCTGGATTTTACAGGTAGCCAATGAAGAGAAGCTAAAACTGGAGAAATTTGATCTCTCCTGCTAGTTCTTGTCTCTGCCTGCAGGATTTTGGATGAGCTGGAGGTTGTTTTGTTTTTTTTCCCCAATACTTTTTAGGTCAACCCATTATAAAGAATTACAATAGTCCAATCTTGAGGTAACAAATGCATGTTTCAGTTTTTCTGCTTCATTCTGAGAGACCATGATCCTAATTTTAGCAGAAACATCGGCTCAGGCCCATTAGGACAGGAACATTTCTCTACAGTATTTCCTCTTTAAGATTATATATCTAATTTAAATCTTTTCGCATTGTTGCTGTTGCAATAGCTCTAGTTGATTTAGTAGTGTTTATAAATATTATTTTGAGATGTATTACCATAGTGCCGGTCTCAAGCCTGGATAAGTCTAGAGGGTTGTGTTTACAAAAGGGTGAAAAAACCAAAAGTTTCTGTAATGAATGACGTGGTTTTACTTTGGCCTCTAGTAAACTTACACAATACTAACAAAAAGAACAACAATAATTGTGATGATAAT